>JAQISU010000084.1:5990000-6590000 GCA_029339505.1 Unio delphinus | reverse complement strand
ACAGATGAATCCTTGTGGACAAAGCAACTGACAATAGGAAAAACTAGACTAATGATACAATCAATGGAACATAGAAACTGGGTTTTGCCCGCCGTGATGGAATAATAAAGAAATGTGTGAACATATTATACTGTTAGTGCATTCCATTTAACTATAAGTGTAAGAGAAATTTGTTTGCTTGTTATGGTTCTTTTTTGCTAGTCAGTATCTCTCTAGTATATAAAAACTATGTAAACAGTTTGATTTCAAATTTTTCTATTGACATAAATCTGGGGGGGGGGGTGAGGCTGTGTGTCTAAAGTGCTCACCATTTTGGATCAATGCCATCTCACCTCTGTCCATGTGGGTTTGAGTCTCAGGCTCGGCAAACATGGACACATGAGAAAGCTTGCCAATAGTTTCTCATGGGTCGGTGTTCTACCCAGGGTTTTCCAGGGTTCATCCTCCACCAGTTATACTGGCCAACATGTACAGTCTATCTGCTAAAAATGGCATTAAACCCAACAACAACAACAACATAAATTCAAAGTTCATCAAACCATCCACTCAGGAGGAGCAGTGATAAGACTTTCAAAATGGGTGGGGACATCAGTTTATCACCATTTTTATTTAGAACTATCAAGACAATATGAGAAGACATCTTGTGAAAACCCCATTTCAATATGGTGTGTGATTCGATCTCTTGTGCAAAGAATGCCACTCCCCACTTCCCTTACTCAGGCATGCGTCACAAAGTTGTTGTTGTTGTTTTAGGGTTTAACGCCATTTTTCAGCACATGATAGGCTATACATGGCAGCCAGTATTATTGGTGGAGAAAGAATGCGGGAAAACCCCTGAAAGAACCACCGACCCACGAGAAACTAATGGCAAGCTTTCTCACGTAACTACATGAGCCGAAACTTACACTCGAACCCACGCAGACAGAGGTGAGACGGCACTGATCCGTAACGGAAAGCGCTTTCAACCACTCGATTACTCGGGGACCCGCGTCACAAAGTAAAACTCCCTCAACCAATTCTTAAATTTAATTTTGCTGGGCTTTGCTAATAGCTAATTGTTTCCTGAATCATCTTAAAAGAGCAATCACAACAGCGCACTATTCTGGCAACTGAAATAATCCAGTTTACATTTTATATATAAAGAAAAATCCAACTTCAAAAAACATTGCAGCTGTTCACAAACTTGTCAATAATCATTATTACAGATGGCTTAAACATTCTCATTCAAGGCAATGAATTGTAATAACTTCTATTCTCATACATGCATCTATTCTTGTGTTGAATTACCAATACTGGGTTGTTCTACTTCATGATATTTACCTATGCAAATTAGCACAATGGGCTCACCCACTACTTTACCTATGCAAATAAGCACAATGGGATCACCCACTATGTCTTCAAACACAACACAACACTACCAGTTGCTACTGTCATCCAGTTAAGTAATATGTGAAATAGTGGTTAATACCTGACTTCACTGTTTTTTAATCACCATTATTTAACCTACTCAAAAATTAGTTTTACAACAAAGTTCCAATCAGGACTGTTTACCATTTATACGTTCTACATGTAACGGGCATACTGGAGTAGCATACTTTTTTTTCAATGTTTGCTGAAAATTGTGCTTTTGGAAGCATGAACATGTCAAGGGGTTTAGGAGTAAAAGAATCATGTTTTTAACATGTCAAACCATGTTGTATCAGGTATGCCTAATGGATTTGGATAATCAATGTTTTGCTATAAACAGGGACTAAATCTGTCCCCAAAGGGGGTGGAACCCAATTGGCCAAATAGGTATGTATATTAGAAAGCTTGCCAGCAGCTTCTCATGAGTTGCTGATTCTTTCAAATGTTTTCCAGAGTTCTTCCTCCATCATTTATTCTGTCCACCATTTATAGCCTATCTTATACTGAAAAATGGCAATAAACCCTACTACAACAACAACAACAACATTTGTCCCCTGGAATGGGAGAGGATATTCAACATTTAACAGCATATAGGGACTAAATTTGTTATGATAATCCATGTTTTACCAAATACTGGACACGCTGATTTATATAATATTTCAAGTCAGTATAACCATTACCCATGTTATTTTGCACAACTTTCTGGCAACTATGTATTAACATTATCTTTCTCTGCACAGATGATTCTGCTAAATTAATTAGAGCTGCCTGTCCCAGAAATTTTTAGTCTCTAATATCACCACTAAAGGTTGGCAAATCCTGCTTGCTGTAATTATTTTCTCATTTCACTCTATCCATAATATAAATTACGGGACTCAGGAACCAAAATTTATCCTTTCTTCTTTAACAGAGGTCATGCTTATCATGTAAATGTCTGGCAATGCTACATCAAGTTCATTTCAGCATAATAAGTACATGTATTTATATTCTGCAAAATTAGTTAATTGGTCAAATGGCTGACAGCAAACAGACAACTCCTCCACTTTCATCCTGATAAATATGTATTAATTAGATCATAGTTTGGGATTAGTTATTTCTATTGTGTAAACTGCATGGCAGTAATGACATTCTTACAAGCCATGGATGATAATTACTGCTCCTGTGGATGCCTCATGGTGTTGAGATTTCCTCACTTTTTATTAGTCTGCACAAACAAAAATATGGCATAACAACACCACAACAAAAGTGCATATTTTATAGATTCACAAGCAACTTTGCATAGAATAGAAACTTTGGCTCAATCCGTAGAAAAGATAATACCTGGCAAGAAATATTTACCGTAATTGCAGTAACTAGATAAGCATGTTTAATCCATATTCAAGAGGAAAGTGGAAATCTCTACACATGCAGCCATGGTTGGTAAGGACTAATGGCAGATATCATCAATAATTTGTAAAAACCAAGTTCTAATCACTGATTACCTGAGTTTTGTCTGCCATTAGGTATGCATGGTTGTTTTAGGTTTTAACGCCATTTTTCAGCACACAATAGGCTATACATAGTAGCCAGTATTAATAGTTGAGAAGAACCCAGGAAAACTACCGGAAAGAACCACTGACCCATGAAAAGCTACTGGCAAGCGCATTGGCCAAATCAAAAATTCGAACCTACACAGACAGAGGTGAAATGGCAGTGATCCATAATGGAAAGCATTTAGACCACAATGGCCTCTTGGGTCCCTCTGTATGCATGGAGTCATAGTCAAGCATGGAAAACTCAATTACTTATACAATGGTTAATCAACTTAATCAACTGTATTAATCACATTTCTAATCTTATTTTCAATAGTGTTCAATATTCTACTATATTGTTTTTTGTTTCTTCTAATGTCAAATATTCTGCAACACCTTTATAACAGAGTAGAATTTGATGTGAAACTTACCAGAAGTACCACATTATCCAAGAGCACTGAACTGAACTGTCAATTATGTTGCCCAAACATGCAGTTTCTCTTACTTGCACCATTATTTTCCAGTCTTTTATAGCTGTTTAATTCAGAAGTGCTCAAAATTTCACCCATAAAATTTTTCAGAACAGAAAGGTGCTTGATTGTTGTTGTAGGGTTTAACGCCATTTTTCAGCACACGATAGGCCATACATGGCGGCCAGTATTATGGTGGAGGAAGAACCCAGGGAAAATCCCGAGAGAACCACCGACCCACAAGAAGCTACTGGCAAGCTTTCTCACATACCCACAATGGTCAAATCTGAGACTCAAACCTACACAGAGAGAGGTGAGATGGCAGTGATCCGTAACGGAAAGCGCTTTAGACCACTCGGGGCCCCAAAAGGGGCTTGAAATGAAATTCTTCCCTATGCTGAATATGCAGAAGCAAAATTCAAGCATCAGATGCATCAGTCAAATTACCAAATAAACAAGAATTATGAGCACGGACACAATATATGTAACATATTTTTGTACATAAAAAAAAAAAAACAACAAGGGACAGGAGATTTTAAGCTATGACTGAGTAAAAGGAGACACAGCTAAACCAGAAAAAATTAAGCTCCTGCTTAAAGTTAAAAGGGCCACATGTTTGAACACATGTTTGAACACATTTTGTTTACAACGTCGTCAAGTAAAGCTAAATGGCTAAAAAGGTTGTGCTAAAACTTTTGGTACTTTTGTTCAACATCCATATCTGATAGGATTTCATCCATCTAACATACCCTTTGAGGAAGGAAAAGATATTTCAGATTGATTTAATATCATGAATAACACTATTCCAAACAAGAGCAGATGAAAATTAATAGGTATTTTTGAAACTGACATTTTAAAGATCTGAAATTTGGGGTATGAATGAATAATTTTGATTGGAAAATGTCGTTCAGGTAAATGAATATCTTATACGTGAATCATTTGGATTGGAAAATGTAATTCAGGTAAATGAATATCTTACATCTCATTGCTGCCTTACTCAGGAAAATCCTATAATGCATGGAACCAGTAAAACTTTAATTGCAAGCACCCAGTACAATTATTAGTTCAACATCTGTTGCCATTCATTGAGCATTATTTACCATCAAATCAACAAATGGATTTGGATCAAAACAATACAAACATTTAAAACATGATCTGTCACCAATACAAACAGCAGTAAGATCAGTTAAAACATTATTAAATTTTTTAAGCATCTGCTGTCATTCAAAAACCATCTGAAAATCATTGACACATGATTATTAAAACAACATATGGACTAAGCAAGATTTTCAAAATTATCTGCCCATGATTTGTCTACGATGCATTCTGGTAAAGAACAATCATTCTGTACAGTTGAGTTTAAATTCTCCTAGGCAGATTTTTTAAGTTACTATTGGAATGGCTGTCTGTTTTGAAACAGTGTCCATATTTGACAGAAGATCTGCACCATTTATATAAATATGACAACCTTCAATGCAAATTTGGTCAATTCTGTCTAGCATTTTTTTGTGACAAGACATCTAACGGGTCTGCATATTTTAGTTAGAGCTGCCATTTTTGGTGGCAGGTCTGAATAAATGTATAACTTTGAAAAGTATTCGCCCCAGAATGCTGTCAAATTTGGTCAAAGGTTTTCAAGTAGAAGTCATTAAAGGGTCACGGGTTTGACTCCCGCCCAGGTCAGCCCGCATCGACTGCTTCTGTGTGTCATCATTATTTTTTATAAATTATGGCTATATTTTGATGGCAGAATGGCATCAAGAAATCTGAAAGGTCTTCATTCCAGGATGCTTTCTATCAAGGTTAAATAAATTCTATACAATGGTTCTGAACAAGTTATTTAAAGATTGTTCCATACTTAGGAAATCTGCTTTCTTTTTATGCAAAACATGTTAGTCTTTTTTATACATGTATGATGCTTGTGTCAGTGATAAAAATTCTGTTTAGGTGGCAGGGTCCAGTTTCGTAAATTGGCCCCTGGCAAATTTCTTAACTTAAGGGTATGGTGTGAGTTTTTGAGCTACTATTGTGTAATAATTAAAGATATGGATAAATTTGTGAACTAGGTGTTTCAGGCTTGTGTTGTTCTTGAAATTGATGTCAGACATGTACACTTTCCATAGTTACTCTGCAGTATGATGATTGTGAAATACCAATAGTCGGCTACGAAGAAGAGCTAGCCTTCCATAGCAGTAGACACGTGGGTTCAAGGCAAGTAGAATATCTCAAAAACGGCATGGATGACAACTATTATGAATTGCATCAAGCTATTTAGTAGACAATGTTTTTCAAAATTTTCATCTAGGAAAAGGCCTTGCGTTTGCACCCTGAGCACCACATGCTGTCAAAAATGGCCTTCAGATGTGAAAAATGCATGTATAAAATAGGGGTTGGGGTACATAAACATTTTATTCTAAGAACTTCAGTAGACTTGTCAGGTCAAGTGTGTGATATGATTATGTTGCGCTACATAATACCTATCCAGAAATATGTACCTTTTTGACCTCACTCACGTATTATATTTTTAATGAATTTTTATATTAGGCAGGTGCATGCAACATTAAATTTGTACATAAAAACTAGACCCTGCCCCCTTAGCAGATTTGGTGATGAAGCCACTTAGGTTTTCTATCTTTAGTCATATCAGTATCATCATTACAAACTTAAAAGGTCTCTCTGCCAGGATTGGTTGACACTAAGTTTTTAAAAAAAGCTGAAAAAATAGCAATTGTTGATGAATGATAAAAGCCAAAAAGACCATACCATAAATTAACTCAGAACCAGTCAGCAAAATCACAGGTTACAGAAAATGCTGTACACCACTGATACCATATTAAATTCAATATTTATTTTTAAAAAAATAATGTACTTACTTGTAACTCTTCAGTGTCAAAGCAGTGTCACATCTGTAACAGAAACAAAAGTGTTTTTTCACATATGGAGCAGAGAACACAACAGAACTAGGAAAAGATGTATTTCTATATTCTAAAACACAAAGTTATAAAAACAAATTGAAACAATTTCAGTTGGAGCATGTTCATTCAAATGATCTTTTTTTATTACCATATATATTCACTTTTAAGTCAAGTCAAACTGCAGACAAGAATATTCCAGATCTGCAGTAGCATAATGTACCTGTAGATCTGTGTCTATGCTATTTGTTCTACTGACTACTCCTATCAAAATTCACAGATCCCGATCTGGTTGCACACTATGTGACAGCATATATGGTCCTATGCAGTCTGCAGTCGGACACATAAGCCAGTTAATAAAAATGTCCATATGTAAATGTAGCTTATTACCAGTGTGTGTGTGTGTGTGTGTGTGTGTATGGAAGTGTACTCTGAATGTAAACATTCATAGAGAACCACTAGGATAACTATACTGACACCGTCTTAAATAAAGCTGTTTTGTTGTTGTTGTTGTTGTTGTTGTTGTTGTTATTATTATTATTATTATTATTATTATTATTAATCACTAGAGCCAACAGCCTATCCACAACAGTACTGCAGGGCAATGTCCATGTGGCAGGAGAGATAGACAGAGAAAAATGTGGACTGATAACATCACAGAATGACCAGGAAAAGTTTTGCGGAGACACAGGCATTGGCACATGATCAAGACATGAAGGAAACTGGTCAGATGTTTATCAGCACAGTGCCTCAATGACCACACTAGGTCAAGAGACTGATGATGATGATGATGATGATGATGATGAGGATGATGATGATGATGGTTATTATTATTATTATTATTATTATTATTATTATTCAGTTTGCCTAAAAAGTTGATGTCTGAAATTCCACTGACACAATGTTTTCTGATAATTTCACTTTTATATTAATTAACATTTAAATTAATTAACATTAAAACCAAACTCTTCTTCTAATCACACAAATTAGACCACCAATATTAATAAGCAAAAATGACAAAACCCAGCCCAGACATTTTATATATATGTGACCATTGCTTCTGGAATGTATGCCATGTTCAATTTTGCTATGGCTAACAGATTCAGAGAGCCAGAATCTACCTTATGTCTACAACAAGTTCAATTGTAATATGTCAGTCTGGAATGCTGCATTACAGTAAAGGGACACAATGTCATCCATTAGGGCAATTCATAACCACGGAAACATGTTTGTAATAAATCCTTTCACTTTTTAAATAAACTTGCAAATAAAATTGCATTCCTTTTAGTTTCCAGTTTTAACATTTTCATATAATAAATCATGGGGTTATGAATTGTCATGTCAGTGTTGTTGTTGTAGGGTTTAATACCAATTATCATTACAAGATAGGCTATGCATTGCAGCCAGTATAACTGGTGGAAGAAGAACCCAGGAAAACTCTGGAAAATTACTGGCAAGCTTTCTCACATATCCACATTAGCCAAATCCAAGACTCAAACAAATGCAGCAGACAGAGGTGAGATGGCAGTGATTCATAACAGTGAGTGCTTTAGACCATATTCAGCCATTTGGGGACCAACATGTTATAAAGATGACATTCTATAAGAAAGCCACCCATTTCATAACCATTTTGCCAACCTCACAGTTTAAGACCTCTCTGAAGAAATCATCTTTTTTAAATGAAATCTTTCAAATCAAATGCCACTAAAACAGACTAATGCTTAATTGTCTGAAAAGGATTTCCACGAATTCAAGATAAAACCACTTCTTCCTTTCAGCTGCAAATTTCTAAAATTATTCAGTGAAAACAAGATATTTAGATTCACTGCTATGGTGGAGATTCAATTAGATGTCATATGAAGTCATTTAGTGCAAACTATATTTTGATATAACCATCATTTCAGGTTAAATAACAATACTGGATGTCTGAGCTGCACCATTTCTATTTAGGACCAACTAGACATTATATGAAGTCTTAAATGGTGAAAAGCCCATTTTGATATAACAATCCATTCAGGAATTGGTAGCCATGATCTTCAAGATGACTGCTGTGGTAGTCAGAATAGTTATCACAATTTTCATTCAATACATCGTAACTACTAATGTACTGCTATAGTGACCATGACCTTTGGCTTTTAACACCGCCTCTACTAAGTGAAGTTGATCTGTTAAGTTTAATAACAGGCTGATAAAATTTCATGATGTAAAAAACTCACAAAAAACTGACCTTTTATCCCCTCCATTAATTATATGGAAGCCCTACTCAAGTGTAGTGTGAATTTAAAGTTTTTAAAAAAAGGAAAATGATGGAAATTGGATCTATCATGCAGAAATAAAAATCCTAATTTTGACTTCATCTTCACATTTTACAATTTACAAGACTATTCCCAGTATTCCAAGTTCTTCCAAAACATCTAAGATTAAGCTTCTTATTTCCAAAATTAAGAATCATTATCCACAGTATGGTTGATTCTAGAACAAAAATTCTGTGTGTGTGTGTGTGTGTGTGCAAATATAATCAGGTATGTACAGTAGAGTTTGAAACAATTATCTGCGATAGCAGCATTTGTATAAAAAAATATATAGTAAACAATCTTAGATAATATAAAATAATCATGTATTATGTTGTTTTACATATGAAAACAGAATACATGAACAACCAGTCTATCAGATATGAAAACAGAATACATGAACAACCAGTCTATCAGATACTGAGATTGGACTAACTTTCTTAACCCAAACTAAGAAGGCCTACTTCACTAGCTTTTACAGTAGAACAGATCCTAAAAGACCAATTCTTCTGCCAAAATATCATGGTCTCTCAAAAAAGATTATATCTAACTAATAAATAAGTGCATTTAGAATCTGCTCTATCAAAACTGGTCTTTCAAGAGAGGTTTTAATGCACATAATAACTGTGCTGACTCTGCAACCCTACATAAACAACTTGGAAAACATTCCATGACTGGCACCATATTTTTTCCTTTACAACAGCTAAGCAACCAATTCCAATTACAACTGACCCAGGTCTGCAGAGCACATTATTCAAATTAGATAAAAACGTCTCTTCCTCACCATCATTGTAGCTTCCCAGATGTGTCAAGTACAGATTAATGAGACTGATAAACTAAAAACCTTTTGTTCATCTATGCTGGGATCTATGGTGACTCAGTGCTAGCATGCAGTATTTGCAACTAATAATAAACAGTACATGTACCATCAGAACAGTCAGGGTTAGCTATTGTGGTCAACTGTCCTTTGGTAAAACACTTCTACCATTGCCTTGCCTTGGTTCTAAATAGCCTACTTGTGTTACTCTATCATCCAGCACCAAACCAAACCATTCATCCATGCATTCCATCAATCAATCCATTAGTTACCATATTCATTTGTGTACAACCAGGTGAGAATAGAACAATTCCAGATCTGTCGTGGTTTACCTCTCACTTGATAACCCATGCACACCATCATTCCAAAATACAGTCATTGCTATAAGTACAAGTGAGTTACTGAAGGACCTCAAGAAAATTAAACCATCCAATTTGAATCTTTGAGAACAAGCCCCACCCCACACGGAAAGGGTTGGTAAACACTAATTTTTAGACTCAAACCCACCCAGACAGAGGTGAGATGGCAGTGATCTGTAATGGAGAGTGCTTTAGTCCACTCGGCTGGGCACATCATGTTGTATGTACTGTATATATTGTACATAACAGATAGAAGGCCTCAAGGTAGACAAGTTCCTTAACTAACTGATTTACCTTCTCTAAATAAAGTCTTTATTATTATTATTATTATTATTATTATTATTATTATTATTATTATTATTATTATGTTTGGAGGCTGAATGTTATCTTTACAATTGCTTTTGGAATAACTAACTGATGAAGAACTTCTTTTAATGTTGGTGATCACATTTTTTTAATATAAATTAATTTTCAAGATACCCAACCTCTAAAATTCTGTCAACATTACTCCAAGAGGTTTCAAGAGCTATCACTTGCACACAAAAATCATTGTATATTGTGTCACTGCTTTTTGTTGTTGTTGATTCACAACAAAACAAGATTCTTTTTTTAAACACAAGGAACATTGCTATTTTGCGAAATTTATATGGTTCTATTTGTGACATACTGATGCCACTTTTTCATCACAAGTAATGTTAAAGTAATATTAAAATTGTGAATTATAAGTTCACTGCAAACTCTGGAACTTGCATCTCTATATAATGAACCATTTCTGTGAAACAAAGCTTTTTACTTACCAAGTACTCATTTCACTGGACTTATCTTTGATAACATTTGTGAATAAGTAGGTTAAACATAATTTAATTATATTACTGACAAAATACTATTTATAATGGTGTTCAACTGATACATTGAAATGAGTTTATCTGACACATGACACATCTTACACTGGTAGGATTAGCAGGCCTCTAACTTTACTTTTATTCCACAGCATTTATCATGAAAATACAAAGGCTTTTAATTGGATCTAACAATTCAAACAATACTAAGCAAGTTGGATATCAAAACACAGTCAGCACTTAATTAGATTCTCACAGAACTGTTTGGACACAATTGTGTTAGTGGATTGACATTTTTCATTTTAAATATAAGTGAGCATATTGCATATATGGTTATTAAACTAAAACCAAATTTAAAAAAAAACAGAATTAAACATGAATTTCTTGACAAAACTTTAATTGGTGTTTATTTATTTATTTATTTCCAAAAGGATTATCGCTGATAAAATTTATAAGTTACTGTATAATGCGTTATCGCTGATAAAATTTATAAGTTATAATGCATTATCACTGATAAAAAGTTTATAAGTTATAATGCATTATCACTGATAAAAGTGCTATTTGCAATGTACTGAAAAGTTGCTCAGAAAGAAAAGTTAATAAATATACTTCTTTTTAAAATTGAGAATTTCATATGTTGATCAAAATTTCCTGGTGCTGACCAATATTTTCGATGAAAAAATGAGTGATATATCAAGGTTTCATTTACTGATTTTGACAGTACATGTAGTTATCTTCGTGTTCAATACAGTACATGTAGTTTTCTTCATGTTCAATACAGTACATGTAGTTTTCTTCATGTTCAATACAGTACATGTAGTTTTCTTCGTGTTCAATACAGTACATGTAGTTTTCTTCGTGTTCAATACAGTACATGTAGTTTTCTTCGTGTTCAATACATACTTTTGCTATTTTCTAATGCCTGACCCAACACCATAAGCAAAGTTTTTTAGGGAGACTGGTTTACCATGTACTTGGAGGATTTTATCACCTGCCACTATAACACGAAAAAGTGCTGCTTACTTTTATGATACAAAATTGAATACTGTTGCTGCCTGGCATCTTGAGAAAAAAAAATGAAATACCATCTGATGATACAATACTGGGTCCATGTTTTTTTTACAGCTGTGATACCTAAACAAGCAGTCAACTGATGTTGTCAACCTTATTATTTGGCAAACAGAATCTGCTACATTCCCTTTTAAACCAAGGTTTCCATATTCTTTTCTTGTTATTTTTAAAAGCTTCCTCAAAATCAATAAATATAGGAAAGTCTTTGTGAGGAAAACAAATGTAACAGTACAAAGCTGTGGAATTAAATTGAAACTATCTTGTTTATTGGAATGCAAGTAATTCAATAATATTCCGAGTAAAATATAAGGTGAAAATCAAGGATTCCTTAAATAGTGTGGCACAACCAGAAAGCATTAAGAGAAAATGGATTTTTCCTGCCACTGTCAGATAAATCCCCTCAACTGTCTATCTTCAGTCCTGTGAGGGCAACCTAACTCCATGATCAAATATTTATCCACTTGAACCCATTTCTGTAAAATACCGTATTTACTACCAACACGCTGATTAATCAAATTATTATTCGCACAGATCTTATAATAAAGCATGTGACTATAATTTCCCAAAAATAAGTAAAAACATTTAAAAAGATTTATTTTTGCAACTCTTAATTTTTTGCCATGAAGAATCTCCTTCCAGTGTATACTACACCACTTCCTCGGCTAAAAGTCCCATATCATTACAATGCAATTCCTGCTATAAGGTGAATATGAACATGGATACAGTTTCATTAAGTGGTTGTAAAATTATATGTTTCATATTCTTTCATTACAAGGTGGTATCAGTATCAGGCAATATAATCTAAGAGACAGCCTTGTAATGAAGATGTACAGCATAATCTAAGAGACAGCCTTGTAATGAAGATGTACATTATAATCTAAGAGACAGCCTTGTAATGAAGATGTACATTATAATCTATTAGAGAGAGCCTTGTAATGAAGATGTACATTATAATCTATTAGAGAGAGCCTTGTAATGAAGATGTACAATATAATCTAAGAGACAGCCTTGCAATGAAGATGTACATTATAATCTAAGAGAGGCTGAGCCTTGTAATGATGTACAGCATTATCTAAGAGAGCCTTGTAATGAAGATATACAGCATAATCTAAGAGACAGCCTTGTAATGAAGATGTACAGTATAATCTAAGAGAAAGCCTTGTAATGAAGATGTACAGCATAATCTAAGAGAGAGCCTTGTAATGAAGATGTACAGCATAATCTAAGAGATAGCCTTGTAATGAAGATGTACAACATAATCGAAGAAACAGCCTTGTAATGAAGATGTGCAGAATAATCCAAGAGACAGCCTTGTAATGATGTACAGCATTATCTACGAGACAGCCTTGTAAAGAAGATGTACAGCATAATATAAGAGACAGCCTTGTAATGAAGATATACAGCATAATCTAAAAGAGAGCCTTGTAATGAAAATGTACAGCATAATCTAAGAGAGAGCCTTGTAATGAAGATGTACAGTATAATCTAAGAGAGAATCTTCTAATGAAGATGTACAGCATTATCTAAGAGACAGCCTTGTAATGAAGATGTACAGTATAATCTAAGAGAGAACCTTGTAATGAAGATGTACAGCATAATCTGAGAGAACCTTGTAATGAAGATGTACAGCATAATATAAGAGAGCCTTGTAATGAAGATGTACAGTATAATCTAAGAAAACCTTGTAATGAAGATGTACATTATAATCTAAGAGACAGCCTTGTAATGAAGATGTACAGGATAATCTAAGAAAACCTTGTAATGAAGATGTACATTATAATCTAAGAGAGCCTTGTAATGAAGATGTACTGTATAATCTAAGAGACAGCCTTGTAATGAAGATGTACAGCATAATCAAAGAGACAGCCTTGTAATGAAGATGTGCAGTATAATCTAAGAGAGCCTTGTAATGAAAATGTACAGTATAATCTAAGAGACAGCTTTGTAATGAAGATGCACAGCATAATCTAAGAGACTGCCTTGTAATGAAGATGTACAGTATAATCTAAGAGAGCCTTGTAATGAAGATGTACAGTATAATCTAAGAGACAGCCTTGTAATGAAGATGTATAGCATAATCTAAGAGAGAACCTTGTAATGAAGATGTACAGTATAATCAAAAGATTAACAACATGACAGATGAGAAATGTGCTGTTAAAATCTATGGAATTTACGAGCAACAAGTGATTTAACCAAGCATACAAAAATGATCCTGTCAGTAACAAACCAAATAATTACAGCTGAAGGTTGATTAGTTATAAAGGAGCAATCATCAATGTTTGAATTTCAATCAGTTTTCAACAACACTGGTATCAATCCATGCACCAAACTGCAAAATGGATCTATAATATATTGCACAACGTAGGGGTAGATGGAGTTCGTGCTGTTCACATGAAATAACAAGTAGAACAAACAGCACAGACCTTGATCCAAAAGTTACATATTGTACTAGCAAATATGGGCATCTACTGTTCACATGAGTAAGCGTGTTGCATTTTTAACATAGCTTTAAAAAATTTCAGTCATATCACTGATATGATGTCAGCACTGTAGCAGTTTATAGCTATGTCTAGCACCATGACATCATGCTATAGACATGTAGCATCATATCCCATCCAGCCACATTTTACTGACACCAGGCCAACCATTCATAACACTAGCTCTTAATGCAGAGTGTCAGAAGTAGCATTTTTATAAGTCTTTGGTATGACTCAGCCAGGGCTTTTAAGATGGACACTCAAACAGCACAGACTTTCATCCAAGGGTATATAATGTACTCACAGTGCCAAGTCTATGCGGTCAACATGAAACTACTTAACTGAACAAACACCACAGACCTCCTTCCACATTTACATTTTCTACTGGCAGATCAGGGTCAATGATGTTCACATGAAGCCATATTCAGAACAGAGCACAGACATTGATAATCTGGTACATAATGTGCTAACAAATGGTCCATGCTGTTCATGTGAAACTACAGGTGGAGCAAACAGCACATTCATCCATCCACTGGTACACAATGTTCCATGCCATCGACATGAAATGATTTAACAGAACAAACAACATAGATCAACTTTTATATAAAGTATTAGCAAATCAGGGTTTTAACTTTTCACTCAGGCATATGTTATACACATTGATTGTACAGTGACTTGTAAAACATCTCTTTTTTTGAAACCTGAATAAATTACCATTTTAAAAATCTCCTTGGAGATGCTAAACCTTAAAATGCTTTAAGTCAACAGCTCAACAAGGCAATTTCTATGCCAACTAGAAATCCCTGCTTTACATGTCTTTTGCCAAAATCAAAATGGCAATTTGTGTGCTATCACTGATTCTACAGTCACTATTCTATTGGATCAATTTTAAAGTATTTAGTTCAACTTACTTCGGTGGGCCTTCAATTTGGCAATCTATTTATTACTTCAGACACCTCACACACACACACACACACACACACACACACACACACACACATTAAAAGTGTTGGTATAAAGCAATTTGATATATCAGTCATATTGGTATATCAAATTGTGATCCGCCCATGGCGCAATAATAGTCATATATAAATATTCTTAAAACTGTATTCTGTCTATACTAGGCCTAGAGATCAATGATGAATTTTCACTCATTAATCATTAGTCACATACAATAAAAAGCATAAATAATACCAGTTTTTTTTAATGAATTTAACACGGTACACAATTTCATCACAATTATTTTTGCTTAATGTTCCCAAATCCCCTCTCATGCATATTAGAGACAAAACAAACATAAATCTGTAGTGAGAGAGATAAAAGATTTGTGATGAATGAAAACCTTGAAACTGAAATTGCACCAAGTAACCTACAAGAAAATGGTTCATCATAACAGTATGTGTAAACTTTCCTCAGGGTCAGTTATTCTTCTCAGGTTTTCCCTGGTTTTTCCTCCATCACTTACGTTGTCTGCCATATTGCCATATACATGTATTGCCTATTAGTATTTGTGAAATTTAGCCTAAACAAATTTTAAATAAGAAAACAGTGCTTAACCTATTTATAAAATGATGCAGACAATAAAACTAAAACTAAACCCACTATCTTATTCTGATTCCACTCTACTGTTTTAAAAATTATTTATTAATTGACAACAGCTGGTGGACTTCCTACGTAGGAAATGCATGAGACCTAATTAACAGTTTCTTCCAATAAAGTCTGATGATAAAGTTTTATTTGGTCAGGTCCCCAAATAAGTCTTGAACAATGATATAAGTTATTTGTTGCTGGTATCTTTTGTTCATAATTTATACCTAGACTTCACACATTTTCTTCTATATAAGTTTATATATTGTTGATATAAGTTATTTGTTGCTGGTATCTTTTGTTCATAATTTATACCTAGACTTCACACATTTTCTTCTATATAAGTTTATATATTGTTGATATAAGTTATTTGTTGCTGGTATCTTTTGTTCATAATTTATACCTAGACTTCACACATTTTCTTCTATATAAGTTTATATATTGTTGATATAAGTTATTTGTTGCTGGTATCTTTTGTTCATAATTTATACCTAGACTTCACACATTTTCTTCTATATAAGTTTATATATTGTTGATATAAGTTATTTGTTGCTGGTATCTTTTGTTCATAATTTATACCTAGACTTCACACATTTTCTTCTAAGGCATCAAGTGATGACAAGACTCACATGTATATGACTCTAATTAAACTATTCTCACAGTTATTAAGTAATATTATTTCCAAATATGTACAGAACATCCAGTACTTGATATGCACCATCATCAAACATGGACTGTGCAGTATACAGTAAGCACAGTGTACTGACAATTTTAGACTTACAATCAAGTGCTTACAATCAAATTATTCAGCAAAATTTGAATTTATTTAAAATTTTCGGTAAGTATTTTTCCTTAAATACCTGCAAAATTTGTAAGAGAGCTGCAATGGTGACCATGTTGGAAGTCAGATCAATACCATTTTTATTAAGAATTAGCTGAACATTGCATGACTTTTAGTGAAAACCGCATCTTGATAAAACCATCCATTCTGGAAAGTAACGAGAACAAGAGTTTCACAATGACTGCCATGTCTGCTATATTGGACATCAGATCAGCATCATTTTCATTTAGGACCACCCAGACATCATAAGATGTCTTCTGGTGAATATCCCATATCAAAATGACTTTCTGTTCAAGTATAGTTGTAATAAGATTTTCAAGATGGCTGCCATGGGAACCATATTCGATGCCAGCCAGATCAGTACAGTGTTTATTTACAACCAGCTAGAAATCATAAAAAGTCTTTTAGTGGAATCCCTTTACCTGGGTACTGTTGTCATTATGTTTGTTTTTGGCAATGATTCCTTTTCTTTTTATTCCCTCCTCCCACCCCCTGCTGATAATCAATAACAAAGAGATTATCACTAATGACACCTACTGAAATTGTGGTGATACCTATGTCTGGGGACTTGTAAGGTGTTTTCTATGATAATTAATTGGATTTAATGCTAGGTAACACATGACCTTTACCTAATCAAATTTGAGGCAAGGATCTGCAAAAGAAAGCCCATTAGCCCACTCAGCCATCTGGAACCAGCCCATTTGAGGGGGTGTGCCATCTGAAACCAGCAGATTTGAGAAGGGGAGGGGG
The DNA here is from genome assembly GCA_029339505.1 of Unio delphinus. Classification (NCBI taxonomy): domain Eukaryota; kingdom Metazoa; phylum Mollusca; class Bivalvia; order Unionida; family Unionidae; genus Unio; species Unio delphinus. Next base: position 6,572,668 of record JAQISU010000084.1, on the reverse strand, counting down.
CATCTGGAACCAGCCCATTTGAGGGGATGTGCCATCTGAAACCAGCCCATTTGAGGGGGGTGTGCCATCTGAAACCAACCCATCTAAAGGGGGGGGGGGGGTGTCCATGTGTGAGAGTGCTTATAAAATTTTCTTATGAATGGATTCCCAATAAATTCCCAAGAAAAGCATCCATGACATTTATCACACCTTAAGAAGTTTTTTTTTCCTCCATATCTCATAATTAAAAAATTCCTACCAAAACCTTTGGTTTCATTTTCTTCTCAAATGTAGTATTTCAACAGACTTGTAAAATGATACATCTCTGATAGATATACAATAGCCTGGGCCTCAATATGCTTTTCTCTGATATATTTTTTTTACCCTAGAGATTACTCAACATAGTCTTAACCATTCTTTTGGCGGAAAGATATAAATGTTCTCCTAAATAACTATTTCAGTGATCAGAACGGCATTTTCAATTACTGAGTCTCTCATGTTTGTTCTTGATCTTGCAAATATCACATTCAGTCATTTGCTTCTTCAAAAGATTCATTTCTGACTCAGTGAACTTGACCACATCATTAAAGTTATCAAACAAACTTAATCAAGCAAAAACCTAAATTATATACTACAAAAGTGTACATGGTTTGTTTACAAAGTAGTTCTTAATACACTATATTATATTTAGATACATGTGGCGTGCATGTGCATGCAATATGAAAGTTTTCAGTATCGTAAAATACTGCATTATTCTCACAATGTGAAGTAAACATTAGCGTATAATAATATACTCTCTTACATTAAAGTCTTATAACAAAATCTGATTTTGCTATCAGTAAATAATAAAAGATATAATGTGAACACGTTGGTAAAAAAAATTAATTAAAATGCAAGCTAAATTAACTTGCCAATGTATACACAAGACTGCTTTAGTCACTGTTCTGATCATTTGCTTCCGATACCTAAATATACACTATAGCAACCCATAGTTATTGCAACTCTACAAAGATCTGGGCATTTCTGTGTGTTTATTCATGGTAAAGAAAAATATAAATTGTTATTATGCGGTAATTAAGGCAAGATTTCGACACATAAGTATTAAACATAAACACAATGTGTCGAATGAAAACAAAAATATGTCCGAGGTAATTAACTGTACTTAGCACATGTATACACATTTAAACAATGTTGCAAAACAAAAGGACATTAATACATACTGTCAATTTGACTATTATGCATAATGTATGCAACTGCAGAATTCTGAATAAGCACCCTTTTTCAGCAGACAGCTTAACAGTGGTTCGTTGCAAACCAGTCTATAAAAGGTATCTCTTACATGCAGCTTGTGGGCCACATGCGGCCTGCCATTCCATATCCTGTGGCTCGCAAAATGATTGGCATCACAAGGTGTCATGAAGGCAAATTTGGTGCAGCCTGCGTGCCATCGTAATGCTCTCACGCAGTTCACAGGGTGTTTTGAGTTTGATTCCTCTGGTCTATAAAAGTTCCACAACAGAGGAGAAAACAAAAAGAAATTTTTAACAGATTTTCTGTATTTTAAGCAATAAGATTTAAATACATATTTAGGGAAGAGAGAGGGGCATCTTTACCTAAATGACTTCCACGGGATTGAGGGTGGTTGCCAAAAATCGGCACTTATATATCGAATTGTGTCCACTGATTGGCACAATCCAGGGCTCTGGAACAAGCTTAAAGTATTTATCAAAATTGTTGTACCAATGCAAGGTTATAACAGGTACTACCTGGAAAACATGAAAAGACCGACTCCAAATATTGTTCCTCTCTAAATGATAATTTCATTCAGTAAATACTGGGTGATACATTGATATTGACATTTTGCAGGTATACAAGATTATTAGAACTGGAAAAGTGTTACTAGAAATGCGATTTTGATCCCGAAAATGATGCTGCTTACCTGTTTGATGTACATGATCACGAAAATGATGCTGCTTACCTGTTTGATGTACATGATCCCAAAAATGATGCTGCTTACCTGTTTGATGTACATGATCCCGAAAATGATGCTGCTTACCTGTTTGATGTACATGCTGTATGGAAGACTAACCCTGTTAGCAGTGTTTCAAAATTACATGTATAACTGGAGAATAACAATCCTATAGACATTTAATGGTATTTTTTATGAGAATTTTTTGCACCTAATCATAGATCAAATGAATCTGTATGCCGTACACAGAATAAATAGGCAGGCTTGATTGACAACAGTCACATGAGAACATGGAATCTCAACACATAAACTGAAAGGTGTTTGTACACAGGTTATAGCTGTGGGTCTGATACATAAATCTGATTTTGATTTTAATTGGCTAGATGAATATTTGAAATCATCCCACACTTCAATCAAAAACAAAGAGTTGCAATACCTGAACAAAAAATGAACTTGATTTTGGAATTTCAAATGTTGACATTAGATGACAGACATATATGTACTAGAATAAATACTGTCATAAATTTGGAGTAAGTGTTAGTGAATTTGAACCATGCTTGGGTCGTTAGTAGTGATTTTGGGTACAAGCCGAATGGCTGTCCCTGTAGTAACATAGTCCATATTAAAATTCAGTGGTGTATACAAGTAGTGTGATTGGAAAGGCAGCATTTATGGTTGGAAATCAGTAAATTATAGAATGGAATCAATAAGTTGGAACTTGGTAGGTACCGTTTATGTGGCCATAGTGGAAAATTGGCGTATGTATATGAGTGTGATACGCCGGAAATTCTGTGGATGGACTGGCCTAGGGTCGCGCAGTTAAATATTTCCCAGTTAGTAAGGGAATACTGGTGTAATTTCTATGGCATGACAAGCTATCGGTACGGAAAACGGATGATAATGAAGAAAAACCATGTAAAGGTGCAGTTAATGGACGTTTGGGCAAGTTGTCTCCTCTGGGTCGCCCATTGATTACAGCAAAGATTAATAATTATAGCAGACACGTCTTTCTTTCCATTTTACAACTCAAGTTGTATGGAAGTCTTTGGAAATTTGGGGAAAACATATGACTTCCAGCGTGACTCGCGCCAGGGTTTTGACACCGCTCGGTCAAGTGAATACCCCTGTGCTTGTAACAATACCAAGAAAACTACAAAGCCTTGTGAACATTTATTCCATATTGTAGTAGACATAATCTTACTTGCCATGTTTCTTGATTGCATGAGCCCTACCTGTTACTTATTCTACACCTGTGATTTTCACAAGTTGGATATAAAGTTGTAACAGACAAACTTAGATATATGCTTGAGCCACAAACGAAAAGAGTATTTGGGGGGATATAATTAAACTTTTCAGTAGAAAGATTAAAAAAATACAGGAAATATACAAAAGTTAATTTGTATATTAATCTGATTTGCTTCTGTAAATGAAAATATGACATTTACAGTAAAACTCTTTCACTTACCTAGGCATGTCAGCACCATCTAGAATCAATCTTTTGAATGAGAGCATTGAGCATGAAGAGAAAAGTGAATCACAACATTAAGGACTGTGTTGCAAAGACTTCTGACCACGACTGCATTCCTTTAGAATCAATACCAGTTAAAATAACACAGCTCTGCTTGGATCTCTGAGCCAAGTAATGTAAGCTGTGGTACTTTCCTACCAATCAAACATCTTTCTTTTTTGGCATTATTGCAGAATTTAGAAAGTATAATTAATGTTACATGTGACACAACCAGGATGTCAAAAGAGAAGATTCCAAAATTGTCATTACTGACTTCTAATCCAGCAAATATTTTCTTCTACATAAATTTTACATGTTTTGATAGGACTGAAAATAGAACATGTGCATTTGTTGCCAGAATATGTATTTTGAACCACAACACTTCATTTCTGATTTATACAGCTTTTCAGTCCCAGCGAGCTGTTAGGACCCGAGTGAAAATGTAATTTGTTGTTCTTGGCATAACAGTTTCTGTGAAATCTCTGGGAACATAATTTTAGCCATTTGAACAAAATGGTATGCAGTTAGCTCACCTGTCATATTCTCAGACAGTGTTGGGTTTTTTGAACACTCTAAAAGTGTTTAGAGTCCCAAGGGGTGTTAGTACATACAACAACAAAAGTGATGTCACATTGAGAATAAGCTATTTTTTCATATACACCTTTAGAAAAATTATTGGAAATTCAAATCTGAATATTAAAAAAATGACTGTTTACAGCTTATTGATGCTACATGCTACAGAAATATACTGAAGTGATTTGTTTTTGTTTTTCTTTTTATATTTTTTTTAAAGATTATATTAAACATTGTGTTTTTCAAAACAAGACTGTGTCAGCATGTTGAGTAAAACTGTTTTAAGTGTGATTTGTCATGTTATGGCAGGTATGAATGTCTCAGGAATGGTCAATTGTGCTCTACCACTGTATCCATTGTTGATTCAGTTTCCTGCAGATCAGTGGGTCCTCACAGGATCTTCCTCCACTAAGCATACTGGTCATCATGTATAGCCAATCATGTGCTGACAAAAATCCCACAAAACAAAAACAAACAAAGCCTCAAAATGGATGTTACCCAAAAACATCCATTACTACTACATATTGGTGTCTTCATATGACTGGTTATATAATTTCTTCCCCCTTATACCAAATTAAAATCCATTTTGCATGAGAAACATAATGCAAACTCAAGACCTTTGCTGCTCCCCTACACACATTAAATTCTGATTTCCAAGCATTTCTCAAATTATTGCAACATTTCTTAGCATTGGGAAAAGCAAAAATTTCCAGCATTTTGACTTGAAATGAAATGACCAAACACCATATAAGAGCTGCATTTAAATATTCGCGTTTTAAAATAAAACACAATCAAATTAAGCGTTTCCACCAAAATCATTTTGCTCTCTCTTTTTAACTTGCATCTACCAAAGGTTGAGCAATTTTAATCAGAGACTCAAAGCCATTATGGACCACTTTTGATCTCTATTGCTTTTACAGTAAGAGGTTAGTATTTGGACTGGTCGGCCTAATGTATCTGGATAATGTGACTGGGTGGGATATGATATGCTACATGTCTGCGAACTGTTGCCAAGTGCTAGACATCACCATCAACTGCCACACTGCAGACATTGTAACAATATGATCAAATGTCTTTAAAATCTAAGTTAAAAATCCCAAACATAAACACTGAACATTGCCTATGATTGAAAACCTCTTGTTCATAACAATTATGCGAAAATCACCCCATGGGAACTCCTCGTTACTGGAGGACCTTGATATTGTGGTAAAACATTGTACCTGTAAAGTCTGCATGAATGCCAGTACTATTAATGCAGTATTATGGTGCTAAAGGTACTGTTACAACATAGATGAAACATAAACTCCACAGATTATAACAGTGGAGATCACAGTACATTGATATTAGGTCTCCTACCCCTAAGCCAATTAATGTGAAGAACCTGATCTAAACAAACAACAAAAACAAGTGCTTTGGAGAGACCTTAAAAAAATGGGGTTTGAAAATCTGCTGACTGTTTATTTAACAGTTTTTTGACATATGCAAAAATACATACATAAATGAGAATAATATATGTGCTTTGGGAAATAATGAAGAACACCGACAGTTAGTAATATGCATTTATTACCATACATCAGGTAATAATAATAATAATAATAATAATAATAATAATAATAATAATAAAGGTAAGAAGAAGAAGATGAAGAAGAATAGTAATAATAAAAATACATTGTAATTAAAAAAAATAAAGACTATTTTCAACGGGTGACACAGTTAAAAATGAGAAATCTACATTGAGGGCCTCCATTAGAAAGTACCGGTACACTAATTTTTTTGTTTTCATCTATCTAATGCACACATGGTGGAAGTAAGAGATGCTTGGAGCTGAACTATTAAGTGGAATATTAAATCAAACAAGTGCAACTGAAACTTGAAAGCTATTTTGTTAAATACTTGCTTTTTTTGGCTTGGGAACTTGGAAATTTTGCCCTTTTAATGATCTTATATTTAGGATACATTGGTAATACTCTGAATGGAAGCATTGCAGCCCGAACATTTTCTGTTTGCTTATGAATATTTTACATGGTCTTTCCTGGAGTCTGGAAATTGTTTTTCATATATGTAACAGCTGTATTCTCCCAAATTGTATTACAACAGTCTAGATGTGGTTGAATACAACATTTGTATATAAAAAATAACTCTGTAACATAATGTGATGAAGGTATGAATACTCCTTTGGAGCCAAAGAATAAGTGTTCAGTTTCTTTGAAATACAATTTTTTATGATGAAGCCATTGCAAGTTATTATTAACAAATTTTCCAAGAATCTATCTAAACATGTCATTTTAGATCAGAGTTACCATAGAGAGCATTAAGCATATCAGTTCGTGTCAAGTGCCAAATTTTTCTTCATTGAAATCCAGTAATTAATTCGTAGGCTAGCCGACAATCAACTGTCTTGGAGTAGAGTTTTGGAACGGAAAGAATGTTAGTTTACCTCGGTCAGACTGTTACAATATTTAGAGTGAAAACGGACTGGGTGTTTGACATGCTTAAACTAGGTGATTCCTCACGCAGAGCTGTCAAAAATGATTGAGACAAATGATAAGGTGATATTTCGACCCTAAGTGGCATTTTTGGCATCTTGATAGACGGGTTCCAAAAGGTCCATAGGAATAGCATTTATTCCGATTGGTCAAATGTATAGGAAAGAGGGTTGGGTCGAAACCTAGAATTGGGGAATATATTCTCTGAGTCAATGAGTTTGAATTAGTCTAAAAATTTCTCTGCAAGAGAAAACTGCCACTAGGACTCCAAGGGTTCGTTGCAAGAACAACTTCATAAAATTGTGGTTCCAGGGAACTGAAAGTGGAACAATTGTAAGACGCCAAAAACACAAGGTATTTCACTCAAATTCACCTTTATCATGATGTAATGTATATGATGTTTTTCTTTGTCATAGATGCATAATGTATCGATACTATGATACAAATAGTTCAGTATTACATTGATTTAATAACGTACTTTGATATGTTTCTTTGTTACAGTTGCATGATGTGTTCATATTTTTGTATGGATAGTTGGTTTTACAGTGATTTAATAATGTATTTTTGAATTCTGAATTAGCATTTTTTACCTTTTATACGTAGGTATGTAAATGGGTGGTGAAGAAAACCCGCCGGATACATTTATAATTGGAAAGTGTTACATTAATTTGAATTTATCATATTAGTGAATATGGATTGTGTGTTATGATATATTACCTCACTTTATGTAATGATTTACGGGAATATATGACTTTTCCCGAATTCTGATGTCGATAATTAGCAGTATAGCTCTATTGATCTGAAGACTTGTATAGTATTTGTTAGTCGTATAAATGATAACACTGATAGTAAGATCTGATTATTCGAACCTGAAGACGGACTTACAATCTCAATTCTTAAAGTAACGAGATACTTAGGGCGTTTTACCCTTTTCTTTTCAAAGGAAAAATAGTTTGTTTGAAGATCGAATAAGAAATAGCGAGGAAGTCGAAATTCAGAGACGGAAAAAGAAGTTGGAAGACAGAGTTGTGTAATCCCACGTACAACCAAAGGGCAAGCTCAAGTTGAGACTAACACAGAAGAAGAGAAAAACCAGTCGACGAACAAGGTCATTTTGAATCATCCAACAGTCCAATGTTAAATGAACATTCGATTCCATGATGAAATTTACTCTCAGTATTAACGGCTAACTTCATTTATTTTTATTAGTGTTTGGATTTTTATGAATGTATCCATTATTTTAAAGCTTCAGTTTATGTATTTCTGAACTAAGTGTATTCAGAAAGAAAGAAATTGTAATTCACAGTGTCATTTTTTTCTTAATTGTATTATAATTAAATTCATATTTTATCTTTATGGGGGCTCGTGTGTTGTCTTGTTCAAAGTACCATCTCAGATTACCATATCCATTAACTGGGCAAATTACACCGTAGAGATCATCTTCTAGATAACGATAATTAGAGGGAGGCGGTCTTCAAGTAATGTTTTGCCAAGCTGTGCAATACCTCTGACCAGGCCTTGTGCAATATTGTACTAATAACACTTTGATAACCGGCAGCACCTTACAGTTCGCTATCTTTATTTTTACTGTGGTGCAGTTATCAGCAAAACATTTGTTCTATCCATATTGAAGATAGAATCTTGTGGCACTCTAACAATTCATTGTAAATTCTGATAGATGCCATTTACTGTTACCTGTTGAATCCCATTTGCTAACAATGCATTGTAACTTCTGAAAGATGTAATTTACTATTACCTGTTGAAACCTATTGATAACAATTCATTGTAACTTCAGATAGATGTCATTTACTGTTACCTGTTGAAACTCATGCGCTAACAATTCATTGTAACCTTTGATAGATGTAATTTACTGTTACCTGTTGAAACCTATTGCTACCAATTCATTGTAACTTCTGATAGATGTCCATTTACTATTACCTGTTGAAAGCTATTGCTCAAGTAGGATCTGAACCACTAAAGGGTCTCTTCCTTTCTTTTATTGATTTTTAATTTTTCAAGAATTTCATGGTCTACTAAGTCAAAAGCCTTTCAAAAATTAATTATTACAGTACCAAATAAATTTCCATTATCTAAGGCTTTCAGGCACTTGTCAGCCACAGAGATGTAGAGTAATTACAACCTTGTAAGTGCTCTCATGCTCATGAAATTTTGCAATAAAATTAAATTATAATCAGTTTGTTCCAGCGTTCCTCATCATTCATGTACTTTGACTAATGTATATTTCATATTCTCAACAGAATAATATAGCCATGGTATTAAAACAAAGAAAGAAACAGGTATTGTCTTTCCAATGCATATGATGGGGGTAGGGGTGTGGGCAGGGTCAATGTTAGCTTGGTAGATATTTTGTTTTGACTTTTAATTCATGTTCTAGCTCACCCTCAATATAAGCCTTTCAAAACAAGGATAATTAAGTAAAAGATACAGGACCTTTGGTAGCCATGTGGTCTAACCTGCTCGCCTTTACCGGTAAGTGCAAATTTTCGTGACTGCCTGCACTGTACTAATGTTTGCATCTTGGACTCAGCCATTACAGTTATATGAGAAAACATGACAGTAGCTTCCAAAGGGACTGTGATTCTTACCAGGGATTCCCAGAGTTCTTCTTCTGCCAGTTATGCTGGCCACCAAGTATAGCCCATCTTGGGCTGAAAAACGGCATTAAACCCAAAACAAGATAAAACACACCAAAAATGTCAAGATTTTAAATTCTATTAAATGATTTCAAAATAGCATGATAAAAATACTTGTATAAACCACACTCCTTTACAAATTCAAAAGATTGTGGGTTTATCAATGTACAGGTTCTCTAAGCAGATCACATCAAAATTCTTTTGTCTCAGGGTAGAACGACACACTCAGTATTAATGTGTGCTACACTGTCAATGGACACTAGCATGGTAGACACATTGACTGGGGTTGGTCTTCACAATTCAAGTACGTGTCCGATACACAATTCCCACAATACTACCTCATCTCCTATATTTGTTCTCTATGAAGGATATCACACACACCCATAGAGGGTTTTATATTCTCAAGTTTGTGGAATTTTCTCAGATTGTATGAGAAGGAAATTGTATTACTTTTGTATTAACAAGTTGTAAAATTTGAAGATTCTGCAAGGCCTTTAAGGGTTTGAAATCCAAAAATATGACGTAATTTGTTTTTTTAAAGGGTTGCATCATATACAGGTTAAGATGGATTAGAAGATTATTTCTGCAGAGCCAATTTCAGGGAAGTTTTAAATGTACTCAGACAGAGTCTGAGTCCCTAAAATGCATTGGAACATGCATCTCAATGTAGGATTTACAGCTGATCTACATAGAATTGAGCCATAAGCCATAAGCCATAAGTCATAAGCCATAAGCCATAAGTTTCATCATACTAATTACCAAACAAGACCTTCTAATCAAATCCCCACCCCAACCTGTGTTTGCCACTACCTGTATAAATTGAGGCCTTTTGACATTTGTATCTAATGTTTAAGAAATATTAGCTCACAATCGAAAAAAGGTCAAAGAATCTGCTTTCCTCCACAAAAGGAAAAAGACAACAAACCATCCAATGAGAGCTGCAGTTGACATCAACTTTTAATCTCTAGCAGATCAAAAGGTTTTCAGCAATGAACAGTTCCTGGATTAAGGCCCTTAATTACTGTATGTTGCTAACTTTGATGTTGAATAGTGGGACTGATGGCATGGTGCCCTAAAGTTACCTCAATAAATTTCTGTCAGTTAAAATCTTGGGGATAAAGTTAGGCCAAGGATAACCTTAGGTTAAACAGATAATTTAATTATGCTGTATTTCCAAGTGATAACAGATAATTTAATTATGCTGTACTTCCAAGTGTTAACAGATAATTTAATTATGCTGTACTTCCAAGTGATAACAGATAATTTAATTATGCTGTACTTCCAAGTGATAACAGATAATTTAATTATGCTGTACTTCCAAGAGATAACAGATAGTTTAATTATGCTGTACTTCCAAGTGATAACAGATAATATTATTATGCTGTACTTCCAAGTGATAACAGATAATTTAATTATGCTGTACTTCCAAGTGATAACAGATAATTTAATTATGCTGTACTTCCAAGTGATAACAGATAATTTAATTATGCTGTACTTCCAAGTGAGAACATAATTTAATTATGCTTTACTTCCAAGTGAGAACAGATAATTTAATTATGCTGTACTTCCAAGTGATAACAGATAATTTAATTATGCTGTACTTCCAAGTGATAACAGATAATTTAATTATGCTTTACTTCCAAGTGAGAACAGATAATTTAATTATGCTGTACTTCCAAGTGATAACAGATAATTTAATTATGCTGTACTTCCAAGAGATAACAGATAGTTTAATTATGCTGTACTTCCAAGTGATAACAGATAATATTATTATGCTGTACTTCCAAGTGATAACAGATAATTTAATTATGCTGTACTTCCAAGTGATAACAGATAATTTAATTATGCTGTACTTCCAAGTGATAACAGATAATATTATTATGCTGTATTTCCAAGTGATAACAGATAATTTAATTATGCTGTACTTCCAAGTGATAACAGATAATTTAATTATGCTGTACTTCCAAGTGAGAACAGATAATTTAATTATGCTGTACTTCCAAGTGATAACAGATAATTTAATTATGCTGTACTTCCAAGTGATAACAGATAATTTAATTCTGCTGTATTTCCAAGTGATAACATATAATTTAATTATGCTGTACTTCCAAGTGATAACAGATAATTTAATTATGCTGTACTTCCAAGTGATAACAGATAATTTAATTATGCTGTACTTCCAAGTGATAACAGATAATTTAATTATGCTGTATTTCCAAGTGAGAACAGATAATTTAATTATGCTGTACTTCCAAGTGAGAACATATAATTTAATTATGCTGTACTTCCAAGTGATAACAGATAATTTAATTATGCTGTACTTCCAAGTGATAACAGATAATTTAATTATGCTGTACTTCCAAGTGATAACAGATAATTTAATTATGCTGTACTTCCAAGTGATAACATATAATTTAATTATGCTGTACTTCCAAGTGATAACAGATAATTTAATTATGCTGTACTTCCAAGTGATAACATATAATTTAATTATGCTGTACTTCCAAGTGATAACATATAATTTAATTATGCTGTACTTCCAAGTGATAACAGATAATTTAATTATGCTGTACTTCCAAGTGATAACAGATAATTTAATTATGCTGTACTTCCAAGTGAGAACATATAATTTAATTATGCTGTACTTCCAAGTGATAACAGATAGTTTAATTATGCTGTACTTCCAAGTGGTATCATAACCTTTCTATAAACCAAGAACAAACAGCAATTATATGTTCTTTCTTAATTAAAGCATATCTAAACAATGCTTCAGTTAAAAGTTAAATGACTAATTTACATATTTTTTTAAAATTTATTTACATAATTTGCATATAAAATCCTAATTCTTCATTTGTTGGTCACTTATTAAGTAATTTATAAGTAAAGAGGAAAGTCACCAGTGTAAGCCATTATAGGTAATGAATATATGTAGTATCGGATTTACCATTGTGCTTTGGTGTGCTTAAGGACAGGGCCCCATTGGCCAGGGGGCCCATCTTCTTGGCAAAATATTTTTTTTTAAGTAAGGGGGCCTCATAAAACTTAACTAGCACAGGCCCTCATTTGTCCTAAATCCAGCACTAAAAACAAGTGACCTATAAGGCATGTACAGCATTTGTCCCTAGTTCCTAAATTCATTACACACATATCTAATATCTTCCAAAATCTAAAAGATCTCTTCTTGGACAATGGAGTTCCTTTTGCCAGATTGTTTGGAAAAAATACTTTTAAAAATACTTAAAGAATATACAGAAGTGAAGGCATAATAATTTCAGATGAGTGCTAGGAATGCAACATTTGTATCATCTAGAGCTGTAACATATATAACAGTTGACCAACCGTACCTTGTTTGTTTTTATGGTTTAATGCCATTTTTCAGCACACGATAGGCTTTACAAGGCAGCCAGAATTAATGGTAAAGGAAGAACCCGGAAAACCCCAGAAAGAACCACCAACCCACGAGAAGCTACTGGCAAGCTGTCTCACATACCCACATTGGCTGAATTTGAGACTCGAACCCACGCAGAGGTGAGATGGCAGTAATCCATAACGGAAAGCACTTTAGACTGCTTGGCCACTCGGGGCCCCTTCCAACCTTGCCTTGTAAACTGTAGCTTTTTATTACTGACAACTATGCATCATCTGAATGTTCTACCCATGAGCACACAGCTGATTATGAAAAAATGGTACTACTCTTCATACAGCAGTAAATTGTATATAGAAAGGACGATATCTTAAATCTATAGATTATATCTTAAATCTATATGCTACGAGGATATCTTAAATCTATATGCTATGAGGATATCTTAAATCTATATGCTACGAGGATATCTTAAATCTATATGCTACGAGGATATCTTAAATCTATATGCTACAAGGATATCTTAAATCTATGCTACAAGGATATCTTAAATCTATATGCTACAAGGATATCTTAAATCTATATGCTACAAGGATATCTTAAATCTATATGCTACAAGGATATCTTAAATCTATATGCTACGAGGATATCTTAAATCTATATGCTACGAGGATATCTTAAATCTATATGCTACAAGGATATCTTAAATCTATATGTGGAACTGGTCAGATGTTAGCAGTGCATCCATGAACACACTAGGTCAAGAGAATGATGATGATGATGAAAGGTACTGAGAGAGTGGAGAACTGTGACTTTTGTTCCCTAATTTAGTTTTTGATTGTTCAATAGATCTATTTCAATATGAAAAGTTGATATCTACCTCCTGATAATTCCATGAAATTTATCCTTAACATCTTGGCATGAACATTGGGTGTAAAATATTATCAGTCTGAATGTTTAAACAAAATTGGGAAGTGGGGGGGGGGGGTCTGAAAAAAGATTTCTTTTACAACATAGTCGTATTTGTGGAGATGTTTCCAACCTTTATGATATTTTTTTTGTCTCAGCACAGATTCAGAGACAATGGTGGCAATGCAATCTCTTTATTATTGAAATCCAGGAAACTGAATTAGATCACCAGAGGGAAGAATGGTGAAAGTGAGATTTCATCTGCTAACAAACATTGCAATTTGTGCCAAACACTAATGGATAAAGGCTTTATTTTCATGTGAACAAGAGTCAAATCTTCATACATTTCCCAGAAATCTTACTTAGATGGCACAACCCTTTTACAATGTGGCAGCTCTGTACCCTACTTTCAAAGCAAACCATGCAAGCATTAAAGGAGCCAGTTGTTCAGTAGTGATTATGCCATGAGAGCCACAAACCAACCCAAAGAAGCATTAAAGGAGCCACAGTTTTCAGTAGTGATTATGCCACGAGAGCCACAAACCAACCCAAAGAAGCACTAAAGGAGCCAGTCGTTCAGTGATTATGCCACAAGAGCCACAAACCAATGCAAAGAATAATTAAAGGAGCCACAGTTGTTCAGTAGTGATTATGCCATGAGAGCCACAAACCAACCCAAAGAATAATTACATTTTGGGGAATGCAGTTGGAGAAATGAATTTTATAGCAACACTGTGTATTATTAGGTTAGAACAAATTTTTTGAAAACTCGATGTCATGACTTTGCCAAAATTGAAAGATTTACTGTACTTAAAAGTTACTTAAATATAAATATTGTATAAAACATTTAACATAATTAAGATAAAATGCAATTTAAATATAATTATGGCATAATTAACTTTTTGCTTGAGGAATTTAAGATTTTGCAATGGCAAATCTGGGTCTATGTTCTTTGCTGTTGGACTCAATCTTTAAGCAATATATATTTGGTAATTTGCAAGTCTGCTATCTTCTCTGAACTTCAAGTCAATGCCAGAAGAAAATGCTATTCATGACTTTATTAGTCAATTAATTTAAGCTGCATTGTAAATTCTTTGTACAAAGTTGTTGTGTTATAGGGAAAAATGTTTTAAATATTTTAAAAAATCAAATGAACATGAAAAATTAATTTTCATAATTATTAAACAAATAGCATTAATAATTCCAAGTTACAAGATTAATACAATTTTGTGTCAACACACGAGATTAGGACAGATCATGGTCAGCCTTGATTATAGGAATTTGATAAATTATATTTCAGGGCCTGAAGGAGCTCACTGACAAAATGCATGATAACTGTTAGGCATAGCAGACACTGGCCTGTATGAATGCTTCAATCTGCTTTTGTTGTCCATTGAAATCAGTATTATTGATATTTTGGCAACTTATTGGCAACCTACAATAGAAAGTAACAACTATAAAGTTGATAAGGCAGGGAACAAAGACATTGTTCACCTCTTCAGCCAGATAAAAAAATAGCATCGCTCAGCCAAACATCCTTTCATACCCAATGATGTCTTTCGCAATGAAAAAGTAGCCATACTTCAAATCTCATTGCAGAGTTAATTAATAAGCAACCATGCCATAATCAAATCTGACAAGCTCGCATGTTTGTGAAAAACTTCCTTGCACAGAATAAAATTAGCATAGATCATTTGCATCCTAGACTGCTAACATTCAAATTGTTTAAACTGGATGATCAATGAGATGATGCACGATGAAAATTCAGAAACCAGTCAATTCTTGGCAAAATAATTTAAGTATGTAGACTGTATGTCACTTATTTGTACACAAGAATGCTATCAAATTCTACACAAAGGTATTTACAATGAAATTTTTTACAAAAAATAATGGCTTTTTTGGGGGCAAGTCAACATCATTTGTAGACATTAAGAAATTATTGATATTAGCAAATGTTCTATCAAGTAAATTTGACCAAATTATATCCAGCCATTTTTCATGTTAATGACACAGGGTCATTTAAATTTTATTGGTCTTCATGCTGAATGCTTGTTGTCAATTCTGTTCAACACCTTTTTTTGAAAAGTTATTTAATACTTTTTCTATTTTTAACAACTGCAGTCATATTTGCTGGTGCATCATCTTTTAATAATTAGCATAAACTTCAAAGGTCTTTATATCTGGATGCTTTCTGTAAGCTATCAGAATATTTTCTACTGTTAGTATCTTGAACAGGGAAACACACACAATGAATTGTTCAAGGATGACCTACAGTATCCTCAGGGTCCAGAGATCATTCATTAAATGGTCTTGAGTGCTAGAGCCTGCACTTGAGTGTAGATTCTTCATTTGTATTAAATCTAAGAGAGATCATTAAATCCTCAAATGCACCATTAACACTAGAACACAGTTTGATTGGTCTCCAGGCTTAAGTTCTGCATTAGTAGTGCTACATGTAATACATAGTCCAGATATCACAAAAAATGTACCCCCCCCCCCACCATGAAAATCAATACTTCTGCCTTCTCATTCACAATATTTCACAAGGATGGCTGAACTGAAAGCCTCTGTGATGGAAATCAGTTTCAATGAGTAATTTTAGGTGATACATAAAGCTGTTTGCATAATTTACAGCTATTCATAAATGTTCTTGCTTTTCTTTGAAAATATTTGTATTGAAATTTATTTTCATTAGTTAGAAATGTTTATATCACACATAAAGAAGAATTCCATCAGTATATAAAGTGATTGCAAGAAATAGCAATTTTGCATGCAATATTTTATAGTAATGGAAACCAATGAGGAGGTACCACATACACCCACCTATAGGTCAAGACAAACTGCAAACAACACAGACCCTGATCTTTCTGTCACATTATGTGCTGGCTGGCTGATCATAGTATATGTTTGTTCTACCGATTACTTCAAACAAACTGTACAGACCCAGAATGACCAGTGCATTATGCAATGACAGCTCTGAGTGTACAATCTTCAAGTTGGGTAAAACTTGTACATGGTTTTTTAAAGACTGGTATGAGACTAAATATAGGCCACTCAAAAGTTAGACTTGTACACTTAGGCATACAAAACCCTGTCAATTTTAGAAATGTACACTTAGGCATACAAAGCCTTGTCAGTGTTAGACATGTACACTTAGGCATAAAAGCCTAATGTCAATATCAGGCTTGTACACAAGCCTTGTCAATGTTAGACATGTACACTTAGGCATGAAAGCCTAATGTCAATATCAGGCTTGTACACTTAGGCATACAAAGCCTTGTCAATGTTAGACATGTACACTTAGGCATAAAAGCCTAATGTCAATATCAGGCTTGTACACTTAGGCATATAAAGCCTTGTCAATGTTAGACTTGTACACTTGTGTATAAAAAGCCCTGTCCATGTTAGACTTGTACACAGCCCAGTCAATGTTAGATTCATACACGGCATACAACACAATGATAGATTCAAACAATGAATACAACACAGAGTCAATGTTAGATTCATACAATACCCAGTCAATCTTAGATTCATACAAGGCCTACCAGGGTTCGTACTCAAATATGAATGATAAATTCAAAGACTTTTCCCAAACTTTCAAAGACCACAAACAGAGATTTCCAAGACCTATTTTTGCTAACATTGTGTATACAGGTCATATGAGAAAACAACGAATGCCAAATACCACAATATTGTTTACTGATTAAAGTCAAACTATAATTAATTTCCTAAAATTACATTATAATGATCGAGAAGATAGGTTAACATTCATTGTTTTTTTCTCCAGAAATAAGTAACATATGTGTCAGATTTAATACAACATAAATTGTTCTCTTAAAGACATCAGCACTGCTTTAAATGCATTATTTTATTTGCTTTTTTTTCTCTTCAATCATTTTGGAAAGAGATGCCACCACTGTGATCTTTTCCTCTGCTCTTCTCCTAAGAGCATTTGACTCTGTGACAAGCACAATGAGTCCTTTTAACTCTGCCTCTTCTGCTTTCTGTACAGAGGAAGCATGTAGGCTGGCAATGTCAGCTTCAAGACGCAGCTTTTTGGCTTTAAGTTCTTCCACTTCATCCAAGGCCAACTCCCGTTTCTTTCCTTTTGGGTTTTTCTTCTCATCCTTCTCCTCTGCTTTCTTCTTATCCAGATAGGCATGGTACTTATGTCTTGCAGAGGAGGCATATGTCATCATTTCATTGCTAAAGTAGAAGTTGCTAGAGCTGCTTTGGTAGGCTGCTTTGTACTTGTCACACCATCTGCTGCTGGCTGTGAAAAGTATGCACTTACTGGTGCGACTTGTTTTGCAGATATTGTATTTTGTTGGTGCTTACATCCTAGAAACGAAACAAAAGTAATTATCACTGCAAGAATTTTAATGAATCTAAATGAAAACATACAACTTCATGATGCATGAAAGTAATTTTTAAATCGGTTTTATATGCTAGTAAGAAAAGCTATTTAGACACAAATTACCATTTAAAAATGGCTTCTGAAAAAGTGAAATAAAATATTGTTTTTTTTTAATTAAAAAAGGCTGTGATGTGTGGGCACCTAATTCTCTGACTTTAAAATTAGTTTAGGCGGGTTTTCCCCCATTTTTTGTGATAAACAATTCAAGAACAATAACTCTTGTTTAACTCTAATATAGTGTACGCATGCGCACTTTGAAACTGTTTATCCGTGAATTTAATTTAGTACAATGCATGTTTCTGTATTAAATCAAGTAATATTGTTATGTAGAACAAAATTTTCGAAAATGAATTTTTTCCTCAAATGTGTTAAATAAACCGACCGTAGAAGTACATTTAAACAGGCCCTCTTTTGCTATATCTACCAAATCATCAAACTAAACGATCTTATTTTATACCCGACGAGTAATGAATTACCATTATTTTCCCAAAAATACCAATTGCTTATACTTCTGCATCTTTGTTCCACCAAATGAACATGTAGTTACTAATTTGCAACTTACCTTTGGCATGACTTGTAAGGGCTCCTTCTCCCATTGAAGCCAAGTTGATCGTCTTTTTACACAATGTACAAAACGCCTTTCGTTTGCATAACTTATCCTTTTGCAGCCATTCCTTGTACTTCTCTTGTTCAAGCCAGATATCGTTGAAAGAGCAAAGACCTGGCATTTTTAAACACTGAACTTGCAGAAGATGTAAATCGAATGAAGAAATTTTGAATTCTCGAGCGTGTAACTTTCGCGAACTTTCTACGTAGAATTAGTGTAATTAACATTTTGATTGGCTAAAACTGATGGACTCGTCCAGTCAAATTCAACTATTCGTCAAACGAAAGAAGCCAGGAAAACCAGCTGCTAACGACCATGGGCAATTTTATTGGCGACTTCCTTTGATGAAGTGTGTAGCGGCACCGTATGGCTTTGATGAAGAGTGCATGCGTGATTGAAGTCGCCGCCGAGGCATACTTTGGATGGCCAAACAAAACAAAGCCTCTTTTGTTAATGCGGCGGCAATAAACTGAACGGGTCATCAAAAGAAAGAAACCAGGATAACTGGATTACATCTGAATCTAACAATCTCGGATATTTTTATTTGTGATTTTGGAAAGAAATTAATTTTTGAGGGGTTTATTTCAATTTTCAAAGACTTTTAAAGACCTCAGGGTAATATGCTCGATTTTCCCAAACTTTCAAGGCCTTGAAAATGCTACCTCATTTTTCCCAAACTCTCAAAGACCTTCAAAGACCGTACGAACCCTGCCTACAACACAGAGTCAATGTTAGATTCATACAATGCATACAACACAGAGTCAATGTTAGATTCATACAAGGCCTACAACATTGTCTCGTGTTTGATTCATACAAGGCATGCAACCCAGAGTCAATTTTAGATTTATACAAGGCACACAAAGTCAATATTCATATCCATGTAAAACATACAAAGCCCATTCAATGTTAGATTCATACAAGGTGTACAATGTCCAGTCAATGTTAGATTTATACAATGCATACAATGTCCAGTCAATGTTAGATTCATACAAGGCATACAATGTCCATTCAATGTTAGATTCAAACAATGCATACAATGCCCAGTCAATGTTAGATTCATACAATGCATACAATGTCCATTCAATGTTAGATTCAAACAAGGCATACAATGTCCATTCAATGTTAGATTCAAACAAGGCATACAATGTCCAGTCAATGTTAAATTCATACAGGGCACTCAAAGGCTCATCAGTGTTCAGATCAATGTTAGCCATACAAAGTCCTATTAGTGTTCAGATCAATGTTAGCCATACAAAGTCCTATTAGTGTTCAGATCAATGTTAGCCATACAAAGTCCTATTAGTGTTCAGATCAATGTTAGCCATACAAAGTCCTATTAGTGTTCAGATCAATGTTAGCCATACAAAGTCCTATTAGTGTTCAGATCAATGTTAGCCATACAAAGTCCTATTAGTGTTCAGATCAATGTTAGCCATACCAAGTCCTATCATGCAGTGATCAGATCAATATAACAAAGTCCTGTCAAATTTACATTCATACAAGACACACAATTTAACCCCCTGTCAATGTTAGATTCATACATAGATAAACAAATCCCTGTCCATGTTCAGATTCATATAAGGCATGCAAAAGGTCTATCAATGTTCAGATCCATATATGACCTAACAAATCAATATCAGACATACTAAGCCCAGACCATGTTCAGATCTATATAAGGCATACAAGAGTCTGTCAATGTCCAGATCCATATAAGGATACAAAGGTCTGTCAAAGTTCAGATCCATATAAGGCATACAAAAGTCTGTCAATGTTCAGATCCATATAAGGCATACAAAAGTCTGTCAATGTCCAGATCCATATAAGGCATACAAAAAGCTTGTCAATGTCCAGATCCATATAAGGATACAAAAATTTGTCAAAGTTCAGATCCATATAAGGCAAACAAAAGTCTGTCAATGTCCAGATCCATATAAAGCATACAGATCTGTACAAGGAATGCTAAGCCCAGACCATGTTCAGATCCATATAAGGCATGCAAAAGGTCTATCAATGTTCAGATCCATATAAAGCCTAACAAATAAATATCAGACATACTAAGCCCAGACCATGTTAAGATCCATATAAGGAATACAAAAGTCTGTCAATGTTCAGATCCAGATAAGGAATACTAAGCCCAGACCATGTTCAGATCCATATGAGGCATACAAAAGGTCTGTCAATATTCAGATCCATATAGGGCATACCCTAAACAATATTTTTTTTCTGAGCCTTTCCACCCCAATTCCACACATAGATATGTTCTGCCACCCTCAAAAATAGTCCTGGTGATCCTCCAGAACATTTTAATTACCCTGATTTGGGTCATAACCCCAGGATTGGGAACCTCTGATAAAGCCTATGTCAGATCTATATTTGGCATATCAAGCCCTGTCAATGTTCAGATCTAAATAGGGCATACAAGGACTCAGTCAATGTTCAGATCTGTATGAGGCAAAAGTACTATCAATATTCAGATCTGTACAAGGCAAAAGAATAATTAATGTACAGATCTGTGTGAAGGGGCAAATTTCAGTCAATCTATTAATTAAACATTAGTTGTGGCCAGTGAACCATTAGTTAGATTTATGGAGACACGCTGTGTCAAATGGGGATCTGTATAGTAGGATGCGACCGTTGTACTAATTAAACCATGTTTACTCAGCAATCTGACTGACTTCTAGCAACATTTTAACGTTTCATTTCTCACGAAAAGTGTCAAGAGTTTAGAAAATGCAGGGATTCTGTTACTTAAAAACAAGCATGTCATATTGACCATGAGGTAAGTGACTTTTAGAGAAAAGCGGGAGAAAATACATTTGATTCTGATTGGTCACGGTTAAAAAAAAGGGTGTGTTTTCACCAAGGTATGTCAGTATTCAAATCCATAAAAGACATACCAAGGTATGTCGGTATTCAAATCCATAATGGACATACCAAGGTCTGTCAATATTTAAATCTATAAAAAAACATACCAAGGTCTGTCAATATTTAAATCCATAAAAGACATACCAAGGTCTGTCAATATTTAAATCCATAATGGACATACCAAGGTCTGTCAGTATTTAAATCCATAAAAGACATACCAAGGTCTGTCAGTATTTAAATCCATAAAAAGCATACCAAGGTCTGTCAATATTTAAATCCATAAAAGACATACCAAGGTCTGTCAATATTTAAATCCATAAAAGACATACCAAGGTCTGTCAGTATTTAAATTCATAAAAGACATACTAAGGTCTGTCAATATTTAAATCCATAATGGACATACTAAGGTCTGTCAGTATTTAAATCCATAAAAGACATACCAAGGTCGGTCAGTATTTAAATCCATAAAAAAACATACCAAGGTCTGTCAATATTTAAATCCATAAAAGACATACCAAGGTCTGTCAGTATTTAAATCCATAAAAGATATAACAAGGTCTGTCAGTATTTAAATCTATAAAAAAAAAACATACCAAGGTCTGTCAGTATTCATATCCATAATGAAAATACCAAGGTCTATCAGTATTTTTATCTGTGCTTAATTGAAAGTTAAGAACCACCTGCATTAACACAATACACAGCAATAGAAGTGGTTCAAGATATATCTTACCTCATTATCCAAACCTTATTTCACAAAATATAGTGATCATACCTGCCATATTCCCAGTGATGTGGGGGTGGAGTGAATTTTGAGACTAAATACGTTTTGAGGACAAAAACACTGACAAAGAAACACTGAGGACAAACACTATACAAAACAATTGGAAATTTAAATCTGAAGAAGAAGAAGAAATGGTTTTGTTCAAAGTATTTAATAAACTATACAAAGAACACGATGGCTGTTTGACCAGGTATATCAGATATTATCACTATACACATAAACAAATGTGCAAAGACTGACCTAGTCACAACCATGCTCACATTAAAAATAAACATACACCAACTTTATGTCTTTAAAATCCATTGGATGTATAAAGGCTTAATTAAATGCAGCCTTTGTTACTCTCCATAGTTCAACTGGGGGGTTTGAAGGTAATGCACATGTCATTTGTGTTCACTTCACCTTTGGAACTGGCCATTATATCAATTCTGAAGGGTGGAGGAGAGCACATAATACTTTCATGTAAAATGGGGGGGGGGGGCTCTACAGCTAGCACAGCAGTAACAAATATATCTGTCTAGTACAGGTGTTACTGCTTATCAACACCAATCAGCTTTGCAAACACAAGCATGTGCTTATTATGATGTGTTTGATTCAATCTATTTCATGGCTAAAATCATCCTGACTGGGTCAGGTAACAGTTAGTATTTGAACAAGATTAAGATAATGAATAGTACCAATCTAAATGTTAAATTCAGCCTGTTTTCTGCTCCTCCAAGTAAAATCTCCCTGTCAACTAAGAGCACTGTAAAACAAAATGTGTGTGCTATGCTTGCTTCACTCATAGTTTACTGCCTCCAGAATAACTTCAAAAATGAATCACACTTGAACACTGTTCTGAAAACTTTCAATGCTTTGAATTTTTATATATGGAGTAAAATCTGACTTTAACAAAACCAGATTAGAAACCTTACAATTCTTTAATATATATGTAAGTAGCTATAAATCAAAACAAAACAAAATAAAATCATCAAAAAAATACCTGAATTATTCCATAAACTTGGCAATATAATCACAAATTCAGTGTGTATTTTTTGTTTTAAATTTTAAACCATGCCTCATCATTGACTGTAATGAATACTATTTTATCCCACAAAATACAGAGGATGAGCTTAAAAAAGAACAAGAGTACTTATAATTGTACATTATTTACCTGTCCCATGTTAAATAGTCATCTATGTACTCATTAGTAGAGTACTTATAATGGTACATTTTTTACATGTCCCATGTTAAATAGTCATCTTTGTACTCATTAGTAGAGTACTTATAATTGTACATTATTTACCTGTCCCATGTTAAATAGTCATCTATGTACTCATTAGTAGAGTACTTATAATGGTACATTATTTACCTGTCCCATGTTAAACAGTCATCTATGTACTCATTAGTAGAGTACTTATAATTGTACATTATTTACCTGTCCCATGTTAAATAGTCATCTATGTACTCATTAGTAGAGTACTTATAATTGTACATTATTTACCTGTCCCATGTTAAATAGTCATCTATGTACTCATTAGTAGAGTACTTATAATTGTACATTTTTTACCTGTCCCATATTAAATAGTCATCTATGTACTCATTAGTAGAGTATGATTGATTCGGACAATTAACAACCAAGAGATCTCAGTAAACTCAAACTTTGTTCACGATAAAAGTCTTCAAGTTTACATAATATGCAGAAACTTATATTTTCTTAATGGATTTAAATTTAAACCCTAATCTCGGTTTCTCAATTGCTTCAAGTAAAAATCATCCACAAAGTTTGGTCAAGGAACTTGCCCAAGAAACTAAAAGTATTCTGCCAAACAATTCTTCTTTGAGTCATATCGACCTCCAGGGCTCAATATTTACTTTTCTCAGCATTAACAGCAACCAGCAAACATTAGGTTATTTTCAGAAGTCCACTAGCATAGTTCACATTTTGAAATTATATTTTTACACACTTCCAAAAATGTCACCAACAAGTAACTTCATTTTTGTCAGCTAGCAATATCAGAATTGTAACTAACAAAATACTAGTTTACTAGTGTTAGCTCTCAGACCTTGACCATTTGACCCCAATAATGATAGATCTCCTCAATACCTTGACCTTGACCATTTGACCCCAATAATGATAGGTCTCTTCAATGCCTTGACCTTGCCTATTTGACCCCTATATTGATAGGTCTCTTCAATACCTTGACCTTGACCATTTGACCCCAATATTGATAGGTCTCTTCAATACCTTGACCTTGCCCATTTGACCCCAATATTGATAGGTCTCTTCAATACCTTAAGTGCAAGCTTTCCACAAACTCTGGCTAAAGTACATATCTAAAGCTAAATACAAAAATTATTTTACTTTCAGTCACAGTTAACTGGGCTTTTGACTTTGTTCCCTAAATCAATATTATTCTTTCTTGCAATTAGCTATCAACCAAGTTTGGTAACTGTCAATGGTCATAAATCTGTCACTGTGCAAAAACGAAATTTAGAACTGACTGACCTTGAACCAATGGATGGACACATGCCTTATAAATGGAAAACATCAGAACAGAATAAGCTCAGACATATGGTAAGTGTATAAACATGTCTTAAACCTTTAATTTTCACCATCTTTATCTGAAGTTGGTTGCTTCATCAAATGCAGAACACAAAAAATAAAAAATAAACATGGGGAACAAATATATATAAAACGTTTCCTATAGCACTGTTTTCTTTCTTCTAGCTGACAATTCAACTCTCAAACAAAACTAAATTCCAATATTAATCATATCTCCCCTATTATGAACAAATGGGATTTTTATATCTGTGGCACTGAGTTACCAAGATGCAATAAATAACAACATAAAATATGCATGCTGATGACAGAACTCCTAATTCTGTATTTATCTCCACAATTTTGGCAACATATGCACATTATCAGCATTTTGCTATAAACTTTGATAATATATACATTTATCCTAAAAAAATATATGTACTATCTTGCAAAAGTAAACTAACAAATAATCAGTTACAGATAATATAAACAAACTACTTGGAACCTGTGATCCCCCAATTACTTTTCTTATCCCCAGTGCAAACAATCCACAAAGTTTAGAGTAGTCATGTGACCAGGATCAAAGGGTATTGTGTGCAAATCAAAAGTGGACACACTGTTGGATACCACTGCATGATATCAATGGTTTTTCTTTCTGTGGGGGTTTAATTAATGCCATTTTGTATGGCCAATAGTATAATTGGAAAATTTTGAGAAAACTGCAGGAATTTTACCACCAACCCATGGAAAACATTCTCACATACAAAGTTAAGATGGCTCCCAGGGTTCCTGTAGTGATAGCATATGAAAATCATTTTTTTTTTGCGTGTGTTCTAGTATTTTGTATTTTTTTTTAAACTTTGCATGTTTATACATGTTTATGAAGAGTTGAAAATAAAAATTACCTTTAAAAATTGTTACCTGACTTAACATGTCATGATTAACAAGTGTTAGAAACTGTCGAGACAGTATAGTATAACTTTTTTTGCACCTTTAGTCAAGAGTGAGGTGTGCAATTTTTTTTACATGTTAATAACTACAGCGTTTACTTACTTTTCAGTTCCCTTCACTTCTTCTTGAACCCAATGTGTAGTAATAAAACACTTTGCCCTCACCTTCATTGTTCAGCCAAGTGTCTCTATTTCTGACAATTCAAAGATACAAGTATTTCCTCCATTCTTTTACTATATTTGTTAGTCCTCACAAAAAACATTAGTCCTCATCATCAACTAAGAAATATGTCTCCCATAAGATACAAGCTGTAACTTCAATAATTTATTTCATGCTGTTCAATTGAGTGAAATATTTTTTCTGACCTTGGCTTTTCTTTCAATATCATTTATGGTTTCCAAGCTGATGCTACCTGTTGCAGACAGACTTGATCCTTATTATGCCTTGGAAACAAGTACAATATATGTACTAAATGTCACAATTTTATTCTGCTTCAAAACATAACAGAGTGCAATATTGCATATAAAACTTACATTCTAGTGGTTTATTAATCCAAATAATCAAAGATTGGTTAAAAATCCAAAAGAACAAGTAGCTGATTATGATATTTTCTCTTCTTCATAAATTTGTATCATACACCTTTAATTTTCTTTTCAATCCATTGCAGTTAGCCATGTTTCTTAGACCAATGGTCCACCAGTATTAGCTAATCCATGTCTTTTTTTAAAGATAATCAGGTGACTGATAATTCTGCGAATTCTGGGACACAACATATTTAAATTTGGGGGAAAAGATGTTTTCCACAGAAATTTGAGAAAATACAGTATCTTAAATTTGATGTTTAATCATTTCTGAAGAACTAATCATCAGTGTATACATTTCAACTTCCTGCCAACACCACAAAACAGCAATTATCTTGATAAAAGAAATCAATTAAAATGAGGATAGAGTTATATGCAATGAAAATGCATCCAATGGTTAAACTTCCATAAAACTGATGAAGGGTTTAAAAAATTAAAAAAATCCACCAATCAACTCAGAATCAGTCAAGATCAAATGTCATACACTTCCTTTCTAATTCCATGGAAATTTCTCCTTCAATTGATAATGGAATCTATACAAGGATGAAAAATTCACTGAACATCACTGCAGGCAATAACAGTTTGATACACAATTTATAATCCCTCAAGAACTTGGCAATTTACTTAAATATCCACATCCTTTCCTCATAATGATAACTGCCTCTAAACTCTTAATCCAATTAAATGTTATGCAATGTGCAAGCCATCAAGAAATATGGGGTTATCTTCCTGTATCCCCCATTACTTGTCAGTAACAAACTTGCCAAAAACCATGCATCCCAAAGCTAATGTTATACAGTTATCATCAAGCTAAGAAGAAATCTGTATTTTTTTTTTTTTATACATCCAGCACAACTGGGGATACCAACTATCTGTAATTTTTTAAATGGCCATCCATGTGAAGTCTGAATCATCGCTAAACCAATTATCTACAAGCAAATGACTCTACAACAGGTACAGCTATACCAGCTGACTACTTGAGAAATATATATACAATGAAAAACACTGCCAAGCATACCATTATAGATCCCCACCTCCTCCATTACAGCACTTTTCCATAAGAAAATTACCTCTCTCCCCATGGTAGCAAGTAATGGATTCACTTCAACCTTCCCCTCTCTGTTGTAAAGCTTATTAAATTATCAAGGTGCAACCATCACATGGTTTTTGGTATTGGGGATTTTTTTTTCAGTTTAATTTTATTACTAGCAGGCAATATATCAACCACAAATTTTTAGTATGTAAAATAATATATCATTCAGAAGTCATCAATGTTCAAGGTACAGTATGAATTTAAAAAAGGGACACTACCCATGGTCCTACAATAATCTTGTTTACAAACCTCAACCTTGTTGAATGATCATAGTTAAAGCCCATCCTTGTACTGATGACATTCATGGACGCCTGCACATAGGGGTGAGGGAGGCAGGTCTACATCTATACAACTTGATAGCTGACCACTACATGTTCACCTCCCCCCCCCCCAATATATATGCAGGTGTCCCTACTGATATTCTATTTCTTTCCTTTCACCATTTTAAACTCAAAGAACATTACTTGTTCAAGAATCCCCTCCCCCACCCACACCCCAGAAAAAAAAATTTGTTTTTGTTTCGCACTTCATTATTTAGGACATGTTCCCATTCTTAATTTTTGATATGATTTATTTCAAACATGATCATACTGGTTGTACCAAAGAGAATCTATCGATGATGTTGCTTCCAGGTCTGTGATGCTATATTAATCTTATTGTGTGGAAACCATTTATCTTCTTCAGTAACACTGACTTGAACTTTAACCTTTAGATTCCAAACTTAATAAGCTATTTCCTTATCCAAAAGGCAAGCCATGCACAAAGTGTAGTAACTGCCAATGGTGAATAACTCAAACTGTTGTTTTTGCCCCCACCCATAGTAACAGTGACCTTGACACTTTACCTTTTGACCCCTAAATCACCAGAGTTCTTCCTTATCCAAGTGCAAGCCATCCATAAAGTTTGGCTGGTGAATGTAAACTATATTACTTCAATCATTCAGTGGAAACAAGTTCTTTTTTTCCATTACAGTAACATTGATCTTTGACCTTTAGATCCACATATTGAAAGGTTTCATCATTATCCCAAGTGAAAACCATCCAAATTTTATCATTATAGATATGGTGGACAAACCATGGAGTTGTGGAGAAATGATATTGATAACAGACAGATAGATTGACAACAAAACATTATGCTATGCCACAATATTATCTTAACTCTCTTTTATCGTTGTTTAAAATGTATTTCATCTTTTCTACATTGAAATAAGATTTTAAATTGAAAATTATGTAAAGATCAGCATTATTCAACTGAATGCCTTTTTTTTTTTTTGTAAATCTAAATTGGAAATCTTTGCTATATGGATTGGAAACATAAATATGCTTGATAAGGGATTTCATTTAAAAACCTAAATAAATTTTCCCGCAGTATTTTAATAAACCTGTTCAAGGACCTCAGTTAAATTGCTGTTTTTGGTTTCAACACACAGAAAATGAGCTGAATAACAAGCACTAAACTGAGCACTTGATGTAATGAGGAGTACATGAGACCCCCATCTTTCAACAATACAGGGTCTTATATCAGATGGTAAGCAACATTAAATGGAATTTAAACTAGCATCTGGATCCAATTCTATTTATGTTCTTTATGGATTGCAGAAGAGCATCCCCACAGCCTGAATCTTATGGTAATTACTGCCTTCTATAATGAATACCATTAGAATAGCTAAGTTCCATGCTAAACCTTCTTGTTTACATATACCATCTGCTTCTTTATTTATTAGATGCATAAAAAAGCACAGATTGTGGTTAGAGCAACTGGACACCCCACATAATAACATGTTGGTCTTCTTTGGGCAATGTTTATCATTAAGCAAACCCTTAAAATGCAATACAAATTAAAACATTTACATCCAAACAAATTTCATCATGCCACTTGCAGCAAGCATGACAACTTTTCTATCATTATAAAATAACATTTTTTATGCCTGGAATGGCTGATTGCATTTTGAAATCAACCAAGAAAACAACGAAACAACCTAAGCCTTAAAACTCAGAATTTCAAACAAGGTTTTGGAACCATCATCAACACAAAGTAGTAAATTCTACTTACTTACTTACCTAAACAAGAATTCTTTCAAGTAAATCTTACTTTGCTGTAGTTGTTGTGGATTTAACGCCAAATATCAGGTTATACACTGGCCCACATGAAGCTACTGGCCAACTTTCTCACAATTAACCCTTTTGTCTGATCCCACGACTTGTGAGACAGCAAGGAATCAGTAAAGGCAAGTGCTTTTGATCATCTGCCTCCACCCATATTTGCAAGGTTGTAGGATCAAATATGACCTCTGTCCACCGTATTCAAGGCAATTAATTATAGCTGCGGCTATATTAACTCATAACCCCTGGCGCTGTGTTTACATGTCAGGAGGTAGTAGCCTACTTCCGAGCTCTGTAGCATCAAGGTCATGTATGATACACTAAAGTGAGTGGTATTATAGAAAGATAGATGTAGCTCTTCAATGATACCAAATAATCTGGACATTTTAGCACTACAAAGTACAAAAGGAAAAACCTAATCTTTTGGACCTGATTTATTTCCACACAAAATTCACCCCTGGTCAGAATCAGATTTTGTGTCAGGATTTTAGACTTTTTGTCTCAGATAGAAGGCAGACCAGTCATAACTGCACACGGACAAGTGAACATTTGCAAAAAGTAGGATAAGATGAGCATTTTGAACAAAGAATGGTCTCGATATGAAAATGATGGGTCCATTGAGCAAATAAATAAATAAAATATTTTACCTTTCTGCTCATACACAAGCGAAAAAAGCCAATGAAAAATTATTTTTCTAACGCAACTAGGCATTAGGGGCTCCCAAGTGGTCTAAAGTGCTTTCCGTTACGGATCACTGTTTTCTCACCTCTGTCTGCGTGGGTTCGAGTCTAAGATTTGGCTAATATAGTTATGTGAGAAAGCTTGCCAGTAGCTTCTCGTGGGTCGGTGGTTCTTTCCTGGGGTTTTCCCAGGTTCTTCCTCCACCAATAATACTGGCCGCCATGTATGCCTATCGTGTGCTGAAAAATGGCATTAAACTCTACAACTACTGCTACTACTACAATTAGGCATGATGTTAACCAGAAATCTCCTGGAAGTCAATGTATTAGGATGCATCGATAAATGCAAGGTTGGGTAACTTTAGTTCTAAATTAGTAATGATAGTTTAAACAGTTGTTTTTGTTGTTGTTGTTGTAGGGTCTGGCATGTGCTGTCTGGCATGTTTTTTCACATAGCCACATTGGCCAAATCTGTGACTCAAACCCACACAGAAGTGAGATGGCAGTGATCCATAACAGAGAGCACTTTAGACCACTGAGCCACTTGGAAACCCCAAAACAGTCTGGAGTTATGCACATAAAGAACTACCAAATGACAGAGTTAAAATGCAAGAAAAACAATCTGATTAAATAGATTAAACTTTTTGCAACCTCTTTCAAAATGCTGCCAATATTAAAAAGCAATTAATGATATTGCTTTGAATAGTTTTTTTTTACCATCATCATCAGAAGAAAAAAATTCATTACTTAAACTATACATTATAAAATACATGCACAGTATTGTGATTTTTAATTGTAAAGCTCTGGTTCAATTCTATTGAAAAATTAGTAAAATTTGTTCTTTCTACTGATGATTGGAATGACTATATAGTGACATTTTAAACAAATTATATATATATATATATATATATATATATATATATATATATATATATATATATATATATATATATGTCTTTGCTTTATTTCTCTATATGCTTTTCCATCAAACTATCTCATTCTCCCTTTTTATCATGGAGCTGCAGTAACCCTGTTGGAGAAGAGTGCTGGACTCAAAAGGTCTCGCTGGATAATTTTGCATTTTGACACCTCCCTAATATTTAAGGTAGAATGCAAGGGCCTAATTATCACCATCCTAGCATTTTTCATTTCACAGATAAGCTAAATCTGTAATGTGGTTTAGATTTACTTTGAATTAGGCTTGGAAACTGGTTGACTTGTTGGGGACTGCCTGTCACAGTTAGACTAGCACTGGAGATCAATTGCCTGTAACTTTGGCTTCAAATGAGCAGCTGGCTTGGGTATTTACATGTGTCTGCTACAGAGGTAAATATCTAAAAATCTAGATGGTTGAGGGGTGATGAAAAGTATGTTAATTTGTTACAGTACTAGTGAACTTTATTCATGTATAAGGCACATACTAATTCTTTGAGCTGCCTTGTCACAGGAAAATATTAAATATACCCTTTTTCTGTAAAAAAAAATGAGTGTAAAAAAGAGGGGTTGGGGCAGTGTTGATTCAGTATAAAAGCCACTAGTTGCATGAGGAATTAACTTTAGTTACTCAGTCAGAATCTTACAAGCATCATATCAACAAAACTCCTTAGTTCATTTTTTATTTATGTCTTTAATGTAATATTATTATCATTTTTCTGCTATAGGTCATTGTCGGACAAAATTTTGCCAAAACAACTGTCCAGTGAGACCTAATCCAAAAGTTGTAATTTCAATATCAACCCAAGCCAAACTCATCAGATGACCTTCATGAAGGTCATAAAGGCATTCAGTTCTATTTGCTTGTCATGAAACAACCAGTAATGTGTTAAAAGTGTTGTTAAACCAAAACAACCCGCCCTATTTTATCTTGATAAGTCGCTTCTATTTTTGTGACCATAGTACAATGCTGAATTTTTGTCTTGTTCAATTTGTTCATTTAATTAATACATATTTTTTATTATTTAATTAATACATATTTTTGGCTTGAATGGGGCAATGTGCATTACCTACAAGCATCCCTTTCCAAAGGAAATCATTTGTAGTTGTTATGCAACATTTTAATTAGAAATACAGCTGGTTGTCCTGGTAACATTATAGTCATTTAGCAGACTGCAACAGGTTTTCAGCAATGATTTTATTTCAGATATTTTATGTACATGTTGCAGTTAAAGCAGAGCAAAAGCAAACAAGTTTTTAGAGCAGAAAAATGTAAAGAAAAATAAGTGTTAATCCCGGACAAACAATTAAAGTGTTCAAACTGTAAATCCCAGGTAAATCTGATTACACCAATACTTGGCATCAGATTTTTAAAAACAAACTGCCACATTTTAATACAACATAAATGATGGTCTTACAGATAACATTTGTGATGGTTAATAACATATTTTTCAAAACAAGTATTAATACACACCTAACAAGATTCAAAGTTACAATCTTTACACTTATTAACAAGTCTACATCACCTGTGTCTCTAGACAACAACAGGTGTCAAAAATTATTTAACACAGCTCAGTCACTTTAAATATAATGCATGTCAAACATAATACATGGAGGCCAAACTGATATATTTTTCAAGATCTGGGTAGGGAAATATTTTCAGTTATAGCTATGTCATATTACAGAAAATTGTCTCTAATTACCATTGCACTTGATTATAATTAAAACTGACAACAACAAAGATCCTGACATGCCATAGCATAATGTGTCTGCAGAAAAGGGTCTATGTTGTTTGTTTCACTTATCACTCCTAACAAACTGCACAGACCCAGATCTGTAGGAACACTGCGCGCTACCAGATCTAGATCTATGTAACTTTAATTGGACTCGTACTGAAGGCATGTATATACTCACACTTCACTACAGTAGAACCTCGTTTATCCGAATCAATTGGGACCGGACACCGTTCGGATACGCGATTGTTCGGATAACCGAAAACCGAATGCGATCCATGCAGTATATGAAACCGGACACTATACGAATATTGAAAATCATCACATGCGGGAAACGTGCGTGAAGAAAGAGCAAAACAGGTGCAAAATGTCGCAATTTTATCTTTATTGTGGAAAATAATCACTTATTTTTCGCTGTACCAGTGTACACCATTTTTTCGCTGCAAGGTCTCTGATTCTCTTGAGCAGCAGTAGTTGAGTAGGACAGCACTCTGATTGTTGTTCATACCACTCCATAGCTGTCTCTAACGCAGCAAACGCATCAGCATTTGATGGACCCTTGCTACTTTCGTTGTTGTTGTTGTCCTCGTCTTCATCCGTTTCATCGTCGACAGGGTCGGATTCTTCTTGCACGGAAGTCACAATCTCGTCATCATTTAGCATTTGAAATCCACAGTCTTCTGCATCGCATGCCATCCAGGTTTCTACATCTTCTTCATCGCATTCTTTAAATCCTGGGATCGATTGGACAAAGTCGGTAATCTCCTCCCTGTGGTCGTCATTGGAGTCTTTTTCGCCTTGTAGTTGATAAAAAAAAACTGGTCCGGATATAAAAACTGGTCCGGATATTTGACGCTCCGGATAATTAACGTTCGGATAAACGAGGCTCTACTGTATTTATAAGGTTGTTTCTGTGACAGCAAATTGAGTGCTGTTCATTTAACCCACATTATTCACCTTTTGGATGAAATAAGTCATTTTAAAACAACATGAATAGAGAATAGCATTTTTAAGTTTTTGGATAAAAATTCTTTAATATTTTTAGATAATGGTGAGGAAAGCAATATGCATGTAGGTATAGTGCTGAAATCTGCACATACATGTAGCAGATCTAGGAATTGAAGAAAATATTTAAATATTACCCAAGCAGCACAAATACTCTCATTTCATGTGCATTTTATATGATTTTAAATTTACAAGCTTTATAATTTAATTTTCTTCATGATCTTTATGATAAAAGTTTTTGGCACCAGACCACATAACCCGTAATAATGCTTCTTTTTCTGTCATGAAAATTTCAACTTGCTGGGATAGAACAGCACATTAGCTGTGAAAACTAAAACCACATCTTAGCAATGTCATTTATCAAATTGATATTCTAGATGCTGAAGGAAATATTTGATTATCTTTTGAATAAAGCTTAAAGGTGTAATTGCTAGAATTTATACATGCTCTGTTAAATGCCTCTGCGAGAAAAAAAAACCCATCTCCACCCACATATCACTGAAATGTCAAACTATATTAGATGACTAATTAATAAGCACTATCAGGACTGTCCAAATGGTTACAATTTCAAAACTTCTCATCCAGTCTGTGATATTTTGAATACATTGTTTCTGGGTCATCTTCAAAAACTTAATTGGATGATCAACATATTGTAAAAATACATTTTACTTTCATCAGTTGCTTTTTGCCATATTTAACAAGCCCATACTTAAGCACCAGCCCATCCCCACCCATCCCCACCCCAGCCCATCTCCACCCCAGCCCATCCCCACCCCAGCCCATCTCCACCCCAGCCCATCCCCACCCCAGCCCATCTCCACCCCAGCCCATCCCCACCCCAGTTTTCAAAATTATATCTAATATATCATGTTTATAGTCACTTATAAGTCAAGTCAAACTACAAATATTTATTATAATCTGTTGTAGCATAAAGCACCTTCAGACCAGAGTCTATATTTGTTCTAAAAACTGCAGTCAGACCCAAATTTGTTGGCACATTATGGTATGTCAGATCTGGGTCTATTTAGTTTGCGAAGTTGACTTGACTTATAAGCAAATATATATGGCATTTTATGAATGGACATCTGTCATTGATTATAAACCAATCAATTCCTTTTTACCAATTACAAGGCTTGACCCCACCCCCACTAGTCTTGTCATGAGACAATTATACTGCAACAAAGACAGAAATTTCTTTTGGTACACATTGCTATGTTAATGAACAGACATAACTAAGCTCTGACAATCCATCAATGGGAAATGATGTCTTGAATGGCAATCAACAGGTACTTAACAACAGAGGATCACTCAGAAGTGATACTTTTACTGGCTAAATTGTGTGATAAGTAATGTAATGGTGCAAAATATTATAGAGATAATTGCACAGTACCTTCTCTCATGGTTGGTATAACACTAAGTTTGATGTATAGGTTAGACTTGGTGTACATTATTGGCTGCAGGGGATGCAGTTTTGGGGAATTTGGGGAATCTACTGAATTTTAATTAGGGTCTATTCAATAATGGTCACAGACATGGAAGATAATACAAGGTCAATAGAGGTAAATGTCAAGACTTGAGACAAACAGGGAAAATATTTACGAAGACTTGGGCCATTTGAAACAGGTGTCATAAAATTATATTTTCCAGAATAATTATTAATAAAGGCAGACCAGAGAGGATTATTGAGTTTGATGGGAGTCAATTTTTAATGCGATCTCCCTCATTATGCTAAACATATCATCCAAGGGACAGGGAGTCTTGAACTTTGAGAGATCCAGAGATGAGACAGGAAATTCTCTGATGATAAGTGAGTGAGGGCTCAGGAAGTCACAAAAAAAGGTATTGTCTCAGTTGCATACAATGTATGTTCATTGATGTACGCTGGTAATTATTTGTTGAATTTCATTTCATGTTAAATTCATACTTGTTTTCTTGAAGAGTTCAGAAGTAAATTGCATGAATGCATTTTGTCTCAAATGTTTTATGGCTCATGCATTATATGAATGAGTACAGATTTAGTTGTTTGGTATGTAACAGAAATCATGCATCATTAAGATTTCATTCTTTGTATAAAAAATGCTGAGAATTATTTTCCACATCAGGAAATGTATGTCAATGAATGACTAATTAACAACATAATCTAGTTATGACACGCGTGAAGTCCATTAATTCATGTGTAATTAGGTTGTGAATTCTCTTCAACCAAGATTCAAGGAGTGTGTGCTAACCGTCATAGTAGGAATGTGAAATCAGCTAGAAAAGGCATTAATTTATATTAATAGGTTTGTGAGTTTGTATTAGGTTGTAAACTGACCATAGCTAGTTCTGTTGAAATTTGATAGACGATATCTGATGTAAAAGAGTGGGAATAGTGTATGATCCCAGGAGAAGAAAAACCAGACACATTAAGGCTGGGTGCTGTATTTTTGTTTGAAGGTAATTTATTCTAGTACATTTCTATCATCACATGTCAATGTGCAAGTCCCCCAATCACCTAGCTTATTATCTGTTCAGGTGTTAATGGCTGGTATAGTAGGAAATATATGCGTACTTGTTAGTTTATGTTGATGTATGAGGTTCATATCACATATTCAACTGCCAGTAAAATACAGGTAAAAATCAATCTCAGATTTATGCACCAAACCCCTACCATAACTAATGCATAAAAAGCACTTCAATTTGTCAGGTGTATCAGGCTTCCGTTTTCTCATGTGGCTGTTGTCAGTTATTTAGTCTACCCACTCTAAGTCCTGATCTACATCATTAAGTCCTGATCTACATAATGATTTGATCTATGATCAACTACAAGAATCCTCCTCAAAGTACAGCCATAAATAATCTTTGGGCTTGGTATTCTCCAGTCCAAAATCAATTTTTTTTAATACTGAAAATAAGGGGCTAGACTGGCATGCTATGGACATGTATTCAACATCTTTTTTTTGTGTTCAAATTCACTTGTTGGTATTTTATTAACACTTCCCTGCTTCAATTACCTCATCTACTTCAAAACTTTCAAAAATATCATCGACAAATGGAATCATCATCTGAGGATAAAATATGTTCAGTTTTCCAGGTAGTTCCTATTTTAATTGTAAACTTATTTGCTAATGCATGATGGAATGCTTGTTCTTTAACCCCAATGTACCAATGAAATTTAGTTTGGCAATTATTCATGTCAAGCTTATGTACCTGGATGCTGCTTATCTGAAAAATGGCATATACTATGGCAAGCACTCCAGGACCTCTCATGATGGCATGATGTGCTGCATCAATCTCTTTTGGAGTTAATGTACTTTCTTAAATATAATATGGAATCATTATCCCAGCATAAAAAAAGTCTCCTGCATCCTGTGTACAAGGTGCTGATTTGTTTACTTACATGTGTTTTTAGCCCTACCCATGAATACTACATTGGGTCAGCTCATCTGTGCAGTCTGCTTGGATTCTGTGGGCGTGGCCCTGCCCTTGGAGTAAAACTATGGAACTACTGTGATCCCCACCCACTGAAGATACATTGGTTCAATGGTTAAGGTGTTGGATTCATGACCATACACTGATCGGTTTAATGACCACCATCTTCATCTGCATCACAATCCTGTACCATATGATGCACATTAGGCTCTTCCATCTACTAAAAATATTTATTTTTAACACTGACATCTTTTTTTTCTCTCTCCAAATTACAAAACTTTGTGCTAACAAAACAGGATCTGATTAGAAATCTGTAAGCTCTGAAGGGATTAAATAAAAATCCACTTAAATGCAATTAATGTGCCAGGTACATACTGTCAATAACAAGAGATGGATTATAATTCAGTAGGCTGGATTGAGACAGGGTCTATGGTTTCTAGGTACCCACAGCTTAAAAAAGTACAATTACACAAACATATAGTCACTTGAAATTTGACCATCACTTTATTCTAGTGCATCTTTAAACGGGTATTATGCACATTTTGAATAAACAGACACATAGACTATTACTTTTGTGTCCTTCAAGGACAGTCAGAGCCCTTTTGAAATTTTGGAAGGAAAATTTTTTAAACCAACACTTGACCTGATCCAGCCCCGATTCATAATGGACCCGTGACAGGCTATATACACCTACACTTAATACAGATGGAGCAGTTGCCTAGCTGGCATGCTTCAAAGATGTTTGCAGTTCAACATAGAGGCCACATTGCAAATATTGGTAAATTCTCACATATTTTTATGAGTTTGTTTTCTTTAAACCTCTTCATTCATAACATTATAATAATTCATTGGTATTTTTATATTAAAAAAAAATAGTTTTAATATATAATCATGTCAACAAATTATTCACATCTCAAGACTATTACTTATTACATAGCTCTTTTTCCTTTATTTAAAACTATAGGTTATTTATTATCATCCATAATATTGTTCTTCAATCTTCTGTCTATTTAAGTTTTTGCACCTTGAATTGTAAAATTATTTTTTTTAACATTTTTAAAAACGCTTATGCAAGGGGAAGAACTCTGCAAAACCCAAACCAGTGATTCTAAATATTACTTATCCTTGCTTACTTCCCTTCCTTTCAAAATAGATAAATTGCCATTACTATGCAAATGGTTCCCAACAAGTGAGCCAAAGATCCTGGATGAGACTGAGGGATTATTCCAGGGTTTTTGTATTTTCTAAATTATCAAAGCCTCAAAATACAACTTTTAGCATGTGGGTGTCCAAAAAATGTACTGAAATTATGAAGGGGTCCTTGTACTTAAAATGTATGCATGTTGTTTCATTGTGAATTATTAAACTGAATCTCTTGCCATTCCACAATTACTATTAACAATATACAAGTCTGATAAAAATCTAATCAGAAATGAGAAGCCATAGTGGAAACAAGCCGATTTGATACAATATCATTTTATTAACAAACAAGGTCACTGCTCACAATCAAACAGATCAAATAAATGCTTGCACAGGAAGTATTATCACAATTTGATCAGGAATATGGATTCTAGCAAGACAAGACACAAAACCATGAAGATGTCATCATAATTGAACTTAACTGAAATCATAGTAACACAAGCTTACATACAACTTCAGATCATCTCAAAAGAAATACATGGCCTCATAACTTTTCACAGGCTCAGTCTATCAGACGTGAATGTCACTGGTAATCAAATTCATCTAACATTATCATGACACTGGCTTACATAACAAATCTCATCAAAATTTGATTAGATATATTGCCTCTTGAGTGTTCAGTGGCTCACATAATCAGATGCAAAGTCAATTCCTCACTGAACAAGGATGTCACTCCTAATGGAACTTGCCTGGCAGATTAAGAATATAAACTTGTATGCCAAGTTTGATCAAAATTAGAAATGAATTCTCCTGAGTGTTTACCAGCAAGTGTTGTCAGACAGCCTGAAGATAGATGCATGACCATCACACAAGATCACCTGTCTATGGTCTAGACAAGCTAAAAATGACTTGTTTTCTTTAAATGAGTAACTGAATTCAGTTTTTATTGGCACTTCAACTATAAATTAAAAAGAAAAAAATTGTGGACTCTTTTGCAATGAATTAAAAAACTTGTTCCATACAACATCAATTATTATTACATACAGATGTAACCAGTAGTTCCCATCATGATTCAACTAAGCATAGCACTATCCCTTATATTAAACAACTAAGGTAGGTATGATCATGGATCCCAGCATAGCACTATCCCTAATATAAAACAACTAAGGTAGGTATGATCATGGATCCCAGCATAGCACTATCCCTTATATAAAACAATGGTAGGTATAATCATGGATCCCAGCATAGCACTATCCCTTATATAAAACAACTATGGTAGGTATAATCATGGATAACAGCATAGCACTATCCCTATTATAAAACAACTAAGGTAGGTATGATCATGGATCCCAGCATAGCACTATCCCTATTATAAAACAATGGTAGGTATAATCATGGATCCCAGCATAGCTCTATCCCTAATATAAAACAGCTATGGTAGGTATAATCATGGATAACAGCATAGCTCTATCCCTAATATAAAACAGCTATGGTAGGTATAATCATGGATAACAGCATAGCTCTATCCCTAATATAAAACGACTATGGTAGGTATAATCATGGATCCCAGCATAGCTCTATCCCTAATATAAAACAACTATGGTAGGTATAATAATGGATCCCAGCATAGCTCTATCCCTAATATAAAACAGGTATGGTAGGTATAATCATGGATCCCAGCATAGCACTATTCCTAATATAAAACAATGGTAGGTATAATCATGGATCCCAGCATAGCACTATTCCTAATATAAAACAATGGTAGGTATAATCATGGATCCCAGCATAGCACTATCCCTTATATAAAACAACTATGGTAGGTATAATCATGGATCCCAGCATAGCTCTATCCCTAATATAAAACAACTATGGTAGGTATAATCATGGATCCCAGCATAGCTCTATCCCTAATATAAAACAGGTATGGTAGGTATAATCATGGATCCCAGCATAGCACTATTCCTAATATAAAACAATGGTAGGTATAATCATGGATCCCAGCATAGCACTATTCCTAATATAAAACAATAGTAGGTATAATCATGGATCCCAGCATAGCACTATCCCTAATATAAAACAACTATGGTAGGTATAATCATGGATCCCAGCATAGCTCTATCCCTAATATAAAACAACTATGGTAGGTATAATCATGGATCCCAGCATAGCTCTATCCCTAATATAAAACAGGTATGGTAGGTATAATCATGGATCCCAGCATAGCACTATTCCTAATACAAAACAATGGTAGGTATAATCATGGATCCCAGCATAGCACTATCCCTAATATAAAACAACTATGGTAGGTATGATCATGGATCCCAGCACAGCACTATTCCTAATACAAAACAATGGTAGGTATAATCATGGATCCCAGCAGAGC
This sequence comes from Unio delphinus, assembly GCA_029339505.1. Classification (NCBI taxonomy): domain Eukaryota; kingdom Metazoa; phylum Mollusca; class Bivalvia; order Unionida; family Unionidae; genus Unio; species Unio delphinus. The sequence goes on along the minus strand of JAQISU010000084.1, from coordinate 6,532,027 downwards.
ACTATCCCTTATATAAAACAACTATGGTAGGTATAATCATGGATTCCAGCATAGCTTTATCCCTAATATAAAACAGCTATGGTAGGTATAATCATGGATCCCAGCATAGCACTATTCCTAATATAAAACAATGGTAGGTATAATCATGGATCCCAGCATAGCACTATCCCTAATATAAAACAACTATGGTGGGTATAATCATAGATCCCAGCACAGCACTATCCCTAATATAAAACAATGGTAGGTATAATCATGGATCCCAGCATAGCACTATCCCTTATATAAAACAACTATGGTAGGTATAATCATGGATAACAGCATAGCACTATCCCTAATATAAAACAATGGTAGGTATAATCATGGATCCCAGCATAGTACTATCCCTTATATAAAACAATGGTAGGTATAATTATGGATCCCAGCATAGCACTATCCCTAATATAAAACAATGGTAGGTATGATGATGGATCTCACCATAGCACTATCCCTAATATAAAACAACAATGGTAGGTATGATCATGGATCCCAGCATAGCACTATTCCTATTATAAAACAATGGTAGGTATAATCATGGATCCCAGCATAGCACTATCCCTTATATAAAACAACTATGGTAGGTATGATCATGGATCCCAGCATAGCACTATCCCTTATATAAAACAACTAAGGTAGGTATGATCATGGATCCCAGCATAGCACTATCCCTATTATAAAACAATGGTAGGTACAATCATGGATCCCAGCATAGCGCTATCCCTTATATAAAACAACTAAGGTAGGTATGATCATGGATCCCAGCATAGCACTATCCCTATTATAAAACAATGGTAGGTATAATCATGGATCCCAGCATAGCACAATCCCTTATATAAAACAACTATGGTAGGTATAATCATGGATCCCAGCATAGCACTATCCCTTATATAAAACAACTATGGTAGGTATAATCATGGATCCCAGCATAGCACTATCCCTAATATAAAACAACTATGGTTGGTATAATCATGGATCCCAGCATAGCACTATCCCTAATATAAAACGGCTATGGTAGGTATAATCATGGATCCCAGCATAGCTCTATCCCTAATATAAAACAGCTATGGTAGGTATAATCATGGATAACAGCATAGCTCTATCCCTAATATAAAACAACTATGGTAGGTATAATCATGGATCCCAGCATAGCTCTATCCCTAATATAAAACAACTATGGTAGGTATAATAATGGATCCCAGCATAGCACTATTCCTAATATAAAACAATGGTAGGTATAATCATGGATCCCAGCATAGCACTATTCCTAATATAAAACAATGGTAGGTATAATCATGGATCCCAGCATAGCACTATCCCTTATATAAAACAACTATGGTAGGTATAATCATGGATCCCAGCATAGCTCTATCCCTAATATAAAACAACTATGGTAGGTATAATCATGGATCCCAGCATAGCTCTATCCCTAATATAAAACAGGTATGGTAGGTATAATCATGGATCCCAGCATAGCACTATTCCTAATATAAAACAATGGTAGGTATAATCATGGATCCCAGCATAGCACTATTCATAATATAAAACAATGGTAGGTATAATCATGGATCCCAGCATAGCACTATCCCTAATATAAAACAACTATGGTAGGTATAATCATGGATCCCAGCATAGCTCTATCCCTAATATAAAACAACTATGGTAGGTATAATCATGGATCCCAGCATAGCTCTATCCCTAATATAAAACAGGTATGGTAGGTATAATCATGGATCCCAGCATAGCACTATTCCTAATACAAAACAATGGTAGGTATAATCATGGATCCCAGCAGAGCACTATCCCTTATATAAAACAACTATGGTAGGTATAATCATGGATTCCAGCATAGCTTTATCCCTAATATAAAACAGGTATGGTAGATATAATCATGGATACCAGCATAGCACTATTCCTAATATAAAACAATGGTAGGTATAATCATGGATCCCAGCATAGCACTATCCCTAATATAAAACAACTATGGTGGGTATAATCATAGATCCCAGCACAGCACTATCCATAATATAAAACAATGGTAGGTACAATCATGGATCCCAGCACAGCACTATCCCTAATATAAAACAACTGTGGTAGGTATAATCATGGATCCCAGCATAGCACTATCCCTAATATAAAACAATGGTAGGTATAATCATGGATCCCAGCATAGCACTATCCCTTATATAAAACAATGGTAGGTATAATCATGGATCCCAGCATAGCACTATCCCTAATATAAAACAACTATGGTAGGTATGATCATGGATCCCAGCATAGCACTATCCCTTATATAAAACAACTAAGGTAGGTATGATCATGGATCCCAGCATAGCACTATCCCTATTATAAAACAATGGTAGGTACAATCATGGATCCCAGCATAGCGCTATCCCTTATATAAAACAACTAAGGTAGGTATTATCATGGATCCCAGCATAGCACTATCCCTATTATAAAACAATGGTAGGTATAATCATGGATCCCAGCATAGCACTATCCCTTATATAAAACAACTATGGTAGGTATAATCATGGATCCCAGCATAGCACTATCCCTTATATAAAACAACTATGGTAGGTATAATCATGGATCCCAGCATAGCACTATCCCTAATATAAAACAACTATGGTTGGTATAATCATGGATCCCAGCATAGCACTATCCCTAATATAAAACGGCTATGGTAGGTACAATCATGGATCCCAGCATAGCTCTATCCCTAATATAAAACAACTATGGTAGGTATAATAATGGATCCCAGCATAGCACTATCCCTTATAAAAAACAACTAAGGTAGGTATGCTCATGGATCCCAGCATAGCACTATCCCTATTATAAAACAATGGTAGGTACAATCATGGATCCCAGCATAGCGCTATCCCTTATACAAAACAACTAAGGTAGGTATGATCATGGATCCCAGCATAGCACTATCCCTATTATAAAACAATGGTAGGTATAATCATGGATCCCAGCCTAGCACTATCCCTAATATAAAACAACTATGGTAGGTATGATCATGGATCCCAGCATAGCACTATCCCTAATATAAAACAACAATGGTAGGTATAATCATGGATCCCAGCATAGCACTATCCCTTATATAAAACAATGGTAGGTACAATCATGGATCCCAGCATAGCACTATCCATAATATAAAACAGCTATGGTAGGTATGATCATGGATCCCAGCATAGCACTATCCCTAATATAAAACAACTATGGTAGGTATAATCATAGATCCCAGCATAGCACTATCCCTTATATAAATAACTAAGGTAGGTATGATCATGGATCCCAGCATAGCACTATCTCTAATATAAAACAACTATGGTAGGTATGATCATGGATCCCAGCATAGCACTATCCCTAATATAAAACAACTATGGTAGGTATAATCATGGATCCCAGCATAGCACTATCCCTAATATAAAACAATGGTAGGTATAATCATGGATCCCAGCATAGCACTATCCCTTATATAAAACAACTATGGTAGGTATAATCATGGATCCCAGCATAGCACTATCCCTTATATAAAACAACTATGGTAGGTATAATCATGGATCCCAGCATAGCACTATCCCTAATATAAAACAACTATGGTTGGTATAATCATGGATCCCAGCATAGCACTATCCCTTATATAAAACAATGGTAGGTATAATCATGGATCCCAGCATAGCACTATCCCTAATATAAAACAGCTATGGTAGGTACAATCATGGATAACAGCATAGCTCTATCCCTAATATAAAACAACTATGGTAGGTATAATAATGGATCCCAGCATAGCACTATCCCTTATATAAAACAACTAAGGTAGGTATGATCATGGATCCCAGCATAGCACTATCCCTAATATAAAACAATGGTAGGTATAATAATGGATCCCAACATCACCCCTCCAGAATATGTATGTCTGCAAATCAATATAGTGATCAGAAAAACAACAATACAATACAAACCCCTTTGATATTTAAAACACTAGATTTGGTTAAACTTGATGTTTACTACACAGCAAAGCAAACATGTGATTTAGCACCAAGGCAGCTGTAAAATGGAGACAGCAAACTGCCAACCTGGGCTGGCAGAAAGATATGACTTGAACCTGCATCTTTTTGGTTTGAACTGAAGTACAATAACCACATAGGAAGTGAATTACACTAATACCCTGATATCATGCACTGTAGCCATTATGAAGTTCATCACACTAACACTGATATCATACACTGTAGCCATTATGAAATGCACCACACAAATACCCTGATATCATACACTGTAACTATTAAGAAGTGCATCACACTAATACTCTGACATCATACACTGTACTAATTATGATGAGTATCACAACAATACCATGAAATTATACACTATTAGTAAGTATATCACACTAATACTCTGAAATTATACACTGCAACTATTAGGAAGTATATCACACTAATACTCTGAAATTATACACTGCAACTATTAGGAAGTATATCACACTAATACACCGAAGGCCTATAAAATACATGGAAAGCATCCAAACATTATGTTACTTAATTTTTAATATCTGAAATACACATACATTCCAACATAAATAATCACCTACTGTTGGATCTTTCTTCTATACATTTTTAAGTTGTCCAGGCTTTCAGATTGTGATTATAAGTACATGTACCACATGCCAGGATCCAATTGTTTTTATGAGACTATACCCACCAAAATATTGACACAAGATACTTGCATACCAATATATTTAGTTGAATATCCTCTTTGGTTTAAGGGGCCTCGAGTGGCCAAGTGGTCCAAAACGCTCTCCATTATGGATCACTGCCATCTCACCTCTGTCTGCATGGGTTCGAGTCTCAGGTTCAGTCAATGTGGGTATGTGAGAAAGCTTGCTTGTAGCTTCTCGTGGGTTGATGGTTTTTTCTGGGGGTTTTCCCGGGAACTTCCTCAACCATTAATACTGGCCACCATGTATCTATCATGTGCTGAAAAATGGCGTTAAACCTTACAACAACCGGAATCATTGGTTTTACACATTGCAACTGGATTTAATTATTGACAGTTCTATGTGAAATTAATTTATTCTGAATTATATTCACTCCACACTATGGGAATCCCTACTAATTGACACTTCATAAATAGTAGTGATATTATATTACAATAATTGTCCAAGGAAACTGCAGTCCAACAGATTGCACACTACCAATATTAAAGAGTCCCTCCGACTTATGCTCTACCAACTGCCAAGATTTTCAGAAATCAAAGACAAGACCATTTAATCTGTCAAAAGTGCCAAGTACTGAAATCAGTTTTAATATTCTTGTGTGCTCTCAAGATTTAAAAGTTGGAAACTATGGCAGCCAATTACTGGATTAAGATCATTTAGGACAAATCAGACATCATAAGGAGTTTCTGGGTCAAAACCAATGATTAATTAAGCCCATTTATTTAGAAGGTGTAGGTATAGGAGTTTCTTCAAAATGTCCATCATGGCAGACACATTGGTTGTCAGACTAACATCATTTTCATTCAAGGCCTACAAAATATAAAAAGTCTTTGGTGAAAACCACATATCCATATGGCCAACCATTCAGATGATGTTGTAATCACATGATTTTCAAAATGGTTACCATGGTGGCCATATTGTATACCAGATTTGGATCATTTTCATTCAATTAGACATCGTAACAGTATGTCTATGCTTTGGATTTTTCACATAGCTTTAAAAATCTTTTAGGGCAAATGATATGTCTGCCCTTTGATTAACTGTTTTCTACACAGCCACAAATAGAGTATGTTTGACTCTTGGGATTAACAGACTGAGGCATCTTAACAACCTTGACCTCTGATCAAATATGCAGTCTCGAATTAATTTAACATGCAGAAACCCTTTTCTTATTAGACTTGCCACAACTGCAAGATACAAGATTATAAAAAGATTTCTTTATAACCTACCAGCAAACTAACCATGAACTTTAAAAAAAAAAGAAATTTACTCAAAGGAAAAGGTTCTGCAAAACCAATGACCTTGACTTTTACACCCCAAAATTAATCAGACCTCTGTCTTACCCCAAGTCCATGCCAACGACAAAGTTTTCTTCAGGTCTGTTCAGTACAACTAATGTTATGAAAACCATTTTTGTGCAGTCACAATAATCCTGACCTTGAACTTTGACACCAAAATCAAAATACTTCTTCCTCACCTCGAGTGTATACCTTTTAAGTTTTGCATATTATAGATAGAGTATCAAGTCTGAGCTAAAACCATTTTTCTTCTTTCATTCCATCATCATGGCTTTGGACCATTCAAAATTAAAATCCATTCCTCATCCCAAATCCAAACCATTCACAACATTAGGCTGCTGTTGACAGTGGAGAACTTGAGCTATTTTGCAGAAACCATTGTTCAGCTTGTAACTGTATATGATGGATAATTGAGTTATTGTGTGGAAATGAAATTGTTAACAGACAGATGCATGGACAACATCATACGATAGTACTTACATAAATTTGTTTAAAAGAATATTATTTTTCTATTTTTGTCTTCCCTTTCAACAGATTGCAACATTTCCCTGTTATGACTGCATCATAATTTAGCAATGTTAGTTAAGACTATTCAACTTATGACAGTTATGTAATATACATACATACATACATGTAGAAAAATCATGTAAAACAAGCCCCCCCCCCCTGCATAGTCAAAAGCACTCTCCATTATGGATCACTGCCATCTCACCTCTATCTGCATGGGTTTGAATCTCAGATTCGGCTAATGTGAGTATGTGAGAAAGCATGCCAGTAGCCTCTCATGGGTTGGTAGTTATTACCGGGGCTTTCACCCGGGTTCTTCCTCCACCATTATTACTACTGGCCACCATACATAACCTATCATGTGCTGAAAAATGGCAGTAAACCCAACAACAACAGCAACATGCAAGAAAAATGGCAATCCATCATGAAAGATGATAGACAAACAAAACATTGCATGCAATTAAAAAGAGTTCATCATAATACAGGGAAGAAAATTACTTACTATGCATGTCCTCACAAAACAGCTGCAGGTGACAAAATGGTCAAATCCCAATACACCAACATTTACTAGAAAGTATCAATACAAATCCCTCACTATTAACGAAATTCCTTTCACTGCCATGTACAAAATTTAATTACACACTGGAGACCCTATCCAAGCAAAATTACAAATTAAAATGTACCGCATGATGACATTATTATCAATGAATTCTATCAACTTGTTTTCTTCAGCTTATTTTGTGCAACTTGTGAAGTGTACATTGCTGATACCAAGTAAACATCTCACAAACAAGGCTGCCTATACATCATCATCAATTATCATTGTCTTGAGCTGCAATGTAAACCTTTGAGTGCCGAGTCCATTAACTCGATGATCCTATCAAACTGATCAAAACTTTGAAATGATGATATGTTTCAGATTTGACAACTTTGACATTGATCAAATTATTCTCAAATTTAAAACATGAAATGATAATTTGCTAAAACCTGATTTGATGTCCTCTAACACTGTGTAATCCTAAGTTTACAATAAATGTATCCAGAACTCAAAGGACATATGTGGTCATTTATTAATAAAACACCTGCCCATAAATTTTCACATGTAGAAATACCTAATAGTTACAAATGTTCAGTGGGATGATTAATCAAAGTAAGTCATTAGACCTCTGAAACATCATTGCATGTCTAATTGTAATAATCAAGGTGATAAAATGATGTTCAATAATCATAATAAAGTCAGTCATTTATGAGTTTCTTCACACCTACAAAATATTAATAGTTTTATTTTGCGAACAATTCTTCTCTTGGATTAAGGTACATTACAAAATCAGTCAAGCATAAAAGAAACTGATTGATAGTAAATTATGACTATACTTTTTCAAAGTGTAATCCCACAATGAGTGTATGTGTGTGATTTGAGTTCTAACTTAACTTACATTGACTTTCTGTTATATCACTGTCTGCAGTGTGGCAGATAATAGTAATGGCCTGCAATTTTTGAGAATGACTAATGAAGCAAATTTGGAAACAAATATATTTCTGAACATCACCAATTTGTTATGTTCACAATATATTTCTATGTTCAGTACAACATTCATCATCATATCTTTTCACCCTTGAATCTTGGACACCGAAAGTCGATGAGCTTGTCTGAGACAAAGTCAAAGATATACCCACATGCCAAGTTTGGGTTAATAATCTATAATAAAATACTTTTGAGGGAAAAAATCCAGTATGTTCATGAGATATATGCAAAAACTTGGTTTGATAAAAATCCATTCATAGTTGTATTGTCATGCTCATGCCAGAACACAGAAAAAGGTCAAGACCTTTAACCTTAGCTTAATAACCCCTGGAAATTTTTGTCATATTTGTCTGAAATGGGAAATGTAATTTGGGAACTAAACACGTGCTTCCAAGAGATTTCTGTTTAGCTTCTGCTTAGTTGTCTCAGAAACTTTCTTTTTCATTGGCTACTTTTCACTCATGCACAAGCTTTCCGGTTAAAGTTGGAGATTTTGGGGGGGTTTTATTCTACTTATTGGACCCATTATTTTTTGTGTCCTGGCCACTTTTTACTCCAAATCCCTTATTTTACCTTTTGCAAAGGTTCTCCTGTCTGTGTGCAGTTCCGACTGGTCTGCCTTAGATCTGAGGCCAAAAAGAATACAATCCAGACACATAATCTGATTCTGACAATGAGCAAACTTTTGGTGTAAAAAATTGGGTCTCAAAAAATCATTTTCCCTCTACAGTGCCAGAAGAGAGTCTATATTTTGTATCTAATTTTCGATAACACCACCCACTTTTGGTCTTTATTTTGTATAAATGTATAACTACATCTGTCTATTTTTCTATAACACCACTCACTTTGGATTGGATTGGATGGTATTGGTCCACAAATTCTTAAAATTGCTACACCAGTAATAACAAAGTCACTAACGCATATCATAAATTTAAGTATAATGAGTGGTAATTTTCCAGAAAAACTGAAATGTGCAAGGTTACACCTACCTTTAAGAAACGAGAAAACAAGGATCCAGGAAATTACAGACCAATATCAATTCTACCTGTATGGTCAAAACTGTTTGAAAAGCATGTAGCCAATTCAGGTCTATAAATTTTTTGAAACAAAACCTATTTCATAAAGCACAATCAGGATTTAGAAAGTACCACTCGTGCTAAACAGAACTTACTAAATTAATTCATCTTTGGCTGAAGGAAATGTAAAATTGGCATATGACTGGGATTGTTTTCCTTGACTTCAAGAAAGCTTTTGATCTTGTTGATCATGAAATTCTGCTGCAAAAGTTGAACTGTGACAGGTTTGACAATCCTTCTTTAAACTGGTTTAGATCATACCTAAACCAAAGGTTTCAACAAGTAAGCATTGGCAATATTAGCTGTCAAACTCGCACTATTCATTCAAGAGTCCCTCAAGGCTCAGTTTTGGGCCCTCTCCTCTTCCTTATCTATATCAATGATCTACCATTAAATAATGAATCCACAAATACAGATTTGTTTGCAGATGATGCAACCTTGTATACATCTAGTTCTGATACTGAAGTTATCCAAACAAGAATAAACTCAGACCTTATTAGAGTCCAAAACTGGGCACAACAAAATAGGATGGTAATTAATTAAGGCAAAACAAAATGTATGATTCTGGGGACGACACAAAAGCTACACAAGTCAGGGAACCCAAAAACTATCTCTTGCAATAAATAATCATCCATTAGAAAATGTCAAACATGAAAGGCTTGTAGGTGTGTCCATAGATAATAATTTATTATGCAATGATCATATTGATAAGCTTTGTAAAACACTGTCATCCAAAATTGCCCTTCTCAGCAGAATCAAGAAATATTTACCTATTGTTACATCTGTTGGATTTAAATTATTTATTTTTTAATTGTTAAATCCAAATTTGTCATTTAGGGTTTAATATTCATTAATTGGGAGATTTTTCTACAAAGTTCAGGCTGACCTAGACTCTAGCTGTAAACAGGTTGACCTTGGCTTGTTGACCTAATTCTTGACCCTGCTTTAGACATTGTCAACAAGCTTTAAAACTATTGGTTAATTTCAAGGACAACTTTTTATTTTTAGTTCTTGGGGGTAGGAAAAATCTAGATCTTTCTTTGAGTACATGATTTAGTGAAGGCAGCCTCTTTCTGTGACCTTCCATGAACTTCCATAAAATCACGCGATCACTTGTTTACTTAAGAAAAACAGTTATATAGACTGTTGTTTGGGATAGAACAGTTCAGTAGAATCTGGGCTTTTAAAGTTGATAGTTGTGTTTTTCTGTTTGAGTTATAATTTTAATTACCTTGTACTGGACATTGTGTTAATTCATTGAAGCAAAAGGATTTATTTATTTATTTGGAGGAGAAAACATGTGCTCATAATTTCATTTGGATGACAATAAAACAAGAACTGCATCACGTGACATTGTCAGCCATTTTGGATTACATCGTCAATATTTGAACCTGGAACTATTAGAACATTTATTTATCAGGACTCTTGCAATTCCATTAGTGGATTATTTTTGTGAATTCTATATTGGATTAATGTTGGATTTGATTCTCTAAAACTGTAAGTTTATTTATTTTATGAAAATAATTGTACTTAATAAATTCATTGTTCAAGTTATACAAGCTTGTTAGTTTTCACTCTTTCTGTGTTGCTGCTTATTCGAGCCTAAGCACGTAACACTATGGAAACTCGCAATCTATACTACAAGTCATATATTCTTCCAACAATGGATTACTGTTCTAATGTAAGGGGAAACTGTGCTAAATCTGAGCTTGACAGGATTTATAAACTCTAGAACAAGCAGCACGTGTAATTTTAGATACATCTGTTGATCATCCCTCAAAAGCATTATTTACAGAACTCAAATGGTTCACAATATATGACAGGATAGATTTTCATAACACAGTTCTTTTATATAAATGTCTACCGGTACATGGAACTGCACCAAAGTATCTTCAGGACTTATTCAGGCTTTATTCAACACAATACCAGTTGAGATCAATATCACATGCAAACCATCTAGTACCAAAACCAAGAACAGCACAATTCAAAAAGAGTTTTCATTACTCTGGTACAGTTCTGTGGAATAAGCTTCCACTACATGTAAAATTGGCTGAAAATATTAGAGTATTTAAGAAGAGATATCATGAGCATGCATGTGTTTCTAATAGATAATGGAATTTAGTATTTTAATACTAAACATGCTAAACTAAGCACTAATTATTGCTATCTTCATATAATGTGCATTGTTATACTCTCTTTAAGAGGGCCTCAAAGGAGAACAGTCCTTGACTAATGAGTCACCCTCTATAAATAAAGCATTATTATTATTATTGTTACTATGCTTCATTAACTTGAAACATAATTCAGAAAAGTAGGTATTTATTATGATATAAATACTGGTGGATAAAGATTGAGCACATAAGATAAATTGTAAGCATGATCTGCAATGGGAAATTCCAGTTCATTTCAGGTTAACCAAATATTCATACAAGTTGATGTTTTCATGACTTAATTGATAAACTGTTTATAGCAACAGTCTAGGTATCAAATTAAAATGTAATTAGTACAGGGCCGATTAATAAGATGGCAAAACTGTCAAGGCAAATAATATTATCTAATTGCATTTAGCACTACTAGTGCATTATACGATTAGTAATTTTCCTCTGTTCCTTTAAAATATTGCATGTTCCTAAAATCTGGAGTGGGGGGGGGACACAATATCCACTGCCTTTTGTGCTACCAGGTTAACACTGCATATATATCAAATTAAATATTGCAAGAAATTTATTAATGAAAGCTCAATATCAATGCCACCATTAATGCAAAAGACATAGTGACAAGATTTTTAAATTGCTGCTTTATTTTCATCAAAAAACATGTTGAAAATATGGTATTAATGGTTCCAGTAAAAGAAACTATGCTTTGCATGGCTCAGTTGCCAAAGTATAAAAATCAATAAACAAGGTATAAAAAAACTTGATATGACAGATTTTTTACATCTTGTGACCAAAAAAAGCCATATTGTATCATGTCATTAAATTAAAAGTTATATGGCATAGTTACATTGCAGAAATCTGCATACTGGGTTTATACATGTCATGATACAATATTAGATAAATATGCAACAGTATGAAATGAGTATCTGAAATGTCACAAGATATCATGTGATCAAACCAGACATATTTAAATCTATATACTCAATGTTTCAATTAAAATTAAATACTGAGAAACTCCATTTAAGGAAATAATGACAAATATTTTATTACAGCTTTATTATGTAATATCCTCCATTTGTCCATTGATCCATTGCAACATAATTCCAATAACAAATTGTCAACATTTCTTATTTGTCTGGCTTTAACGTTAAATATACTGCTGTTGTGGATGGGGACCTACTCTGTCCCACATAAACTCTTGAATAATGTTGTTGTTGAAAGGGGACGTACTCTGCTCACAATTAGACCCTAGAATAATGCTTTTGGAAATAAAGACTTTATTTGCCCAACATTTGTCCCTTAATACTGCTGTTGGGAAAGGGGACATAATCTGCCCACAATTTGACTCTTGAATAATGCCATTGGGAATGGGGAACAAACCTGTGCCCCCCCCCCCCCCCCCCCCCCCCCCCCCGAGACTCTTTAAGCTGCTGTTGGGAATGGGGACCTACCACATGGCCCTTGAAAAAAACTCTTGCCTCTTCTGGCATTTTATCCACAATTTCCTCAGTTTTAAACACACAATACTTAAAAGTTCCTGAACTTTTATTCTGTGCCTAACATCATATGAAGAGCTATCTTCTTCTCTTGGCAGCTAAGCAAAATACAATTGTGTGTATTACTGACCTTTGCTGGACAAGGTTCCGGGGTGATAACCCTATCTACACCTTGGCGGATCGAACAGATATATTAGTGTTTGGTCCTAGCTACATCTATTGGATTTCTTGAGTTGTCTCCTTTAGTATTTAATACCTATTAACCAACAGCATGGAGCATTGTACATCAGCTGTAGTTGGCAGAATCAACTGATCTTAACAAGGATACTTTGTAATTTTAACACTGAAGGTATAACCATGTATCAGACAGAAGCAATTACAGGTCTATTTGAACGAAAGATATTCATGCAGTAAAAACTGCTTATTTACCAGTCCATTCAAGTTGTATGCTCCCCTTGTCTCGATCATGAAGTAACAGTGTTCAAATACGAACAACTTCATTTTGATTAGATGCAGTGGATTGCAGCCACGGCAAATAAAATTCAGTCCTGCAACATAGAAATATCTGCTCGATATGCCGAGGTGTAGATAGAGTTATCATATCTTGGATAGTGAAAATGTGTTTTACTACAAGAACTCTAGTATTCCAAATTTATAAAAATACTTGCATGTGTGGTGTGATGTAAATCAACATTACATAAAAATTCTTTTCTTTGGATACTAGAACTTGAAAACAACAATGACTGAGTTAAGTTTTACAATGTTATTTTTCCTATTGAAAGTAGGACTCCCACCATATATGTACAGCATTTTGAAGCATGCCACATAAATTACATACATAAAACTCTAGTTTTCTTACCATTTTGAATGAACACAAAATTTGTAAACTTAATTGTTCTCTAGTTCCATTAACTGGATCTTCAATAAACTATTATTTCATTATTATTTTGATCTCTTCTAAATCATTCCCACAACGGCCTTTTATGACCACATAAAATGTAATTATTTATCTCCCACATCACATTATATCTAATTGCTGCAAGTCAATATTTAATTTGTTTTAAAATGTTTTTATATGCAAGTATTGATCATAACAAATTGTCATGATGAAAATATAAATAATTAAACTTCCCCAATATAGTCTGGCAACAGCTTATAGATAGTCCAGATAAAAACAGAACAAATACTTGAACTAGAAATGCCCCACATTTTCTTTTAATTACTGAAAGCTTTTCATTAAATGAATTCAGCAACCTAAGTGTAATCAGCAATTACCAATGTAATCAATGATTACCTGTAAAATCAAAAATGAAGCTTTAAGTTGTCTTCAGTGGCCAATGTAAACATTTTATCATGCCAAAATAAATTTTCATACCAAACAAAATAATGTTGGCTCCTTTACTAAGGGGGTGGTTTTTTTTCTTTGATTTTTATTTTATTGCTTTTCATATTTCTTGCATTTGAGAACTTTAACTTTTAATGAGAATTCTACAGGCACTATTGTGCTCACATGCCATTAAACCATACATACTGACATCCTATGATAATTGATAATGTATTATAAAAGACATAAAACAATATAAATTAATATTCTTTTCTTTGATATCATTATACTATAATGGTTATATATATATATATATATATATATATATATATATATATATATATATATATATATATATATATATATATATATAAAATGAATTTTAAAAAATTAATTTATTTTAAGATAAATGTTCTTAAAACCTGCTTCAGAAGCTATTATCATTGTCCATCCACTAAAAGTCTGCTTTGACTCAGTGAAAGTTGCTGGTTGTGAGTATCCTTGATGTGACAGCATTCATGTTACAAACATAATTCATGCACTAATTATTACCTTGATTAGCCACAACAAACTATATATATACATAACTATTTTAATGAGGTGAGACCATTCACTTACAGCATGCCAAAAATCTGGCATAAGGTAAATGTAGAAAAAGATTAAATACTGGTCATGATTTGCTTTTTGTGTTGTAAATCTGTGGTAGTAAGTGATGCATAACATTGCAATTCTAGCAGGAACAGAGCTGAGAACACTAAACACAAAATTTAACCAGTCTCCAAATTATGAAATATGAGTTGTCATGACCTACTATTGAGTATAGTGCTTATCAAGATGCATCCCCAATTTCATGATTTCAGATAGGCTTGCAAGTTCATATCATTAAATTCTATTTGCTCACGAAGAAAATGCAGACTTTTAATCTAAGCCATTAAAGGTGAATGTAAGATAGAGATGTGGTACTATTAGAGTTTAATCATTGAATTTAGTGATGCATGAAATTTCATGATGCCAAATATAACACAGTACTGTATGTATCCAGGATACAAAAATCTATATGGTCATGAGCTAAATACAACAAACCACTGCATCTATGGGTAATTATATAAAATGTAAAATGTAAGACACAGTAATCTCATTTCAACCATCATTCCACATCTTTGTTTATTGAAATGCAACCAATATACTGGCTGCCATGTATAGCTTATAATGTGCTGAAAAGTGGCATTAATCCCATAAAACCAAACCTAAAATGAACTAAATACATACAGATATACATACAAAACTGTTACATCCCTTTTTCACAGAAATTTGATTAAACAACCCGAGCACAAAGTGATAGGCACATCCCAAAGGGCCTGCCCAGTGAAAGAAAACAAACTTGGAGATGATCAATGAGAACCAAGAACACTCCTAGAAGATGCAAAATTATGAAAATCAATAAACATTTAGTTAATAGAAAGGTATAAAATGGATGGCTGAAAAGTAATCTTGCTCAGGTAGT
This sequence comes from Unio delphinus, assembly GCA_029339505.1. Classification (NCBI taxonomy): domain Eukaryota; kingdom Metazoa; phylum Mollusca; class Bivalvia; order Unionida; family Unionidae; genus Unio; species Unio delphinus. Next base: position 6,516,385 of record JAQISU010000084.1, on the reverse strand, counting down.
TGTGTTGAGGAGTGCAATGTTAGGAAAACAAGCGATTTTGACAATAACTTTTCTTACTGATACTATGTAATACTTGAAACTGAGTATGGTAAAGAAGTACACCATATTAAGCTGAAATTCAACTAAGCTTAGCACAGTGACTAAGAAACAAAACTGAGGAGGATGGCAGTTGGGGTAACTACCGCTGTAAAAACAACACTGTAAATTGCTGGAAATCAATTTTTCTCCCTTGAGATTCATCAATCTGAATCAATTTGTCAGATCTGCATGAAATCAGGCAAATTTTGGTGAAAATAGAGTTGACAGTATGAGCAGTTCTTTTAAAGGAGGCTTAAACCTCCAAACAATAATAATAATAATAATAATAATAATAATAATAATAATAATAATAATGAGGACTTTGTATATCGCCTAATCTTTAGAAGCTCTAAGTGGTTTACAACACAAATAATTATATGAATATAAAAAAAATTAAAAACCACCAAAAAATTAGAAAATATCAAAACATGCTTAAAAAATGTAAAGTAGGAAACATTATTAGGTCTGGCACATACAAGTCAATGCAACTATGTTCACACCAAAGAAGCATCAGAATAACTTGAATGATTCCTGAGATATGATTACATCATAATATGTTGAACATCTAATGTTTTACACTGATGACAACAATCTAGTATTATGGAGATAAATACTGATGGAAATAAGGTAACAACTCGATCAATATTAGGCCTGAAAAGATAAAACCTTTACAAGCCACATTTACATGCAATTCATCTACAAATTTAAATGACATCCAATGAAAGTGTAAAGCTACTGGGTTATGTTCGTTTGTTTTTTTTATTTTATAGTTTAATGCCATTTTTCAGCACAAGATAGGCTATACATGGTAGCCAGTATTAACCACCGACCCACGAGAAGCTACTGGCAAGCTTTCTCACATACCCACATTGACTGAATCCTAGACTCGAACCCACACAGACCAAGGTGATATGGCAATGATCCGTAAAGGACAGTACTTTAGACCACTCAGCCACTCGGGGCCCCTACCGGGTAATGCTGGTTACCAGAAGTGTTGATGGATAGACAGACAGACAGACAGATGGACAAGGCCACTGCTATAGGGATTCCACATCTTGATACAGGGCCTTAATAAACCGAAAGTCCAAGGACAGAATAATATATGCAAATTGTACAATTTTTTTAAAAATAACTGGAGAGATTTTCACCTTTGATACCTTGTAAATATTCAATGAAAATCCGGCTTGGGCTTGTTATCAAATACAAATATTTGTAACTTTTTGAAACAACAAAACCTTAGCAGTGGGAATAGCTATAACTCTCCAAGCATTTGTTTATTATGTAATAATTCTGCTCATGCATGTGCCAATAGATGCAGACTCACAGCAAGCCAAATCACCTCTAAAATCCAGGCAGAAGAAATTATTAACTTACCCAAAGTCATCTGAAGTCTCAATCTCTTCTTCTGAGCACCAGCAACATAAGCACAGCCAGGATTTGGAAGTGGCTACCATGTCATACTTGGTTGCCATGGTAACAATGATACTTTGAAAGTCGTCTTGTCAGATCACATGTATCCAGCTTTGTCCAAGCTCTGCCCTAAATCCATTTACAACTTCTTTACTCAAAGATTTGGCCTAAATCCATTTACAAGTTCCAATTTACACCAACTTGGCTGTTTTTATAATTGAACCATTTTTAAATGTGAGGTATGTTCAACATGTGAGGTTTTTAATTTTGGTTTATTTTATCCACCACTTTCTTGCCATAGCAACAACATATACCATAACTCTGCTAGATAATTAAACCATCAATCTACAGAATGCTTTAAATTCATGTTTCACACATCTCCTGGATGACAGTTTTGTCATTTTTAAAATTTTCCAAATTCTTCTTCCGTTCATGACTTTTAATGAGAATGCACTAATATTTATGATAAAATATAGTATGTAAAGTTCAGATGCTGCTTTGCATCAGGCATCTGATGCTGTTATTGCACTCACAGTCCAATGAAGAATCCACCCCTGAAAGTTTCACAGAAAATGAGACCAGTACTTTCAATCTATTCAGAAATCCATATTGGCTCCTTTGCAACCAAACAGCTATTAACATGCCAAACTAACTGAAAAGAGTCAAGCCAAAATATCATGCCATTTGGTCTCATATTTCCTATTTGTATTTGATAATATCAGCTGATGCCAAAGGAATGTCCATTTCCAGGTAATGTGAAATCAAATCCAATATTCCCAAAGCACTTCTTCTTTACTGCATATTAGGGCTTGCATATTTTCTCCTAATTTGTGAGAAGAAAACAGATTTAAACAAGAAAGGACTGAAAATGTTAAGGATTGTTTTATCAGGACATGATTAAATAACCATTAGCTGCCAACTTGCTTTAAATTGTTAATTTCTTCATGGTTTCACATGTTACCTATCTATCTAATATATCTCATACTTATGACTTTAGTAACAAACTGTCACTTATGCGTAATAGTATATATATATATATATATATATATATATATATATATATATATATATATATATTTGGTAAAACCTGTCTTGAGAGACCACTACTATGTGAGACCACCTGTCTTGAGAGACCAGGGTTCATCATGTACAGATATATTGATTATATAGTGTTATGACCTGTTATGAGAGACCACCTTTTATGAGAGACCATTATATTTTGTTGGCAAACGAGGTGGTCTTTCAAGACAGGTTCCACTGTGTGTGTGTGTTTGTGTGTGTGTGTGTGTGTGTGTATATGAATAATTAAAACTATTAAAATTTTCTATTTACTGAAGAATCAATACTCGTACACTCATGCAATGCCAATAAACTGTTCCAAAGTAACATAATACATAAAGGGCACTTCTCCAAAATCTGAGCAAACAAGTATGAAAGGGTCTGTTCCAAAATCAATGTGATAATTACATGAATGATCAAATACACTCTTCCAAATTTAGCATCATACCTGTCATTCAAAGGCAATACACTGTTTCAAGATCAGGCCAATTCACTGTCCCCCCCCCCCCCAAAAAAAAAAAAGAGTATCAACATAAATGCATAGATTTTCCATAATTAGCCCTTTGATAAAATTATTAAAAGCATTTCTGAAAAACATGATGAAACCTCCATTTTTACTTGATATAAATATCATGTGCAGAATTTATATACATGTATTGGTATAGTTCAAATTCAATAAAACAGCATTCGCTACATTGGAACATTGTCGCTGAAAATCTATAGGAACAAAACGTGTTCCATTCTAGAGATAATTTAATCTCGATATCATTATTTCAAACCTGTGTTATCACCAATCGGCGTAAAAATGCTATTATTGGAAAAACACAATTTCAAAACATTATCACTGCAACATTTCTCACAAGTTTCTAATGTGAATTTATAATATTAGAAACAGTAATGAAATGTGCATTTGGCATAATTTAGGTCACTTAGTTCTGGATTTTCTATTCTTGCAAGAATTAAATTATACAACTAGCATCTTGTACACACCAGCAAACATATACTATAAAATTCAGTGAATATGCCACTTTCCAGAAAGACTCTCTTCAATTTTTGGAAAACAAATTTATATTGTTCTGCTTTTAACCAGAAGGCATAGCAATAGTAGGACCCCTATCATATCCCACTTAATTCTATTGTTGAATTAACATACACTTACAATAACAGGAGGAAACTGTGTTTTTGATTTTTTTTTTTTTAATTAATTCTGCCATGGCATTTTAATAAAAGAATTTTCTTTTTCTTAATTTTTGGGGATCTGTAAAATCTCCACTTTAAAGAAACTGGCTGTCAAGGCAGCTAAATTGGATGTCACAATGGCACCATTTTTATTCAGAACTAGAGAGACATCCTTTGTTTTTTTTTGGTTTTTTATGGTTTAATGCCATTTTTCAGCACAATATAGGCTATACATGGCGGTTGACCCTTGATGGAAAAAAACATGTTGGTCTGTCCATTCATTCATGAAGGGCATGCAGGTAGAGTAGCTAGAAAAAGATTTTGAATATGGTCCCTTTCTTGGAGAACTAGATGTTTACACAGCACTATTTTCAATTGGTGTGACATCGTAAGTGTTCCAATGAAAATCCCATTCAAATACGACTTTCCGTTCAGGAAGAATAGTATTGACATAATTTGCAAAATGGTATAATTGTAGCATAATGAAAAACAGATTGGCACTATTTTCATTTAGACATCAACTGGACATTTACACACCAAATGCATTTCATATCCCCCCACCCACTGATGCAACCAATAATTCTATTGAATTAGCTACAACAAACCTTTACAAGTTGGCTGCTGTTGTGGCAATACTGGTTGTCCATGCAGCATTATTTTCATTTTGAACTAGCCAGATATCATCTTCTGGTGAAAACCCCATGCCATTATGACTTTCCATTCTGACAGTGATAGCACATCTTTCAGCATGGTCTCTGAGGCAGACATATTTTGTGTCCAAGTTAAAAACTATATCAAGACATCAAAAAGTCTTCTGTTGAAAACACCATGACACTATGACTTTGATTTCATCAATAACCAATAACACGATTCACAGGATTGATACAATGGTGACCATATTGGCTGTTATGAGTGGTGCCATTTATATTTAGGACCTACTATAACATCATTAAGAAAACATTTAGTGACAACTATTGATCAGATGGGATGGAGTAACAATCATATTTTCGAGATAGCTGTTGAAGTCAGCTGTTGAAGTCACCATACTGAATGTCTGAGCAGCACCAATTCCAGTTGGGACCAACTAGTCCATAGGATTAATTTGCATGTAATCCTCTAAGGTGACCAACACCATCAAGCAGCTGTACACCAAGGCTACCAGTACAGTAACTGCTCAAGGTTCTGCGGGGGGCTGGTTCATGACAACAGTTGGAGAACGGCAAGGCTGTCATCTGTCACCCACGCTTTTCATCATCTACTTAGAGTGCATCATGAGCAAAACCCTGGAAAACCATTGTGGGACAGTCAGCTTTGGAGGGCGTAACATCACCAACCTACGTTTTGCAGACAACATAGATGGGCTGGCAGGCAGTGAAGATGAGCTTGCCACTTTAGTGAAGAACCTGGAGAAAACATCTTCCAGATTTGACATGGAGATAAGTGCCGAGAAGACAAAGCTGATGACAAATAGTGGCAAACAAATCTCAGCCAAGATTCAAGTCAGAAGACAGGAACTGGAAACAGTGGGCCAATTCAAAAATCTTGGTTCCATAATCACCAAGGAGGGATCAAGAACAGAAATTTTGTCATGAGCAGTACAAACAATGACAGCTATGTGAAAGCTAAGACCCATCTGGAGAGACAAGAATATCTGTCTGAAAACTAAAATCAGACTATAGAGAGCACTAGTCATCTAAATCTTTTTGTATTCATGTGAGGCCTGAACCCTGACAGCAGAATTACATCGAAGAAACCAGGCACTTGAAATGAGATGCTACAGAACCAACCTTGGCATCTCTTACATGGACAGCATCACAAATGGAGAATTGCGAAACATCATCAGGCACAAAGTAGGCCATTATGAAGACCTTACCACTGTCAAAAAGAGAAAGCTGAAATGGTATGCCCATGTCACTAGAGCCAACAGTCTATCCACAACAGTCCTGCAAGGTAGTGTCCAGGGTGGCAGAAGGAGAGGTAGACTGAGAAAAAAAGTGGAGTGACAACATCACAGAATGGACCAGGGAAAGTTTTACGGAGACACAAGCATTGGCACATGATTGAGACAAGTGGAGGGAACTGGTCAGATGTTCAGAAGCACAGTGCCTTGACAACCACAAAAGGTCAAGAGACATCATGATGATGATGATGATGATGATGATGATGATGATGATAAATCCTCTTAGTAGTTTAGGATGAGTAGTGATTACAAGTTCACAGACATCACACAGAAAGCAACAATTAAAATTAAAATTTTACCCAACCCTTAACAACATTTAATGGCAGTAAATCTTCACCTACTGTTACTGCACTACTGAATTTGCCAGCCTGGTTGGAGGCTGATGGCCTAAGATACATTGTCTAAGGGAACTACTAAATTAAATGCTGTCAGTGGAGTGCTCTGCTGCAGACTGGAGAACAGCTTGACAACATGATGGTCTAAGACATACTGTCTAAATGAACATAACTAATACTGTCAGAAGAACTGCTCCAGTGGCCTAGTGGTTAGAGCATCTGCCACGGAAGTGGGAGGTTGTGGGTTCGATCTCTTGCCGAGTCATACCAAAGACTTACAAAAATGCTACTAACAGCTGCCTCGCTTGGCACTCGGCATTAATATGTTAGTGTTAGGACTGGTCAACCTGGTGTCAGTATAATGTGACTGGATGGGACATCATGCTACATGTCTGCAGCATGTTGCTCCAGTGCTAGACATCACTATAAACTGCCTCAAAAGCAGACATCATAATGATATGACTGATTTTTTTTTAAAGCTACGTTAAAAATCCTAATCAAAGAAACAAAAAATACTGCCAGTAGAGTGTTCTACTGCAGACTGGAAAACAGCTTGACAACGTGATGGTCTAAGATGTGCTGTCTAAATGAACATAACTAATATTGTCAGTAGAGTGTTCTACTGCAGACAGAAGATTAGCCTGACAATTTGATAGGAAGACACAACTGACACTAATGCCTTCCTTCTAGTGCAACATAGTACAAAGGCAGAATGAAGAAAATGTCCAGTAAGGCTAACAAAGTTAGCATTTATGATGTTATACAGAGGAGAATGAGTAATAAAGACCCAAATAGAGTAATGAGTAATAAAGACCCAAATAGAGTAATGAGTAAAGAGTAATGAGTAATAAAGACCCAAATAGAGCAATAGCTCAAGGGTTTGATTAGGAGGAAAGATCTCCCTCAATAAGACATCAATAAGACCTTCATAGTTACAGCAATCAAATTTGAAATGATTACTAAAACATATTCAAGGTGCTTTTGTGGGTAAGAGAAAGATGGTTGATACCCTTTCTTTACCCTTTCGATATATCCCAACAGAAACAAAGCCCAAACTGGTTAAAGGAGTCTTTCTTGATCCAGCAGAGATGGCCTAAACCAGGAATTTCAACAGAATCAGGGGCTATGAAACATAGCTGATTCTTGGCCCAGGCTGGCAAAGAGGAGAAACCAATCCAAGATACAGATGAAACAAAAACAACTCAATACCACTGACTAGATATACACCCACTCCTGCTCCTTGCGGACATTTGGGAGTGAAGGAAAACTGTCTTATGAGTAAGGAGCTTCACTCAAAGATTTAAAAGGGGATTTAGTATGGAACAACAAAGACATTAAAGGTTCCAGCTCTGCATTTAAAAACAAAGATATTAGTATCTGAAGCTTGAAGTACAAGTTCAACTCAGTGGTGCAGCCCATATCAAACTGGAGTGTATTGGAAAGGGTGCCCTACTAAGCCCTCAATGTTGGAGACAAAACAATCATTTTCTTTCAAAAGAAAAATGAAAATCTCCCACTCAGTTAAAGGGGAACATATAGGTTCAATGTGTTTTCCACTGTACCAAATACAGACAAACCTCAATCGGCACTGCACACATTGCAAGTCAATTATCTTCTTGTCTTGGCTATGCAAATGACAACCTTGCTGAAAAATCAAACCTGAACGAGGGATTGTTTGATGATCTAGGTGTACAAGTGGAGAAGCCAAGTCTGGTGTTGTTGTTGTAGGGTTTAATGCCATTTTTCAGCACAAGATAGGCTATACATGGCATTCTTTATTAATGGTGGAGGAAGAACCCAGGAAAACCCGGGAAAAAACCACCGATCCACGAGAAGCTACTGGCAAGCTTTCTCACATACCCACATTGACCGAATCAGAGACTCGAACCCATGTAGCCAGAGGTGAGATGGCAGTGATCCATAAAGGAAAGCGCTGAGAGATAAGTGCATTTCCCAAGGTCAAACAGATGCTGACATGGTCAGACATCATACTGCAAACTATGGATTATGAGTCCAATGCTGACATGGTCAGACATCATACTGCAAACTATGGATTATGAGTCCAATGCTGACATGATCAGACATCATACTGCAAACTATGGATTGTGAGTCCAATGCTGACATGGTCAGATATCATACTGCAAACTATGAATTATGAGTCCAATGCTTTATAAAATTAACTACCATGGCTCCAAGATGAAAGAAGTGTCTCTGGTACAAATGTTGACAAGAACAAAATACTGACTGCTCATCACAAACTGGACAAACTGTCTGCCAGAACATTTCTCTTGCCTGGAATATGCAAGACACTCGTATAGTGGTCTTTCAGAAGCTGTCCAATAAAGGAGTTTTTGAACATGGATCAGAGAATGAGTGATCAGAGAATGAGTACAAGTACCCCAATAATGTCTAAGACATGATATGACTGTATCGTCTATAATGTCTGAAACATAATATCACTGAAGCATCTATGCTGTCTAAGGCATGCAATGACTGAAGCATCTATGATGTCTGAGTCATGCTATGACTGTAACATCTATGATGTCTGAGACCTGCTATGACTGTAGCATCTATATCTGAGACATGATATGACTGTTGCATCTATGGTGTCTGAGACATGCTATAACTGGCATCTATGTCTGAGACATGCTACTAGCATATATGATGTCTGAGACATGCTATGACTGTAGCATCTATTATGTCTGAGAAATTCTATGACTGTTGCATCTATTATGTCTGAGACATGCTATGACTAGATCTATGATGCAGCAAGGTCTTGTGCATATGATGCATCCGTAAAGTGTTACGAAAACACCCAACATTTCTAGGTTGGTAATAAAATGGGAAAGATTCTTTCATAGACCACAAGCCCTGTGGTACCACCACTTTGGGCACCTGATGAGGCCCCAACCTGGTTCTGATGCACTCATGCCAAGGAAGGAAGGAATTCCAGAATGAAAATCTGAACTCCATAAAAAAACAACTGTTCTTATTTCATCACCAGCTCTAGCAGTGATAAAAATAATGACTTATTTCTAAAAGAAGCTCATTTGATCAGCTGACCCATCTCCTAGGAGGCCTTCTACAACAACATTTGTACAAATATATATATAATGCACAAGTTTTACAAGATGAGGTGTCTTTAGACCACAGATGCTGTTATAAACTACGCAACTGATCTACTGCTACAACAAAATATGTATTAGGCTTCAAGGATGAGTACATACAGGATTCAAATAAATAGTAGTAGCAAACATGTGTAATACATTATAGGTGAGTATATGATAACAATGTTGTAACAAGTAGTAGTACTGAATTAAACATAATCATACAAATGATTGTTTCTGTAGATGTTAACTTACAAGCTTTTTAAAAGCTTTGCATGTGTCAGCTGACTTTATGTAAAATGGTATGGAATTCTTCTTATAAAACTGAATTAGGTTTAGTTAAAAATAACTTGCTGTTCAAAATGGATCTAAGTTCATACATAAGTACATGTTCAACAAATTTACAATTACATTTAAGATAATCTGGAACCATACATTATAAGATTGGTAAACCTTCAGAAATTGAGTTCTATGTTGAAATGGAAGCCACTCTAGGGTTTTAAAAAGATTTTTTGATGGTCAATCTAAATCAGCATCACGAATAACTCAAGCTTCTCTTTTTGAAATTTCAGTAATCTTTCCTGATTTCCTGCACTACTATTACCCCATATAGAATGTCATGTTGCCCTCCCAACAACTGCATAAGTCAGGGCCAAATATGGCAGCAATAATCGGTCCACTTAGTAAAGATATGAGAACCCAGCTTTGTTGGGTCTGAAAAGTTGCATGTGGATGTTGAAAGCTTTTGTTCAATAACAAAGGACCCTTAGAGGCATCATAAATCTTGTCGTAAATCTCATCACGTTTACAGACAGCTAGGGGATATTGTCTGCTAAGTTGAATAGAATGGTCGAATCAACATCCAATTGGAACTGAGAGAGGGTGTGGTCATCATTTCACTCTGAATTTAATTTAGTATTTTCTAAAGTTATAAAGCAATACTACAGGGAAGTCACTCATTACTGAGCAGGGAAACTTTGGAAATTCTAAGAGACAATGCTTTGTAAAATTCAATAAGTTATTTGCTCCATTATTGCAGAATATTTTGGCAATGTAATTGTAATTATGTGCAATATGTATACTAAATTACTAGAATCTTAAGTACATAGAATTACCTTTATAATGTTTAATTTACATGCATATTTGTAAAATGTGCAATGATTACGTAAAGAATTATGTAGCTTGCTTGTTCATGGTCAGAATTAATATTGTAATTCGTTGTTTGGTTACTTCAAAGTAAATTAGTGCATTTATTCATGTGATATTCTAGATTTTGCAACTGTTGAATTGAATTTAACTTTGGAAAATGGTTGCAGTGTGTAAAATTAGTTATTATGGATGAAAGGATATATCAAAGCATGGATATTTGAATATTTGTGTACACTTTGTAGGAGTGTAACATACAGATTTTGTAGTGTTTTTTAATGCCATTTATCAGCACACGATAGGCTATACATGGCAGCCAGTAATTATGGTGTTGGAAGAACCCTAGAAAAGCACTGGAAAAAATTTGAAAAAAATCAATTAGAGCATGCAATGATTGGGTAACACTTACCCTCACACCAGTTATATGAGAAGAAAACCCAAAAATTATTGCTTTTCTTAAATGGAACAAACAACTCTCAAATTTAATGAAAATTGATATAGACAATAATTGCTCCAGTGGCTTAAGTGGTTAGAGCATCCATCTTGAATGCAGGATATTGCTGATTCAAATCCTGGCAGAGTCATACCAAAGACTTATAAAAATGGTACTAGTGGCTGCTTTGCTTGGCCCTCAGCTTTAAGTGGCTAATGTTAGGACTAGTCAGCCAGGTGTCAGGATAATGTGATTGTGTGGGATATGATGCCAGATGTCTGAGGCATGATGTCCCAGTCTTAGATATCACAGTAAACTGCCACATTGCAGACATCGTTGTGATATGACTGTAATCAGCGACAGAAGGGATAATTTTTGTCACAATTATAGTTTGTCTGTTATGGTAACATTAACACACTGCACTGTCTTAAATCTACCAAAAGCAAGTCTAATATTTAGGGTTTTTAGACAGAACACATCCTGAATCCACCTAAAATCCAGGTGGAATTATCGGCCTAAATATTTTTTACAGGAGTACCGGTAATCATGATGCAATTTACTAGTCTTCTCAAAATAAACTTGGCTCTTCAGCTTTTCGTTTTATAACTGATTTTAAACCACAATATTTCATACTTTGTTACAATAAAATAATATACTGTTTAATTGATGAGGCACAGTGTTTTTAAAGTAACCAGCACCAGTGCAAGTTTTCATGTGCCAAACAAAAATATTTGTTAATGTAGACACAGAGATATTTTAGGTGTTATGATAACACAAGAAAGTATAAATACCAAAACTGAACTTTCACATATCTCGTGTTTGATCCTGAATCGGAGCAAATACAAAGTATCGACATGGGTCAAGTATAAAACTCAACCACTGTAAAAGAAAAGCTGATCATATTTACTTATGCAGAAGAACATGGCAATAGAGCTAATGAGAGGGATTTCAATGTACGCGAGTCCTCTGTTAGGGAGTATAGAAGAATGACCGACAAGTATATCAACTTTTCAAATGTGGAAAATGAATCATTTAATGCAACTAAATGAAATTCATCAATGTGGTAAACTTTAAAACAGCTTTTGTAAGGGCCAACAATAAAACGGGACAAATATAATTTCAACATTGCCGCTTTTTTCAGTCTTTTTCTTTTATATCGTCAACATAATTACTGGCCTGGTCAAGTGCTGCATATAATAACAGGCAAGACTAGAGAAACAGTCAAGTACTGGTTTACTGTAGACAATTAAAACATCATGCAACAAATCAGTACAATATGTAAAATGGTTGCATTATGAAAACAAGCTGAAAATATCAAGATTTTAAAATTTAATTTACATTCACATTATATTTGTGAATTATGTTTGTATACCTAATCCGGTGTCAAAAATCAGGGCATCCATTATACACAATGTAGTTTACATACTATTGATTTCTTAGATAATTGCATCCAGTGTACATCAATTCTGCTTTTCTGAGAAATATACACTCATATACATACAATTTCAACCATTTCAATACTACAAAAATGCTGAATGTAGGCTATTTTTAAAAAAAAACTTAATTGCTCATTGGTTTATATTGGAATTGTCCACAAAATTTTGCAATAGTCAAAAAATGGCTAACAAAATTTTTGTATGGTATAATTTGATATCTGAAAGGAATGCTTTTTCTGATTTTCACAGGTAGTCAAAAGTACCTTATATAATACATGTAACAGTCATATGTTCATGCCACAGTTAACTATATCCTTTTGCACACCATATATCTAGTCATTATTCACCATTTTGAAAGCTGTTATATTCATCAAACAAATAATTTAGATGCTTATGATGTAATCTTGATCCCCCTCTTTTTGATAAGGTAAGTAGAACTCTTCCTATTCGAGTTCCATTTTCATTACACCATGACTGAAGTTCAGTTTTGTGCTCCATCAATACCCCATAAGCTTGGAATGAGTGGAGATGAGATGCCAAGTCCCTACCAAGACATAAAACCTTTGATCTAATGTAACAGCCACCCCAAAAATGCAACCTTGATGAATCATGAAAAACACATGCACAGAAACAGATAAATCCATCAGGCTTGATGTAAGTTTTGATTTGCATCAGTTGAGCTGGCAATCCAGCAATTTGCCCCATATCTATATATTGCAGTGTATATAAATGCAAATATAATTACTTTTCTCGTTTCTGGTTATATCTCCTCTTAAAAATTATCAAAATTAAAAAGCAAAAAGTGCAGAAAGCTGTGCTAGACTGAGCATGAAATTTCTAATGCCATGATGGCAGCATGCTATTTTGTTTTTTACTATTATCACTACAGAAATGTGTTCATACACCACTGATTCCCCTGCCAAGTTTGTGGAACTGAAAAAGTCTTTGTACATAACAAGGTTTCTAAGCTGAAAAGGTGCATTAACTATGTCAGATTATGTCCAAGCCCACTACTAAATTTGATTAAAATCTATTACATCCTTCAAAAGTTACAAAACAGAAATGAAATTATAATAATGAATAAAAATACTCTTCCAGAAAAGAATTCAACAGGGCACGACTATTATCGTACATGGTAAACTAAGTTATTTTTACTCTCATGGGATCGGATGAAATGATGTGGATAACACTTATGATCATGCCTCTGAATAATTGATGGGCATGTAAAGTTTGTTAAGCGGTTGCATACATGTGATTATACCAGTTGCAGGACAAATACATTATTTTTAAGACTATATACTGGTACTACATGTACTGTTAATAGTTTATATCAATGGCTTTTGAAAATTTAAAAAATTAACATCCAAACTTGGAAAAGAAAACTGAATTCATAAACATTACATTTTCCGATTACAGAAACCAGTCAGAATCAGCTACTGGGTACCAGAACTGTTCCAACAGTGCAGCAATCTGTGGAACATTGCCTGAAGAGTAATCTGATCAAGAATGTGCATTACAAAAATGCTGTAAATTTATTATTTGGAGAGGTCAAGGCCAAAGGCAGGTTACTGAAGTCTTGGACATAATGAATGGAGAAAAGGATGCCCATGATCGACTGCTGGTGAGTCTTTGATAAAGAAAACTGACCTACCAATGGCTGAGGAAAGCTAAAAAGGAGAGACTAACTGTAATGCTGACCAATGCTAACATGAACAGGATAATATCCATTCTTAAAAAATACTTGGTGATTCAAGAAAACAGTCAAGAACCTGTAAAGTGCTTAACATGAAAAAGTATGATAGTTTGTTGATCTGTTCTCTCACAAGATACAATTTACTGTCATGGGTAACACTATCCCATCACAGAATAGGACAGGGCATGAAAAGTATGGCAGGGGTAGACTTCATGACTTACTCTCACAGTATAGGACATACCAACATGGATAACACCATATATGACAGAGCATGAAAAGTATGGCAGGGGTAGACTTCATGACTTACTCTCACAGTATAGGACATACCAACATGGATAACACCATATATGACAGACCATGAAAAATATGGTACCGTATATATTCACAAGTTGAGTCAAATGGTCAACAACAGAGATCCTGATCTCCCATAGCATAACACACCTGCAGATCAGGGTCTGTTGTTCTACTAATTACTGTTAACAAACTGTACAGACCCAGATCTGCTGACACAATATGGGATGGCAGGTCTGGGTCTATGCAGTTTGCAGATGGAATCATAAGCGAGTGAAAACTTAGTGAATTTATACTTTAAAATGTAATGTATTTGTCAAATCGAATACTGGTTCCACTTTTCATCCATTGAATTGGATTACAATTAAATGCATTTATATTGTAAATTCTCTAATCTCTTTTGGAATTCTGTCCCAAATTAGCGATCCTGAATATTGAAAACTTTTGAGTTCTTTAATTGGCTTTCCGATGGAAAGGTGGCCAAGCTGAAATTTATCTTAAACTGGAAGTGTTGTTTCAATGTTTTCTACCATGAGATTTAATGGGGCCATATTGATTGAAATTTTCTGCACAAATCTAGCATTTCTCAAAAATAGTTATTCACTTATTGTTAACATTTTAATATTATCATTGCATTTGGAATGTTTTCTGAGCTGAGTTTCTATTTCAAAACACTTTAAAACTACAGGACCAGACTCTTGACATATTTTAGTTTTTCCACACAAGTACAAACCATGATCTGTCACTGCAGAGCACGGTTTCTGATTAGGGTTAATGTTGTTTGGTTCTTGCTGTTGTAGGGTTTAACACCATTTTTCAGCACAAGATAGGCTATATATGGCTGCCAATATTATTTGTGGAGGAAGAACCCGGGAAAACCCCTGGAAAGAGCTACTGACCCACGAGAAGCTACTGGCAAGCTTTCTCACATACCCACATTATCCGAATCTGTCAGACTCGAACCCACGCAGACAGAGGTGAGATGGCAGTGATCCATAATAGAGAGCGCTTTAGACCACTCAGTTGCGTGGGGCCCCCAATGTTGTTTTGCACTATACTTATAATCTCAAGCAGACAGCACTGACATTGACCTACAGGAAGTTTTAGCAACAGTCAATTTTGGATCTTTGTATTGGAGAGCGCTTTAGACCACTCAGCCACTTCGGACCCTCTAGACAAAGAATACTGATAAAGACAATTCAAATGCATGTCACAAAGCCAACTTGGACACAGGAGTAAGAATAACAAAGGGGCCCCCGAGTGGCCAAAAGTGCTTTTCGTTACGGATCACTGCCGTCTCACCTCTGTCTGCATGGGTTCGAGTCTAAGATTCTGCTAATGTAGTTATGTAATAAAGCTTGCCAGTAGCTTTTCATGGGTCGGTGGTTCTTTCCGGGGGTTTTCCCAGGTTCATCCTCCACCAATAATACTGGCCACCATGTATAGCCTATCGTGTGCTGAAAAATGGCATTAAACCCTAAAACAAACAAACAAAGAAATAATAACAAAAGTCAAGCATTTTACTGCATCTATTTCTTGCCTGCCATTGAGATGGCTTAGACATACAGTAGTAGTGATAAAGACATACCCCAAGATTCCATAGAGCCAAAGTACAAACCAGTCTTACATGGATAAATGGCTGCTCACAACTTAAATCCAACATCATCAACTTGGATACAGGAGTAATAATGATAGACACAGGACTAAAAAATTATAGAAATCAAGCATTTTGCTGCATTCATTTTTTATCTGCCACAGAAATAGCTTGGACACAGTGTTGATAAAGAAAAGAGCCATGTATGCCAATCAAGCTTCTACCAAGCTGTTCAAAGGCTTGTGTTAATGATGCCTGAAGTCACCAAATGTGATAATAAATTTGATTAGTCATCAAGATTTTTGAGGGTTTTGCATAGCATAAAATCTTATGAAACGTATCTGATTATACATTTGCTCAAGTTTAGTAAAGGAAATAGATTTTAAAATGTTCTCATATGCCTCAGAAGTCTCCATCAAGATAAAATAAATGGGCTCAGTCAGAAATAACATTTCATAAAAATCATGCAAATTTTAAAGTTCAATTAATTAACTTCTGGCAAATGAATCAAAATTATTCCAAAATGTGTGACCAAGGTCCGTTTCTAAGAACAACAAAAAACCTGCAAATAATACCTCATTTAACATTGATTTTATGACTGACCAAGCACTGTTTTATTTTATGTATCTCTATTGACTTCAATACTCCTCTAAACCTGTAAAGTATTATCAAATTTTTTCATTCGGGGTTACCATGAAAACTATTTGGTGAAATGTATTTAATTAACAATTATTTAATACAGAAGGATAGAAAGTTAAAAACTACTTTCAAAATGTAACATTTGTATAAAAAAAAATTTGAATTCCATATTCGATGTTGACATATAAATCTGTTGAGAAATTGCTATAAGTTTTAAATTTAAAATACAATAATGAGCACCTATGGATGCAAAATTGCACAGTGAATTTTATCATGATATGGTTAGGTATCATAATCTCACATTACAGAAATCTGACCTTTAAGACAGCTGTAAAGTTACAGAGTGGGCATGCAAAGAAGCTTCGGTTCACTGCCACATCTCTCAGAAAATGCTTTAAAATAATTGATTAGTGACACTGACCCTAAAGATTAAAACCTTGGCTATAATAAAATAAAATGGCATAAAACATACAATCACAAGTGTACCAAAGTAGACCCATGGCACACACCCCACTTCAAATATTGACTTGTAACCGGTTATAAATGGAATGCAACACATCTCCTAATAATATTTAAATGCACAATGTTTTTTCCATTTATGTTAAACAGCTACTGAGATTGAAAGCAAAGTGAAAATGTTAGAAAACCCAAACTATTGAGCCATGACCCTATCTATGGTTACTGGCACACATTCTAGAGATTGTACAGTTTTACCACGTATCATCCCTTCATCTCACATCCCTTCATCTCACATCTCTTCATCTCACATCCCTTCATCTCAAATGGCTCAAAAATTATAAATTAGAAAGGAAAACGCAATTGCTAATAAAAAATATATTAGATGAAGGCACCAACCTTGATGATAGCACCCTAATGTGGTATATGACCATACTAAAGATTTGTCTTAGATGACACAAAGTAATACATATGGAGTTGCATCCTTTAATCTCAATCAGTTCTACTGTGGAAGGATTTGGTCTGGTGCTTTAAATCAAAGCAATACAAGTAGTCATTTGATTTTGGTAATTTAATTTCTATATACAGAAAAACCTGTCTTGAAAGAACACTGCTATGTGAGACCACCTTAATTGAGAGACCACATTCTCAGTGCAAAAATGTATTGATTATATAGCATTGTGGCCTGTTATGAGATATCATCTGTCTAGAGAGACCATTAATTTTTGGCAAAAGATGTGGTCCTTCAAGATAGATTCTACTGTACATGTATTTTTGTCAAATATAAAGATCATGCTGATTTACGTAATATTTAAAATCTGTAACTGGAATTTTCAAGTCAGAAATGTGTGACTGCAAGGCAGCATTTTCTGCTTTACCTCCTTTCATCATCCTCAATACTAGTGTGGCTTGGCAGCCAAAAGTATAAAATATTTTTTTCTGGGAAATCATGTTTCTGTGTCGGTCTATTATGATATTTTTCTCATATTTCAGGTTTTACAAGCCTTTCTTTCAATGTGGGAAGGGAATGAAACAAAATTGATTTCAACATTAGTCTATGTTCAAAAATCAATGTATGACTAGACATGTTCCGAAATCATCAAAACACGGGCAACACATTGAAATACAATACAGGGACTTTAAACAGTTTGATGAGGAAATGTTCTTAAATAATTTAGTTTGCTAACCCTTTCAATCAGTCTGCAATATAGCTGATGTCAACACTGCTTTAGACAAATGGTATCAGATGTTCAATGCAGCCTTAGACAAGCATGCCCCAATTAAAACAAAAAGGGTTAAACACCAAATTACACGAAAGTGGATTACTCCCAAGATCAATGAGGCTAGGCACCTAAGAGATAATGTCCACAAGAAAAAAAAGACATGAAAAGCTATAGAAAGTGGAGGAATAAAACTAAGCATCTTATAGATAAGGCAAAAGAGAACTACTATAACCAGGTTATTAATGAAAGTAAGAGTACCAAAACATTGTGGAAGCATCTAAAAGAGCTGAATCCACCCAAGAACAGTTGTCTTCCCCCTAGACTTATGCAAAATGATGATAGAGCAACATCTGTGCAAGACATTGTGGAAATGTTCAACAATTTCTTCATACGGCATCTCCCGTAACAGTATTCAGAACCAGACTAACATCCCAGTTGAACTTGTTGCTCTACTGTTATTTTTAAGAGCTAAAAATCCTGAAGATAATTATTTTTCAATAGCTAATGTTAGTGAAGCAGATGCTTTTGATATGCTAATTAAGTTGAATATTAATAAATCCTGTGGACTGGATGGTATTGGTCCACGAATTCTTAAAATTGCTGCACCAGTAATAACAAAGTCACTAATGCATATCATAAATTTAAGTATAATGAGTGGTAATTTTCCAAAAAAACTTAAACGTGCAAAGGTTACACCTATCTTTAAGAAACAAGAAAACAAGGATCCAGGAAATTACAGACCAATATCAATTCTACCTGTATTGTCAAAACTGTTTGAAAAGCATGTAGCCATTCAGGTCTATGCATTTTTTAAAACAAACTCTCTATTTCATAAATCACAATCAGGATTTAGAAAGTACCACTCGTGCTAAACAGAACTTACCAAATTAATTCATCTTTGGCTGAAGGAAATGGATAATGGACATATAACTCGGATTGTTTTCCTTGACTTCAAGAAAGCTTTTGATCTTGTTGATCATGAAATTCTGCTGCAAAAGTTGAACTGTTACAGGTTTGACAATCCTTCTTTAAACTGGTTTAGTTCATACCTAAACCAAAGGTCTCAACAAGTAAGCATTGGCAATATTAGCTCTCAAACTCGCACTATTCATTCGAGAGTCCCTCAAGGCTCAGTTTTGGGCCCTCTCCTCTTCCTTATCTATATCAATGATCTACCATTAAATAATGAATCCACAAATACAGATTTGTTTGCAGATGATGCAACCTTGTATACATCTAGTTCTGATACTGAAGTTATCCAAACAAGAATAAACTCAGACTTTATAAGAGTCCAAAACTGGGCACAACAAAATAGGATGGCAATTAATGAAGGTAAAACAAAATGTATGATTCTTGGGACAACACAAATTAGCTACACAAGTCAGGGAACCCAAAACTATCTCCTGCAATAAATAATCATCCATTAGAAAATGTCAAACATGAAAGGCTTGTAGGTGTGTCCATAGATAATAATTTATTATGGAATGACCATATATTGATAAGCTTTGTAAAACACTGTCATCCAAAATTAGCAGAATCATGAAATATTTACCTATGGAAACTCGTAATCTATACTACAAGTCATATATTCTTCCAACAATGGATTACTGTTCTAATGTATGGGGAAACTGTGCTAAATCTGAGCTTAACAGGATTTATAAACTCTAGAACGAGCAGCACGTGTAATTTTAGATACATCTGTTGATATCATCCCTCAAAAGCAGTATTTACAGAACTCAAATGGTTCACAATATATGACAGGATAGATTTTCACAAGGCAGTTCTTTTATATAAATGTCTACATGGAACTGCACCAGAGTATCTTCAGGACTTATTCAGGCATTTTTCAACACAATACCAGTTGAGATCAATATCACATGGAAACCTTCTAGTACCAAAACCAAGAACAGAGCAATTCAAAAAGAGTTTTCAATACTCTGGTACAGTTCTGTGGAATAAGCTTCCACTACTTGTAAAATCGGCTGAAAATATTAGAGTATTTAAGTATTTAAGAAGAAATATCATGAGCATGCATATGTTTCTAATAGATAATGGAATTTAGTATTTTAATACTAAACATGCTAAAATAAGCACTAATTATTGCTTTCTTCATACAATGTGCATGTGTTATACTCTCCTTAAGAGGGCCTCGAAGGAGAATAGTCCTTGACTAATGAGTCACCCTCTATAAATAAAGCATTATTATTATTATTATTATTATTATTATTATTATTAATATTATACATATTTAAGAATTGATGCTCTGTCTGGTAATCAGCTTGAGGTGGTACCATACATTGTTGCAATGTCAGCTGGAATCTTGGCTTTATGTTGCAAACAATCTGTAACAAAGTACATTCTTTCTATGTTGAAACATGAATGGAAATTAAACAAGCAAAAGAAAATAATTGTCGTTCAAAAATGGTGGCCTTCTGAGAAATTATGAACATTGGTATTATATGGCTATTGAAACTCATCTTTTGAATATATGAGGTTACTTTTCACATCGAGTTTGAGCTGCACTAAAGCAAAAATCATGTTGGCATCAGAAACATTGAAAGCAATACCTATTTATTTTAGGACTCAACAATTAGGAAGATTACATATACAGGATATATTTAAAGCATTTGACACTATGGTGAAAAAAGTAATATTATGTTATGGTTCAAATTGTGGGGGTATGAATATTCATAACAATGATCTTAACATACCAAATAATCTGAATAATCATGTAGTTTTGGTAAATGTGGACAATACCCTCCTTTTCAGTACACCTTATATGTTCAGATGTGTAAAATAATGGATGAAAATTATACATATTCTTACAAGCAGATATGCTTTCCAATGCTACAGCAAGTTAGAATAATGATGCTTGTAAAAGCATATGGGCCAGTAAAGTTAAAAATGTTTGATTTGCTCATAGTTTTGGTTATTCATGGCTAGTAAAATAAGTGGATTACAGCAACACATTTTTTTCTAACTATCCAGTCAGTAAAATAGGCAGTCCTAGAAAATATAATTATAATAGTCTATATAAGTCGTTATTGAATACTGTGAAATATTAAACATTTTAATTTCCGTTTTTAATTTTTAATTTTAATTAAGTGCCGTTTTATTTTCAGAAAAACATCTGCATCTTTTCTAAATATGATTATCGAGTTAAAGAAGACGACACACTGAAGTTGAAAAAGAATTTGCAAATTATAAAGAAAATATCAAGTGTCTGGGTGTGGGGTGGTGATGGTGATGGGGTGATTTCAACTTAGTTTTTAAAAAATTCAGTCATACTGCTCAATTATGATGCCTAGCACTGTAGAGGCATCCTGCTGCAGACATGTAGCATAATGTCCCACCCACATTATCCTGATACCAACTTAAGTCTTAACACTAAGCTCTTAATGATGCCTAGCTGTCAATACCATTTTAATAAGTCTTTGGTATGACTCAGCTTGGGTTCAAACCCATGACCTCTTGCATCCGAGGCAGATGCTCTAACCACTAGACGGGGCCTTGAGTGGCCGAGTGGTCTAAAGCGCTTTCTGTTATGGATCACTGCCATCTCACCTCTACGTGGGTTCAAGTCTTAGATTCAGCCAATGTAGGTATATGAGAAAGCTTGCCAGTAGCTTTCTCGTGGGTCGGTGGTTCTTTCTGAGGGGTTTCCTGGGTTCTTTTTCCACCATTAATACTGGCTGCTATGTATAGCCTATCATGTGCTGAAAAATGGCATTAAATCCTATGACAACGACAACAACTAACCACTAGACCATTAGAGTGGTCCAAATATCAAGTGTGTAGATGTCATTCTGTATGTATATGTATATCTTGTACCAATTAATAATGGAAATATCTATTTAAACTCCACACAAAAAAATAAACCTTATTAAATATGTTTCCCAATTTTTGTATTTTACTTTTAACCTTAGAGATGAGCTGTTAAAATGTATCAATATCGACACCTCAACAAGTGTATTTTACTATACTGTTTACGTTACACTATGTAGTACACTCTTTTTATTATGTTACGTATTATGGGTGGGAGGTCTAAATTTCAAGTACTGATTAAGATTTTTAAATACAGTCTAGAGTCACATTTGAAGACTGATTTTACTGAATTTATTAATTTGGCAAAGATCAAATATTATTATGACTGGTTTTAATACCCATGGTGACGAGTTGAAAATAAAGAATTAATCTCCGATACTGAAATCTCAACTCATTCCCTTTGCTAATATTAAAGTATCTACAAGAATAGCGTTCAATGCATATTTTTAAAAAATATCCTCCAACTTACTGATCACATTATAGTCTCCAAAAATAACACTAGTCCATAATCAAATGTTTCACACATTCATTAATTCTTCATTTAAGAAACACAAGCTGATCCAACAGATTAGAATTATTCCTTTGTCCTCAATCTTCTTCAATGAATCCCTCATCATTTTTCCCCACAAATATAAACTGCAATAAGATCCAAACATATTTCCATGAAATAATAACCTCTTATTTTACTTGTTCCACAAATATTGGTGATGTCTTTTACATTCTCCTCTCAGAACCAATATTTCTCCAATCACTGAATACCATATCTACTCTGAGATGATTCTCCTGATTATCCAGGCAAGACTGAAATGGCAGTCTAACTACCATATCCATTGCAATATGCGTCTCCCTGCTTAACACCTATGCTGTGCATTCATCACTCTGATCAAGATTTGGGGTATTAATATGTGCAACAATGCATCCACTTGAGTGAGGTTTCATAGTGTAATTGACCTTCACCCATGTTGGAAAAATATCCATGACAACCAAATCACGGAGAAGAAATGACTATGAATAGAGGTATATATGTCTAAAAAGAAAGATTCAGTTGCACCATTACCATCACCTGCATTTGACTTCCATATATACAGCATACATGTCTTGATATTGATCAACATGCTGATACAGGTTCATTTCTTCTTCAAAGGATAAACCAGTAGTTGTCACAAGTGCTTCCTTCTTGTAACTGCATACTGTTTGGCTCCAAGTGCCATTCAGGAATGACCTCAAATGCCAATATTAATTTGTCTTGGCTTGTTCAGGCTGTTACAGGTTAAGCTAAATATGGATAATCCAAAAGATGCTGCTGAAAAAGACCCAGAGACATGTACTGTGTCTTTACACCAAATATTTTTCTCATTCCTGAAGAACTTCATTTTTATACAACTTGTTGCCAAATCAATCCAACAAGAGAAACATTCTTTTCACTCATTTCTGAAGAACAACTTTTTTTTAGTGAACTCTTTGCAGATTTGGTAAAAGGGGCTGTTTCTGACATCATTAGAAATCACTATAACAAAAAGAGCATTAGAAGGGGCAAAAATGAAACTGATGAATGGATTAAGGTTTGTGGCACATCAGTACAATAAAGACTATATGGTACTGAATAAAGGTAAAGTTCTAAAAATATTTATATAACAAACTGAAGAATAGCAAATAAAAGCACAACAAAATTAAAACCTGTGAACTGACATTATGTTCTTGTTTTTAGCATAAACTTCAGAGAATTGATACACATCTCTAAATTAATCACATTTGTACCATACTCAAAGTGAATGGTACTGTTTGTTTGTTTTCTAGGGTTTAACGCCATTTTTCAGCACAATATAAGCTATACATGGCAGCCAGTATTATTGGTGGAGGAAGAACCCGGGAAACACCCCGGACAGAACCACCGACCCACGAGAAGCTACTGGCAAGCTTTCTCATATAACTACATTAGCCGAATCTTAGACTCGAACCCATGCAGAGGTGAGATGGCAGTGATCTGTAACGGACAGCGCTTTAGACCACTCGGCCACTCAGGGCCCCTGAATGGTACTATAATTATATGCAGTTGCTTTGGTATCTCATTACAAAGATGAGTGGTTATAATGCACAATACATAAACGTAAGATATCTGAGAAGAGATCCATGTGAGTGTCACATCACTCACCTGACTTGACAGCTTGCCATTTCACTAGGCAGCTTTATGCACTAGTGTAATAAGATATCCTCCTTTATGGAAACAATCTCTCAAATATTACATGTTCTTCATTTTACCTATTTTAATATGTCCTGATGAAATAACTCCTTCTAAACATGAAAAGAGAATTAATATGGACTGTCTTTTTGCTCTTAATCCAATCAATCTCCAATGTTGATGATAAATAAACCCAACAGATCCACAAAAAGGTTTCAACAAATTCAGCCATTACACTAAGATGTCTGCAGTGAGGCAGTTTATAGTGATGTCCAGCACTGGGGCATCATGCCGCAGACATGTAGCATGATGTCCTGCCCAGTCACATTACCCATACACCAGGCCAACCAGTCCTAACACTATAACCAACCTCTTAACGCTGAGCGCCTAGCAAGACAACTGTTAGTAGTACCATTTATATCTTATAAGTATTAGGTATGACTCGGCCAGGGTTCAAACACACGGTCTCCCACATCTGAGACGGGCACTCTAACTACTAAGCCAACAGAGCAGTCTTCAAATGTTGTATGAAATCAGACAATCCGATTTAAGTTTGTTTCATTATTATCACCTGTTATTGAATTAGTCTAAGAGCATGATGATGAAAAAATTAGGTCACAAATAGGACTTCCTTAGTGGTAACAAGTTGACTTCCAAAGAGGCAACAATCTCAGTCATTTCAGGCAAGTAACAAGCTCAGTCATTTAAGATAGATAACAATCTCAGTCATTTCAGATAGATAACAATCTCAGTCATTTCAGATAGATAACAATCTCAGTCATTACAGACAGGTAATGAGCTCAGTTATTTTAGACAAGTAACAAGCTCAGTAGCTACAGATAAGTAACAGATAGATAACAAGCTCAGTTATTTCAAACAAGTAACAATCTCAGTCATATCAGATAGATAACAAGCTCAGTCATTTCAGATAGATAACAATATCAGTCATATCAGATAGATAACAAGCTCAGTCATTTTATACAAGTAACAAGCTTAGTCATTTCAGATAGATAACAAGCTCAGTCATTTCAGATAGATAACAAGCTCAGTCATTTCAGATAGATAACAATATCAGTCATTTTGTACAACAATTTCAGTTACTACAGACAGGTAATAAGCTCAGTCATGTCAGACAAGTAACGAGCTTAGATAATTAGTATCTTAATTAGTATCTCATTAATATGCATGCATTATCAATCTTGTTCAATCCTGATGATATAAACACCAACTGCAATTTGATCAAATTAGCATCAGAAATATGGCTTCCAGGAGGCTAACAAACAGCCAATCAGATGCCAGATCACCTCATTCATATGCATGGCTCTAAACAACAGCCAATCAGATGCCTGATCACCTCATTCATATGCATGGATTTAACAAACAGCCAATCATATGCCAGATCACCTCACATGCATGGATCTAACAAACAGCCAATCTGATGCCAGATCACCTCTCTTAAATGCATGGATCTAACAAACAGCCAACCAGATGCCTGATCACCTCATTCATATGTATGGATCTCAAACATTATCCATCTCATGCCTGATCTTGATGATATATAATATATTCCAAGTTTGATCAAGATCAGATCAGAAGCACAGTCTCCAGGGTAGTAGCAAGCAAGGCAAATCAAATGCAACATCAGCTAATTATCATGCATGGATTTTTCTCATTATCAAACTTATCCGAGATCTTAATGAAACAAGATCAAAGTTTTATCAAAATCGAATCAGATATCTGGCCTGCACAGAAGTAAAACGTTTAGGCAATCAGGTGTTAAATCATCTTAATAATATGCATGCCTTATGGTCATTATCAAACTCATCCTAGATTTTACCAGGAAACCCATTACCATCCACACAAAACAAACAAGTGAGCAATAGCACAAAAGATATTTAAAACCATATTTCAAGTGTAACTGAAATCAAAACTGAAACCTAAACTTCAGATTGAAAGTGAACAGTTGTTGATGGATGGGACGATGAACAATGCAGACAAACACAAGTCCACAATACAAGTCCTTCAACATTACAGTCAATGAGTTTATGACTTCATCAGATCTGATTCATAACCCAAACAACTAAAATTAAAGAAGTGACAAAATTTAACCAATCTGATTGGAATCCATGGCAATGCCTGCGTTATAAGTGGAGCTATGTGGTGCTGGGGGGCTTTATAGTTAAGGACCCTTCAAATGCCTGAGAATATCTTCCAGGCTTAACATTTTAAGAATCACTTAAAATTCTTTAGTGTTATGTCAAATTTATCATGCTGAATGTACTGTATATTATACATAACAGATTGAAGACATCAAGGTACATTAGTTCTAAAACTAAGTTAATCTTCTCTCAACAAAGTCTTTTTATTCTTAGTATTATTATTATTATTATTACTACTATTATTATTATTATTATTATTATTATTATTATTATTATTATTATTATTACTTTTATTAGTATTACTATTATTATTATTACTATTATTATTACTATTATTATTACTATTACTATTATTATTATTATTACTTTTATTAGTATTACTATTATTATTATTATTACTATTATTATTACTATTATTATTATTACTATTATTAATATTATTATTACTATTATTAGTATTATTTTTACTATTATTAATATTATTATTACTATTATTAGTATTATTATTACTATTACTATTATTATTACTATTATTAGTATTACTATTATTATTATTACTATTATTATTACTATTATTATTATTACTATTATTAATATTATTATTACTATTATTAGTATTATTTTTACTATTATTAATATTATTATTACTATTATTAGTATTATTATTACTATTACTATTATTATTACTATTATTAGTATTACTATTATTATTAGTATTACTATTATTATTATTACTATTATTATTAGTATTACTATTAGTATTACTATCATTAGTATTACTATTATTATTATTACTATTATTATAATTATTATTATTATTACTATTATTAATATTACTATTATTATTATTATTATTATTATTATTATTATTATTATTATTATTATTATATACAAGGCTTGTCCTTTCTCAGCAGGCATCTTTTGCGTGTACAAAATAAAGGCCTTAAAAACATGTATTTTCTCAAAACAGACTAACTCTTAACGAAATTATTGCTGAAAAGTGGTTAAAGGCACGTTTTATTTAATACAAGTCACTAAGAGGGTAGACAGTACGCAAAAGTTTAAATAAAGTTGACATACAAATGAATATATGTGGGAGTATCACTGATGCATATCCCCCTCATCCAAGAGAGATAGCTGGATACATTAGATATGCTATCATAAAATTCAATGCTATTTATTTTCCTCAGTGGGTCACATCACCAGTCATATGGCATCACAATCATGTCTGCATTCAACATCAGCAGCAGAGGGATTACTATGGTGTAGCAAGATAATTCTCATTTCAGACCATGCAAAATGCCAGGGAGAGGGGATATCAGATTTTGAAATGACTCATGGATTTATTGTGATGCTATCTTTTGACACAATATCATCCCCCATGAAATCCAAGCTGCTTTAAAAGTCATCTATAATCAATAATATCTCTTAAATATTTGCTTTTTCAAAAACCAACATAACTAAATTTTTGAAGACTGAAATCATTCCCAAAAATAAACATGTCCAGAGGTCATTTTATTCACATTCTATGCATCCCACCCCCACATTACGATCAAGGTGAATCAGAAGTTAAACAAAGCATACAACTCTTCTGAAAATACTACTTATTTGCCAGCATACATATCATCCGATTAAAAAAAATAATAAGTACTCGATAATAAGTACTCAATAATAAGTACTCAATAATAAGTATTCAATAATAAGTACTCAAAATCACAAGGATCCACATAAAGGTGCAAGATACCATGTTAGGCATCTTCCATCCAGCTTCAGGTCAAAAGGACAATAACTCTTACAAAAATAAGAGACAAGAAGATTTGCCATCATTTGCTTCTTTAGATGATTACCTCAATATTTAGGAAGTTTCACAGCAATTGATCACCCACCCCCAATCATGATTGCAAGACAAATGGGGACTAGCTCTACTAACAAGATTGTAACTTAAATTGCATTTAGCTTTGAGATAAAAGATTAATAACACCAACAAATATTGCTAGAGCAAAGTTAATTTATTGATATTCATATCATTTGGTACTGACCATGGTAAAGACCATAACAATTTCATGGCAATCCACATATGCATGAATCATTTACAATCATTAGTTCTCTATGCAAACTTGAAATTTCATGGCAGAGATCATTTTTGTTCTTTAATCAGTGACCATGACAATTTAATGTTTGAACTCCAAACTGACGGTCCTTTTTTATCTTACCCAAGACAGAAATAAACATGGATCCTAAGGACATTCAACACTGTCCCCCAGCCTCCGAGTATGGGAGACAAAAGAAAAATTTGAACATAATGTAAATATTATGTTATAAAAATAATATTTTATTTGCATTAAAAGTTTTGCTATATTAACTTTGTGGTCTGCCTGCATCATCATATTTTCATTGGACACTTACATTATTGCAATGAAAGTTTTATATAGTGCTATGTGTAACCACTCCGGTGGCCTAGTGGTTAGAGTGTCCGCCGCGGAAGTGGGAGGTCATGGGTTTGATCCCTGGCCGAGTCATACCAAAGACTTACAAATATGGTACTAACAGCTGCCTCGCTTGATGCTCAGCATTAAGAGGTTAGTGTTAGGACTAGTCGGCCTGGTGTCAGGATAATGTGACTGGGTGCGACATCATGCTACATGTCTGCAGCATGATGCCTCAGTGCTAGACATCACTATAAACTGCCTCACAGCAGACATTGTAGCGATATGACTGAAAAATTGTTAAAGCTACGTTAAAAATCCTAATCAAACAAACAGACAGACAAACAAATCAAGTGCTGTAGTAAGTCTTGAAAAGATTAGCAAGTTTGAATATCTTGCTTAACCTGAAATGAGCTGGAGCATGGAATTTTCAGGATCTTGCCCTCATTTAACTTTTATGTATGCCCAATATCTACCAGTATATTACAATAAATTCTTATGTTTTCCTAATTAACTTTCTTTCCATGCTAATGAATCATTAAGTAAATGATAAGGGGGGTATTTTCATGAGTTTGGCATGTTTTGCCTTCCTGGACATAATCCTGACATAATGGTGACTTTAATCCTGAAAATATGTCACACCAATGGCCATCAAGCACTTTACATTGCAACCGGTATGACTATCACAAACTTGAATGTTTTTACTGCCAGATTATTAAAAGTAAAATTCCTTGCCATCTAATGGTTCACATTTAATGACTTTGGCTTTTGCTAGCACCAACAGTTGACGAAACAGTTTTTATAATTTTACTTAGACCTCTTTACTCTGCAATTAACTGGGTTCTTCCTTGCCACAAAAGTACATGAAATGTTAGTAAATGTAGAAAGAAGCGGAGTTATAGAGCAGAAGCTAGTTTTCTTCCTTCTGTCTGAGTGACTTTGATTTTGTATGCCCAAAATCAATGGTTTTTACTTAACCGAATAACAAATCCATCCACAAAGTCTGATACCAGTGTGGAGACTCGAAAAATCCATCACAAAGTTTGATAACTGTAGAGACTGAACAAACCCATCCACAAAGTTTATAAACTTAAGAGACTCAAAAGCCTATCCACAAACTTTGATACCTGTAGAGACTCAACAAATCCATCCATGAAGTTTGATACCTGTAGCAAACAAATTAATTCACTAAGTTTGATAACTGAAGAGACTCAACAAAGAAGTCACCACAAAGTTTGATAACTGTAGGGATTCAACAAATAAATCGACAAAGTTTGATAACTGTAGAGACTCAACAGATCGATCCATGAAGTTTGATAACTGTGGAGACTCAACAAACCAATCCACAAAGTGTGATAACTGTAGAGACTCAACAAATCAATCCAGGAAGTTTGACAACTGTAGAGACTCAACAAATCCATGCATGACGTTTGACAGCTGAAGAGACACAATGAACCCATCCAAAAAGTTCGATACCAAAGACACTCAACAAATCCATCCACAAAATTTGATAACTGTACAGACTCAACAAATCGATCCAGGAAGTTTGACACCTGAAGAGACTCAACAATCCCATCCACAAAGTTTGATACCTGTAGACACTCAACAAATCCATCCACAAAATTTGACACCTGTAGACACTCAACAAATCCATCCACAAAATTTGATAACTGTGGAGACTCAACAAATCGATCCAGGAAGTTTGACACCTGAAGAGACTCAACAAACCCATCCACAAAGTTTGATACCTGTAGAGACTTGGCAAACTCATCCACAGAGTTTTATAACTATAAAGACTCAACAAATCCATGCAGAAAGTGTGATAACTGTAGACACTCAAAAATTCAATCCATGAAGTTTGATACCTGTAGAGATTCAAAAAATCCATCCACAAAATTTGATAACTGCAAAGACTCAACAAATCAATCCATACAAAATTTTATAACTGCAGAGACTCAACAAATCAATCCATGAAGTTTGATAACTGTGGAGACTCAACAAATCAATCCATGCAGTTTGATAACTGTGGAGACTCAACAAATCAATACATACAAAGTTTGATAACTGTGGAGACTCAACAAATCAATCCACAAAGTTTTATAACTGTGGAGACTCAACAAATCAATCCATGAAGATTGATAACTGTGGAGACTCTACAAATCAATCCATGAAGTTTGATCACTGTGGAGACTCAACAAATCAATACATACAAAGTTTGATAACTGTGGATCGAGACTCAACAAATCAATCCATGAAGTTTGATAACTGTGGAGACTCTACAAATCAATCCATGCAGTTTGATAACTGTGGAGACTCAACAAATCAATACATACAAAGTTTGATAACTGTGGAGACTCAACAAATCAATCAATGAAGTTTGATAACTGTGGAGACTCTACAAATCAATCCATGAAGTTTGATAACTGTGGAGACTCAACAAATCAATCCATGCAGTTTGATAACTGTGGAGACTCAACAAATCAATACATACAAAGTTTGATAACTGTGGAGACTCAACAAATCAATCCATGAAGTTTGATAACTGTGGAGACTCTACAAATCAATCCATGCAGTTTGATAACTGTGGAGACTCAACAAATCAATACATACAAAGTTTGATAACTGTGGAGACTCAACAAATCAATCAATGAAGTTTGATAACTGTGGAGACTCTACAAATCAATCCATGAAGTTTGATAACAGTGGAGACTCAACAAATCAATCCATGCAGTTTGATAACTGTGGAGACTCAACAAATCAATACATACAAAGTTTGATAACTGTGGATCGAGACTCAACAAATCAATCCATGAAGTTTGATAACTGTGGAGACTCTACAAATCAATCCATGAAGTTTGATAACTGTGGAGACTCTACAAATCAATCCATGAAGTTTGATAACTGTGGACATTCAACAAATCAATCCATGCAGTTTGATAACTGTGGAGACTAAACAAATCAATCCATGAAGTTTGATAACTGTGGAGACTCAACAAATCAATCCATGAAGTCTGATAACTGTGGAGACTAAACAAATCAATACATATAAAGTTTTGATAACTGTGGAGACTCAACAAATCAATCCATGAAGTTTGATAACTGTGGAGACTCAACAAATCAATCCATGAAGTTGGATAACTGTGGAGACTCAACAAATCAATCCATGAAGTTTGATAACTGTGGAGACTCAACAAATCAATCCATGAAGTTGGATAGCTGTGGAGTCTCAACAAATCAATCCATGAAGTTTGATAACTGTGGAGACTCAACAAATCAATCCATGAAGTTTGATAACTGTGGAGACTCAACAAATCAATACATACAAAGTTTGATAACTGTGGAGACTCAACAAATCAATCCATGAAGCTGGATAACTGTGGAGACTCAACAAATCAATCCACAAAGTCTGATAACTGTGGAGACTCAACAAATCAATCCATGAAGTTTGATAACTGTGGAGACTCAACAAATCAATCCATGAAGTTGGATACCTGTGGAGACTCAAGAAATCAATTCATGAAGTTTGATAACTGTAGAGACTCAACAAATCAATCCATGAAGTTTTATAACTGTAAAGATTTAACAAATCCATCCACAAAGTTTAACAACTTAGTATAGAGACTGAACAAATCAATCCATGAAGTTTGATAACGGTAGACTCAACAAATCAATCCATGAAGTTTGATAACTAGAGATTTAACAAATCAATCCACAAAGTCTGATAAATGAAGAGATTTAACAAATCAATCCATAAAATTTGATAACTTAGTAAAAAGACTCAACAAATCAATCCAGGAAGTTTGATAACTTTGATAACATCAAATCCATCCGGGCCCTGAGTGGCAGAGTGGTCTAAAGCACTCTCCGTTACGGATCACTGCCATCTCACCTCTGTCTGCATGGGTTCAAGTCTCAGATTCGGCCAATGTGAGTATTATGAGAAAGCTTGTCATTAGCTTCTTGTGGGTCAATGGTTCTTTCCGGAGGTTTTCATGGGTTCTTCCTCTACCAATAATACTGGCTGCCATGTATAGCCTATCGTGTGCTGAAAAATGGCATTAAACACTACTAATATTACTACTACTACAGCAAATCCATCCACAAAGTTTGATACCTGTAGAGACTCAACAAATCCATCTATATATATAATGCATAAATGCTGACACCGAGGTAGTCAACAGTTCTGTGTGGCAATAAACACTGTGCATCATGAAATATACAGCTTGCATCACTTAAACCCTCAATTTTATCAGCAACATTTCCGCTAGTAATATTATTATCAAAATCATCAGAGGAAATGAGTACAAGGCTAATGCAAATCATCTGACAGTGACCTAATTAAATGATAGTGTTCAAGTCAGTAAATTCCTGTCCTTTATCTTTAGATGTGAAGAAAAGATCCACAAAATATTGTTCCTACAGAGTGTAACTATGATCAAAATAATTAACATGGTTTAAAAGAAAGCAGACCCGAACAAATAAAAGTTTTGAAGGAAACAAGGCAAAAAAAAAAAATTTCATGGACAATTTACATCCCAAAAGCCAAAACCTGATTTTGATGCTAAGATCTAAGCTTCAAAATCCGACTTGCACCGAGACAGTAATGGTTTACCAACAATAACACACACCAAATTGATACTGTTAAATTTCAATTCAATTTGGTCCTGTAGTTTCCATCCAATCAGCGTGGTCGCAGTTGATAGGAAACTGTGGGTGCTGCTCGAAAATTGCCTGTGCAGATGAATTCAATTATTTCCTTCCACCATTTTCGGTTCCGCGTGGCATTTTCTTTGGCATGTGCCGAGGTCATGCCATAGTTCGCCTGGACTTTTTCCACTTGTTTGATCCAGGTTTTCTTTGGTGCATTTCTTGAGACCTTCCAGGTTTCCGGTCTGGTGCGCCACAGGGCTTGATACGGTAGAAGCCTCTCTTCCATTCGGCAGACATGGCCAAACCAGCGAAGCCTAGCACGTCTAATCAGTGATTCCACTGTCGGTTGGTGAGAGCATCGGGCCCGGATTTCCACATTTGAGATTCTGTCCAGAAGGTTTACTCCCAGTATTCGTCTGAGGCAGCGCATTTGAAATACCTCCAGCTTCCTGAGGTCCGCGTCTAAGAGGACCCACGTCTCTGCTCCATATAGTAGTATTGGGAGGATGAGAGTGCGGTATAGATGCACTTTGGTCACCACCGAAAGGGCCTTTTTTCTCCATATGCACCAAGCTAGTGACCCGAACGCAGACGTTGCCAGTCCCAGGCGATGCGAGATGTCGGTGGAGGCCGCTATTGATCTGCTTCGGATTATGGACCCCAGGTATTTAAACTCCTCTACTTGCTGAAGATAGACTCCGTTAAGACAGATGGTCTGATACTGTTATATCAGGGAAATAAGTCATTAGCAACAACAACAAAAACTCAAATATCTGTTATATATATATTGCTTTTTTTCAGGGTAATATTAAGTCATTGAAATTAGTCATCCTTCATTAGAATGTTCGCAAGTTTACTGATAACCTTTATGTAACAGCAATGTGTCCTGGATTTCATTGTTAAATTTTATTACTTGAATTTTACTTGAATAATTTCTGTACTTTTACTTTGATTCATGCAGTATTTCATGAACATACTTGTTGGAACATCCCTCAGCATAAAATTCCCTCACTTATAATTTGGACCCATCAAATTGATGGTCCTACAGAATACCAAAAAAAACTATTATGAAGCGAAAGCACTAAATCTGCATATGCTGTTAAAGAAAAGTGCACATACTTGAATTTAAAATACAAATGAACAATTTTTTCGCCTGAAAAGGGAAAAGGAAATGCATTTTTGAGTGGATTATTTCTGAATACATCCAAATATCTCTGCTTCCAAGAGATT
Organism: Unio delphinus; assembly: GCA_029339505.1. Classification (NCBI taxonomy): domain Eukaryota; kingdom Metazoa; phylum Mollusca; class Bivalvia; order Unionida; family Unionidae; genus Unio; species Unio delphinus. The sequence goes on along the minus strand of JAQISU010000084.1, from coordinate 6,481,877 downwards.
CATTGGGCTGGATGCCAAGTCGTGTTAAAGATATTGTTTGGAATTTGATAATGTGCTAGCGCACATGCAGATACATTTTGGAATATTCCTTGCATATTTGACCCATCATTTACATGACCTAGCCACTTTTCTAAATCTTAAACTCATCCTACAATTTGCAAAGGTTCACCTGTCCAGATGCAGTTCAGACTACTCTGCTTTAGATCTCAGGCCATAAGGTTAAAATCCATACACAAAATCTGGTTCCAACAACCGGTTAAAATTTTTGTGTAACAAAAACTGATCTAAAATAGTCACTCTATTTTGTAATGCGAGTAGAAAATCCATATTATTTGGTATCATTGTTCAGCTACATCTACTTTTCCATAATAACAACCACTTTGACATATCGTAAATTATCTCAGTGCCAAAGAGCTGACAGAAGTAGAATACAACCTCATGACACATACACATGGCACATGAGGTTAATTAGTTAGGATGAAACCCAATCTGTTCTTTTTTATTAATCTTTCTGCTATTTAACCATTCTCCTTACATCAATAACGCTTTCAATAACCACTATTGTCAATCCCAACCAGATAAATAAACTTTAGCTCAAAATATAGATTTGGATTTTCAGAATGCAAAATTACAATCAGCAAAAAAATCCTTGATTCAATACAAAGCTGAAGGTCAACAGAACTATAGCCTTGCTAATTAACCCAATTGGAAATTTCCCCTTATCGCCACTCCTGGAGAAAGCATCTCTGGAAACAACAAATTATTGAATTACCTAATATGACATCAGTTATTGTTATTGTTGTAGGGTTTAATTCCATTTTTCTGCACATGATAGGCTATACATGGCGGCCAGTATTAATTGTGGAGGAAGAACCCAGGAAAGTGCACGGAAAGAACCAAAGACCACTGCTATGTTAGACCATCTGTCTTGAGAGACCACATTCTCAATGCACAAAAATATTCATTATATTGCATTGTGACCTGTTATGAGAGACCACCTGTCTTGAGAGACCATAATTTTTTGGCAAAAGAAATGGTCTTACAAGATAGGTTTTGCTGAATTTCATTTGCCTAATATTAAGGTTATGTCAACGCCCTAATTTTAATCACATGAAAGGTTTGTTCTTCGGAATTTATTGTGACCCTTATAACATCAGTTACAAGTAATCCTGAATCGAGGCTAGACTTCGCTCTCTGCTAAATAAATACAAGTAGTATTGACGAGTTCTTGTATAATCTTAATAGAAACAAATGGAAAACAAACTTCTAGCAGACGAGTCTCCATTCCTGAAATGGGGCTCCAACAGAACCTATCAAGCAAAAAAAAAAAGGGTAATTGAGGGGAAAAAGTGTTGATTTTAAATGTCTTTATCTGTTTCTGGCTTGTTCAGGAAACTGAAACAATATCATTATTCCAGACACTGGCATCATGGAACTGCACAAATAATTTTGACAGAATTAGCAGCCTTGACACAGCTGTTGTTGATTTTGTCAATAGCACATTTTTCTTCAATTTCCTTTGCTGTTAAATAAACATGTCTGCTGTTCCGGACATGATTTTTTTAGTGGACAAGGAAATAACCGCAAACTGTTTTAGATTGATGTAACAACTGTTATCTAGCATTATATAATGACAAAAAGTGTTTGTCGAGGTTTTCTACAATTTCCTTCTCAACTAAACTATTTCCACTGTTACAGTAGATAAGGAAACTGCACAAAACCATGCTTTAGTCTGAGCTACAATCACTAATTCAAAGTATATAATGCTGGAAAATCAATATTTATTGCAGAAATTGATAAATCTATGACCCAGATACCAGTAAACATTATCAGCCTACCCTGGTACAAGCATGTTCATATAACCATTTTAATTAAATTAATTTTTGAAAATAATATAATCAGGACATTTAAGCCAAAAACATTTTAACCACCCTGTATGCTAAGATGGAAATAAATGCAGCAGTATTCCAATGAAGATTTCATCTTCTCGTCTTCATATTCTCTATCAATGATATGATACTGATCATCGGTTCTCATCCTGTTTCCCAAGTTAATCAAAATCGGTAAGACATTGTGACTGCCAATGTACTTTATCTTCTTATGCTTTTCAGGCAATGAGAAAGTACAAGCTTTCAATAAACATAGTCTGCAAGATTCAACATAATATTGTTTTCAATAATGACAAACAGCGGTTAGACCTAAATCTATACCAGCATGATCTTTAACGATTTAAACAAAAGTATACAAAAGTAATCCTTTGCATCTGGAGCATATCCATAAATGGCTGTTGAAATAGGAAGTTTTAACTTTAATGCTGAAAATTATATCAGGGAGACAAAATGCATGAATAAGGAAAGCATATCTAACATACAGATGCATCAGAATACAAACTTGATTAGTGAACCAATCAACATTGATCTAGTTCAGGATTAGTCCAATCAAATTTGACCACACTCAGGCACTGGTCCAATCAAAATTAGTCCCATCAAAATTGTTCAAATTCTGGATTTGTCTAACCAAAATTGATCAAATTCATGATTAGTCAAATTCAGATTACTAAATCAAAATTGACCCAATTCAGGATTTTGATTGACTGACATAAGTTCTGACACCAACTTTAAGTGATAACAGCAGCATATCTCCTGCCCATGTTGCAGACAACATTTTACAGATCATCATGGATGTTATCACTGTGCAAAAATAATTGTATAAATTAGTATTATTGTCAATGTTATCACAGAATAATAATCTGTACATCTGGAACAATGTACACAAATTTAATGATAGCAAAGTTAAGACATCACAATTTATTGCAAGCTGTATGAAACGCAGGGAAAACTTCCTTAAACTAACCCCTTGTGGATCACAATAAGACTGTCCAACACCAGTAAGACTTCTGTAACTGGCCGGGTCAATAAAATAGTCAGAACTGCAGGTCCAAGCAATTTCCACTTATGCAAAATCTTGATATTTCACCTACACAGACTTGCTTATTAAGTAAAATCCACTACTGCACAAACTGCATTAGCAGAAGTTTTCAGACAAGTGTCAATCAGAAATTAAAGAATGGTATGGACCAAGTCCAGCTACAAACTGCACACTTGGATATTCCAGTGCACAACGTACTGGCAAATCTGGGTCTTTATATATTTGTTAGGAGTAATCAATAGAACAAATATCACAGATCCTGATCTGCCAGCACACAATGCAATTGCAGAGCAGGGTCTATGCTGTTTGCAGTTCAATTTGACTTATAAACCATTATATTTGGAATGTTAACTGCTCCCATATTAAAGCAATTGGTTGTTTAGCAACCTGCACATTCCTTATTTTTGCAGCTAATCGCATTCTGATTATGTCAAGAGATTATCTGGGACAAGGTACAACAATTGAATGCATACCAATAATACTTTCATAATGGCTGCTAGGAGACCAGGATGATGTACACTGGCATTAAGTCATACAGTAATCAATCATATATATATATATATATATATATATATATATATATATATATATATATATATATATATATAGAGAGAGAGAGAGAGAGAGAGAGAGATGTTTACGGGTAACTATCAATTATGATGAACTGGATGCTGCACACATTAAATGGCAGATAAAAGATATACACACACAGTACATACATTCATATATAAGAGATACATACATGCATATATATATATATATATATATATATATATATATATATATATATATATATATATATATATATATATATATACCAAAAACACATTTGCAGTATTTTAAATGTTGTTGTAAGTTTTTACAGCACACAAAAGTCTATATATGGTGGCCAGTATTAATGGTGGAGGAAGAACCTGGGAAACCCCTGGAAAGAACCACTGACCCACAAGAAGCTACTTATTTTACATGTTGTACCAATATCTCTAATTTTGTATACCTTTAACAAAATTTTAACTTCTTTTTCTGACAACTTTTTTGTTTAGTACTTAATGCTTTTATTTTGGAGGGCAAGCATTATATCTATATAATAACATCTTAACTTTCAATTTGGACCATTAGCCAGTAGTGTGCTGACAAATCCCACAACTATCACATAGATCATAACAAACCTGCAAACATTCATATAAACATCAATTTAACCTTTATTTTCTATTTCTTGTAAGATTCCTTCTTCAAAAAAGGTAAAATAAATTATTTTTTTTTCAAATTCCAGCCAAACAAACCTTTCCCCAATATCTATCATTTGCAGGTCATCTGTTAAATATTTTTCATCAATGATCTAAGCCTAACATTGATGCTTGGAAAGTCCCTGGTTAATAATAATAATAATAATAATAATAATAATAATAATAATAATAATAATAATAATAATAATAATAATTATTATTAATAATAATAATAATAATAATAATAATAATAATAATAATAATAATAATAATTCTCTGTATGAAGACAGCAACTCCCAACTCATCTCTTCAATATTTTTCAACAATGATCTAGCATTGATACTTCACATTTCAAATTGTATTAGTAGAACAAGTCCCTGATTATCAAAAAAAAATACAGAAATAACAATAATAATAATAATAATAATAATAATAATAATAATAATAATAATAATAATAATAATTTGTTTATATGAAGATGGCAACCCCCAGTTAACAATCATCCATAGCCCATTACCATTGCAAGTCTAAATCAAAGAACAATTCAACAACAATCCACATAAAGGTCATCTGAGCGCCACACAACTCTCTTTATGACATGTTATAAGATATAAAAACAAATGTTCTCTGTATTGCATGCTAAAGGAAGAAAAGAATAAATGGAAAATAAACTGCAACATGTTTCAATAAACCACTGAAATAATGAAATATAAGGAATAATAACATTTAAAGATTACATGGACATTGTTAAGCTTATGAAAAAATTAACGTATCATGTACAAGTTAACTGTAGTCAAGTTTTAGAAAAATTCAAGCTCCTCTTTAAAACAATGATCTTTCATGTGATCTAATCTTTGCATGAATCCTGTATGTGCTCATCTTTAAAGCCTTTTACACATTTTATTGCATCAACAGATCAATTATATAGTTTTAACAGCATTTGTCAACAGAAATATGAATTTGTGAAAACTGTACATCACATACATGTACAAATGTAATTGTAAAATGCCTCATGCAAATGTGGACAGTTGACTAAATAAACTTCTTTAAATAAAGTCATCATTATCATTATTATCATTATCATTATTATCATTATCATTATCATTATTATCATTATCATTATTATCATTATCATTATTATCATTATCATTATTATTAATTTTCAAATCATGATGTACCGTACTCAAATTCTTCCCACTTTTCAAATAACATAACCCTTTGCAGCAATAAAGAAATCAAATCTGTTGGTGCAATAACAACTTGCTAGGTTACCCCTCAATACAGTGAACAGCTAGTATACAAAAAAACTTGTTATAGGTCGAGTCCAACTACAAAACTACACAGACACAGAACAACCATCACATAATGTACTGACATATCTGGATCTATGCAGTTTGTAATAAGTAGAATAATATGGACCCTGATCAACCAGTATATACAATATTTCTTACTTGTCACACACCACTACCAATACCACCATCCAAACACTTAATGATGGCTCTGCAGCACATCATGTTTTAATACTATCAAGAAAGCAGACCCTTTTTATGGAAACAAATACCAAAATCAAAGCACCAGAATACTAATGACTACTTTTAAATTTTCGGTGTCTTGTACGAATATTTTTAAAACTTCCATGCGAAATTGACTTTCACGAGACTGGTCATTATCATACAATACAGCCATGTATGAAGGCATATCCCAATCTACAAATTTATAAATATGTACAGCATTGTGGAATCATATTCACTTATTTCAATTCTTTGAATGTAATTAATGATTAATAATTCATTAAAACAAATCAATATTTGTTGTAATGAAGCATTCTTTTCTATATACAAGCGTTCTTCTGGACTCCATTGCAAATTTTTTTTATATTAACGAGTTTTTAATAGGTTCATTATAGTAAGGGTTAATTACTATATGTGACAAGTGATAAAATATGGCAAGGGTTAATTACTATATGTGACAAGTGATAAAATATGGCAAGGGTTAATTACTATATGTGACAAGTGATAAAATATGGCAAGGGTTAATTACTATATGTGACAAGTGATAAAATATGGCAAGGGTTAATTACTATATGTGACAAGTGATAAAATATGGCAAGGGTTAATTATTATATGTGACAAGTGATAAAATACTTGTAACCAAGTGGGATCAGTATGGGTCTCGAGGTAGATTAGCTATTTTGTGCAACTAAAAAAGTTACTCTCATTGTTTAAAAATTATTAGGTATGTAATACATTTAGAATACCAAATTCATCATACCAATGGGTAAGTAACACTGCCAAATCCTTTGGAAATCCTTCTGAAAACACTGAATAAAACCGATAAACATCTTTCAACAAAGTTGGATTTTTTCAGTTTTCAATGTTTGTGTGTGCTCTCCAAAATCATGCCTATGAATTAAATTCACACATTTAGTATAAATTGTTTTGTGGAATAACAACTGGAAAAGATCAGAATTGTTTCATTGTATACTGATTTCTCTAATGAATCTGACACAGTCAATAGTTCATGCATTTCGGTGACTGAATAAATCCAAACATGTTTCCCTGAAATAATCATAACCTGCTACTCTCCTTGTATCAGCACTACATTCTAGTGATGTCTTTCTCCTCTCATAACCATTAGCCTCCAATACCTGATTACCGTACCCACCCTATTATAGGTACTTTGGCCAATTTTTTTTTTCTTCAGTTTTAATGATATTTTGAAGACATTTTTTAGCTACTGGTATATCATGCTGAGGACATGGATCCAAGTGCCTTACATATGAAAACACTAAGCAGCTAACATGGTCTGGTACTTTAATCTACAACCCTTTGATTACCATATGTAGAGTACTATCCAAGCTGACAGTTTATAATTCCAGATTGTTAAAGGCTTGCACTGGTCATTAAAATAAATAACTGAAACTGTTATACAAGAAACTGTTCTGTACCACCATTACTTTTATTTGGATCAGTGAAGGTGTACTCGGACTTAAGGACACTTGCGAAGGGGTCAAGTACCACTGTACCAAATGTATCAATGCTTCACATTCAACTGTTTAAATAAATATGACAGATGCCAAGATCACAGTATCATTAATGTGTAGAGCAACCTAATTTCTTCTGAAAACAAGAGTATCTGTAAAGGACAGACACTCTACTGTTAAAAAAAAATAATTTCAACATGGCTAAGGGTAGCAACAAGATTTTCAAGATGGCCACCATAGTAGCCATTCTTGATGTCAGATCAGCATAATTTATCTTTTACAACCAACTAGACCTCCAGGTGAAGGTCAACGACTTTCCCTCTAGGTGTAGCAACAAGATTTTCAAGATGGCCACCAGAGTACCCTAGCCATTCTGGATGTCAGATCAGCACCATTTTCACTTGGAACAACTAGACTTTCATCGCTTTGTGGTGAAAGTCGATGACTTTACATTTAGGGGTAGCAACAATATTTTCAAGATAGCTGATACAGTAGCCATTCAAGATGAAAGATCAGCAATATTTTCATTTAGATCCAACAAGACTTCCATTTCCTTGTGGTGGTGGACCAAGTGGCTGAGTGGTATAAAGCACTCTCTGCTACAGTTCACTGCCATCTCTCTTCTTTCTATATTGGTTCGAGTCTCAGATTTTCATTGCCAATGTGGGTATGTGAGAAAGCATGCCTGTAGCTTCTCATGTGTCGGAGGTTCTTTCCTGTGGTTTTCCTGGGTTCTTCCTCCACCAGTACTACTGGCCACCACGTAGAGCCTATCATGTGATGAAAAAGGGCGTTAAACCCTACAACATTTCCTTGCAGTGAAATTTGATGACTTTCCTTTCTAGTGGCAGCATAAAGATTTTCAAGAGGCCACTGAGGCAATCATATGTCTGATCAGCATAATTGTTTTCAAGACCAATTAGATACCATTATAAGGTCTTCCAGTGCAAACTTCTTGCTGATATGACTTTCCATTCAGGACGATGACCACTGCAGTGTTCATTTTGAATCTCAACTCAGCACCTGTCAGATTCTCGTGGGTCACAAGCGTTACTCATACAATATTGTACAAGCCCCACCTGTCAAAGGGTAAGTGATACGTCCCACTTTGTCAAGGGGTAATGCACAACATATGATAATAATGCTATAACCCACTCCCCTCTGATACTCATTATCTAAGAGATGATCACCCATGGTATAATTGCCCGGTTCGAGTAAGAGAATGTATATGGTAATCTGAGCAGGTATATTGAACAAAACAACTCTGAGCCCCCGTAAAGATAAATAAACAATTTAATCAAATGCATACACAATGAAATTCCCTTTCATTAGGAATACACGCGGTTTAGAAATAAACTTTTTCCGAATTACAAATAGATTTGAAATAGAATTAACAAATTAGCCATTCTATTACTGATAGTTAAACAATCATCATAGGATCGAGTGGTATAATCGAAGTCACTGCTTTTGTTTGATTTTTCATAACCTGTTATCCTTGAACCACGTTCTCTGGTCAATCCAATGTTGTTCTAAAAGTCCATTCTCTCTATTTATAATCTGCCTCGTGGATGTTCCGCTTGAATCCGGACTGATCCACTGTATCAATGTATACACAGTGATTTCTCCTTCACAATTCCTTTCTTTCCATACTTCCTTTCTTTCCCAAAAGCTATTTTCTTCCTTCGAGAAGAAACTTGAAACAACCTAAGTCCCTCATTACACTGATAATAGTCGAGACTGTCCGTTGTTCATGGTTCGAACAATCAGATATTAATATCAGTGATAACAATCTTACGGCTAGTATTTAACTATACGTGTCCTCAAATAAATGTAGTTTAACCATTTGTTAATTCATTTTGCCTTGATCTAATACATAAAGAGACATTGAATCGTATACACTGTCGCTAAATTATCTATGACATAAAAATTCGGTGAATTCACATGTATTCTCGTAAATCCCTTACTAACATAATACATTAAATTCTTAGAACACAATCATTATTCAAACAATATGATAAATTCAAGAATTAATGTAACACTTCCTATCCATAACTCAACATAGCGTTTTTTTTGTATTTTCTCCCGATTCCCTCCAAAAGTCGCTTACATCATGGTCAATATGACAGGCTTTGGTTTTAAGTAACAGAATCTCCGTTTTCTCTCAATTCTGACATTTTCGTGATAAAATAAAACTTTACAAGGTCGCTGTCGGTCAGTCAGCTCTGAACAAATACGGTTAATTAGTACAATGGCCACATTCTACTATACCGATGCGTCTCCTCTGCATGCTGTGTCTCATAAATTTTAACTAATGACTATCTGGCCATGACTAATGGTTTATTAATAGATTGACTGAAAATTTGGCACTTCACAGCACCATTCTCGTTTTTGACAACTAAAAGAAAATTAGTTTTAGTGAAAACCCCATTGTGATATGACCATCTATTCAAGTGAAGTAGAAAAGACAATATTTTCAATGGGGTGGCCATGTTGGATGTATCAACAAGCTTGCATACATTCAAGTGAAAATTGTAGTAATTGTAAATAGTGATTTAAATCAATATTTAGTATTATTTACCACTGCCACAATTTTCACTTCAAAAATATTTTTTTATCTTTAGGATTACCTCTTCAAATCTAAATTAAACTTCACATTTTTATTCATAAATGTACTATACCAATGAATTAGCTCGAAACATGCCATGACCTTCCAGCAACCTCTATTTAATCAACTAAAGTATTTACATAAGATTTTCTATTCTTACAGTAAATGCCACCTTTCTGGACTGCATATTTTCAAACTCTGTCAATACTAAACTTAGACTATAGGCAATGTTTTACCCATACTCATTGACTGAATCGATGACAGTCAGACCATGAACTGCTTTGTCTAATAATCATGAATTCTGAATGACAGTGTCATCATTATGCAAGCCAATATCAAGCTCATTAAAGGTGATGATACAGGTAAAACAACCTTTCATATTCAGACAGTGGGTAGAATTAATTAAAGGGCTTTAATAAATGTAAACTGTCATTCAACCTTTTGTACCTCAAGGGATCCAACATGAACCCTAAAGGTACTACAGGTTCAGTGAAATTGTCATCAGACTTTAGTATGGTATATACTGTTTTAATTTTCCAATCAACGGTCATCACTGTTGTATCAATCCAACATCGGATTGATAGCATCTTATATAAAAGCCGCATCATGCACATCAAATCAGAAAAATGCTTCATACCATAAAATCAAACCATCAACAAATGTTTAATTAATTATGACTTGATATATCAAGGACTCAATTAAGCAATCAAAATTGTGTTAAACAACCATGTGTTGAATATATATAAAATTTATTCAACGAAATATCTTATATATAAACACCCACAGGTGTCTGTGTCAAAGCTGTCAAACAAGATGATGTAGGTTCAAGACGCACAGCAGCTTCACAAATTTGTACTTTTTTGAACTCTCTTCCTCATTTTGCTAATTGCATTATTTTTAAAAAAATTAAACGTTTTTTAAATTCCTGTCCAAGGATGGGTAATTGTAGATATTATCCTAGTGTCATTATAGATATTATTGCATCTAATCCATTTTCAGAATACTGCAATGTAACACTTTTCACAATTTCTTTTTCAAGGAAGGCAAGTTAATAGCCAGTTGTTCCTGAAGGCCAGTTGAAAAATCTGTGTTAAGTAATTCAAAGGACTATCATAATACTAACTTTATACTAAAACCCATTGCACAATGTAAAAACACATTTTCATCATAAATTGTCTTAATCTCTGATTTCCAGTGCATTAATTAATTATTATGAAAACAATAACCAATGTTTTGAAATATGATTTCCAAATATTTGATCACAGCAAGACATTTTTTATGAATCAAACTGAATGCACTCAGGTACTTTAATGAACTTTATACTGTATATTGTTCTTGATAGCTCATCTGTCTGTGATTTCAGAATAAAAAGTTACACTCCAATCTTTGAATCAAAATATCTTTGTCCAATACTCACAAATGCTTAGAGCAGGAGTCTGAGCTATATAAAGGACACATGGTACTAATTCAGTTCCCATAGTAAACTTTAAAATTTCTAAGCGTTCATGATAAAACCTATATTTATCAGAATAGATGAAACCTGGATGTCAGCTTCTGTGCAGAGGAAACAATATGAGCCATGGCATTTTCTGGACCTGCATGTGTTTGAAACAAGTGCTTTCAATTCCACACCAGTCAGGTGCTAATTTCAGTAATCGGTATTCCAAACTCAAAGACTATTAGAGGACTGAATTCCATCAAGAAAACAATGTCTCTATTTTCTAAACTTGCAGGTAGGATAAGCTCTCAAACGATTCTTTCTCCTACAAAATAACATTCATTATCAACCAATCCTGTTCATCTAAACCCATATATACTCTATTTTATATTCATCCATTTCCAGACTGGTTCCTAAATTTGTTCCATACAATTAGTACAGTGTGTCCCCTATGCTTGGATTCCCTGGAGTGACATCCTCCATTTTTATCAAACAAGTCACTTACTATGGTTTGTATTGTAATGGCAATAGCTGGAGTACTTGGTGCCCAAAGTGGGTCTGAACTGATGGACAAGATGACTCAAGACTTACACTTCATATGATGGTAAAATGTGTGACCTGTTGAAGTAGATTTTGACAAGTAACAGTGATTATGAATTCAAAAAGACCTGAAGAATTTAAACAACAGTAACACAGATTAATTTCTTTACTTTTAAATAATGAGACTAATTAAAACTGAAATAGAAATACTTCAGATTTGAATATTTTACATTTTCATTGGATATACTCACACTAACTGCATATTAGCTGCATTAATTCATGACTTTTTTTGTCATTTAATAATACATACCTGGCTTTAACTTTTTCACTACCATGAATTGCTATGTAAAACTTCTTGAATATTTCTTGAGAGAGAAGACTATGCTGTGAAGGAACTCATCAAACACAATACATGTTGTCAAATATTGTACCTTAAGATTATCCTTGTCTTTTTTCCACTAGGATAATTGTTCTATAGATGTACAGTTTTAGATACAATTTAAAACATATCACCTTTTTCATTTATGCATTTTTGTTTGTTGAATTTCTTTATAACGAACTGCAGGTGAAAAAGAAATATGTTGTCCACAGATCATTTTCAGCAAAGATAAAATGCACTGATACGATGCGATGGAGTCTAAAGCAAAGTAAGGAAATAAAGCAAAAACAGCGCACCAGTCTACAAAGACCCCATTGCATTCTACTGATAAAAGTTTATCAGTCCAAGATTAACACCACACTGTAATCCAATAATCCCTTGTGTCAGATTTTGGTATACAGATGGTGATGAATGATATCAACTAACGATTCTTTGGCATAGTAAAAGTGGTGAAACCTGCAGCATCAACACATTAACCCCTGGAGCCACATTTATGGGGATGGCAGTAGTAACCTACTGCCAAGCTCTGTAGCATCAATGTCATGTATGTTACACTAAAGTGGGTGGTATTATAGAAAGGTAGACAGATTTAGCTCTACATTGATACCAAATATTCTGGACGTTTTTGTTGCACTACAAAATACAGAGGGAGAAACCTAATTTTTGGGACCTGTTTTTCTTCACCTAAAATTTGCTTGTGGTTGGAATCTGATTTTGTGTCCAGATTTTAGACATTTTGGCCTCAGATCTAGGGCAAACTGGTCTGAACTGCACACAGATAGGTGAACCTGTGCAAAAATATGATAATGTGAGCATTTGGAATAAAGAGTGGTCTCCGTACTAAAACATAATGGGTCTGTTAAGCAAAAGAAAAAGAAGAAAAAAAGAACTCCAACTTTACCCTTTCTGCTCACGCATGAGCAAATTAACCAATGGAAAACAATGTTTCTAGCATAACTAGGCATTAGGCTAATGAAAAATTGCTTGGAAGTCTATGTACATGTATTAAGATGTATTCAAAAAATAGTCCACAAAATGTGTTTCCTTTTCGCATTTCATGCAAAAACAACATAAACCTCCAGGGGGTTAATGTGTAAACATGTATAAATAAACTTCATACATTAAAATAGTTCAAAAATGCTAACTAAGTTGACATTGTTTATTTAAACAACAGGCCATTAAGGGGTTAATGTGTTAACAGGTCTAAAATGACTACAAGATAAATAAAATGTGAAAGCTGCTTGGTGCTCAATATGCATCTCTTCGCTTCATATAATATAATAATCACCATCAAAACTAGCACAAATACAGCCACCACAAGTATCATCATAGGCACAACTCAGACTGTTTGGAGATATTGGACAAGATTGAAAGATACAAGATAGTGTACCACTCACCAAGAGACATGCTATCTTTTGGCAGCAGTAATTTAGTCCTCAAGAGTCTGCATCATGTAATGATTATCGGAAAAATGCATGCGGCATCTGCAAGCTACATTTTTTTCCCCTGACACTGGATAAGCAGTTATAATTGCCCTCAAAAGCAATACACATACTTTAACGTAGTGCTTTTATCACAGACAAAAGCCTTGTACACTTTATGACACATGTTCTCCGTCGACAACCCACAGGATCCAAATACAGACCACGGCATAAACAAAGGCCCAAGTTGCTGAAGGACTTTTAAAAATTAAGAAAGGGACTGGCATTAATAGTATATCAAGCCTGTAGATTTAAAAAATTAAGAAAGAGACAGTTATCAACAGTACATCAAGCCTCTAGAATTAAAAATTTCAGAGAGGGACAGGTATCAATAGTACATAAAGTCTGTAAATTTAACAAATTAAGAAAGGGACTGGCATCAATAGTATATCAAGCCTGTAGTTTTAAAAAATTAATAAAGGGACAGTTATCAACAGTACATCAAGCCTCTAGAATTAAAAATTTAAGAAAGGGATAGGCATCAACAGTACATGAAGCCTGTAGATTTAAAAAATTTGATCAGTAGACTGACTTATTAAAGGAAGATCTTTTTATCAAGATAAATTTTTCTTTTAAGGAACTGAAAACATAACAAGTCCAATTTTGCCAAATAAGGTATTCTTGTTATACTCGAACAAAACAGCAAGTTTCCAACATGAATCGTATTCATATTATGAATCTTTGTTAATTAAAGGCTATCTTTTCATAAAATCCATAAGCAATTATAGTTTTCTTTACAGGAGAATAACTGTTAATCAATGATGACATTCATTGTGATTATCAAGTCTCACACATAACTGGCTCTCAACAGTTTTCTAGCCCACATTTTCCTTTAAATCTTTCATTCTGTATTGGTGATAGAATGTGCCAATGACAAAATAACCATGCTCAGCCTGCAAAGAAACTGACGTAATCCTGTGGCCAATGGTTTTTAAGACAACAGACTGACAGACTACTCTCTAATACTTCTTTCAAGCAAAGTTGTTGTTGTAGGGTTTTAACGCCATTTTTCAGCACACGAACCCCAGGTTGAGTCATACCAAAGACTTACAAAAATGGTACTAACAGCTGCCTCGCTGGCTTTAACTAAGGAAGTTGTCCACTTTTCTTGTTGAAATACCTTTATTTTAATCACTCATCTCTGAAAGATCTTACATTTGTAGCAAGAGCTTTCAACACAAATGACATGTGAACAAACAAAAACATTGTAATATGTTAAAATATTAATGCTGTAATTTCATTACAAGTTCATTTCAAAATTTCTACTCATCCTTGAAAGAACTTTGGAGAACCAATTTGGGAGTATTTAAGTTCACTACAAACTTTGGAAATCATTTCTACATAATGAACACTGTCTGAGAATGCAAGTTTTTCATACAAAGAGTACATATGTTGTCTGGTTCATGGTCTTCATCACATTTGATAACAAGTAGGATAAACAACATTTGAGAACAAGTCAGATATTTTAATTATGCTTCTTACATAATATTTGAAACATTGTTTGACTGCTCTATTGAATGACTCAACTTGTCATCTTGCCCATCACTATTGTTTACACGAGTTTATTAGTGTGGTATGACTAAAAGGATTTTAAGTGTGGGACAAGGTCAAACAATACAGATTTGAATGGACAGAAAGAACACAGTAGTTATCAGTATGATGCATCTCTTTAGTCTGAAGGGAGAGTGAAAATGTTTAACAAAATATTAGTGACAGCTAATAAGCCGAGCTTGTGGGATTTAGAAAGTCTTGACAAATCTGGATAACTGGGCCATATTCCCTTTCTTTCATAATCATTTAGTCATGTCTGTGGGAGTGACCATCCTTTATTTACCATTGGTTAGCCAATCATATTCTGTATGTAAGGGAAATGAGTTCAGTCAGTATAGGATATATATATATATATATATCTATATATATATATATATATATATATATGAGAGAGAGAGAGAGAGAGAGAGAGAGAGAGAGAGAGAGAGATATACAAGAGGGAAACTTAACAGAAGATATAGTATACATAATATATGTATAATAAAAATATATTTGTATTAGGACTGGACAACTATATCAAGAAACCATGTAGCTAAACTGTAGTGTAGAGCTTGGAGAAGTGGATAAAAGTTAAGTATATAATTAAACAGTATTTTGCCATAATGACTTAGTGTTTTAAAGTACCCTCACCCCAAAGCCAGAAGAACAGAAGTCGTAAAACACCTAGCAGGTCAGATGACAAGACATAACAAGCCAGAGTAGGATGTTAAAACTCAACAGAAACATAAAAATGTACAATTCTCACCATTGGAGCCAACTTTACTAAATGTTGTTTCTCTCTGGGCCACAGTTTGTCCCAAAGAAAAATTACCAGTGTTCTGCTGTGCAAATGAAGCAATGTCGGCAAAAGACTGCCTTTAAGGCTTCCTGCAAAGAAGAGTGAGTAAGTGATGAAACAGCAGTATGTCTCCAACCTCACAGGCATTAGATTTCATAGAAAGCCTCTTTTGGTGAGAGACCTACAGTACTTTGATGGTAGTGACAATCCAATGTGAATTGGTAGAAGCCAAATATCAACACAACCCTTTACAATTTTTTAACCTTCTATTTCTCTTGGAAGCACTTAGGCACAAAATAGTCCCCTGACATGGTACAAACCACCTATCCTGATTATTCCCTGAACAGATTCAACATTAATTGGTGATCTGAAGGGGTAGTGGAGCTACCAACACAGGTTATATAGGTTTTAAAAAAACAAAAACCTTTATAAAATCATAATTGCCGATAACAGGAGATGGCCAGTGTCTACAGCAAAGAATAATTTTTCCTCAGTCTTTTTACAGATGACAAAGCAAGCAAAATCAAAATAATGAGTCTGGTCATTATTCTACTTTGTATGTAACTATATGCTTTGCAATGAATAACAGACAACAAATCTTTACACAAGTACCAATGATGTGCATTTCATTACATCTATATTACTCATAATAAACCTCAGCTATATAAGACCACCAAAAATGTGTCAACAATTTGCACAACACAACATATACAAAGTAGCCCACTAGACACAAAGTTTCCTGTTTGAACATACAAATAAATTACTTAAATGTAAAGCCTGTCATTACATCACTGAAGGCTGTAAGTGAAATGTAAAGCCTGTCACTACATGACTGAAGGGTTTTATTGAAATGTAAATCCCATCATTACCTCACTCAAGGTTATTACTAAAATGTAATGCCCATCAATACCTCATTCAAGGTTATTACTAAAATGTAATGCCCATCAATACCTCATTCAAGATTATTACTGAAATGTAATACCCATCATTACCTCACTCAAGATTATTACTGAAATGTATTGCACATCATTACCTCACTCAAGATTATTACTGAAATGTAATGCCCATCATTACCTCACTCAAGGTTATTACTAAATGTTATGCCCATCATTACCTCACTCAAGGTTATTACTAAAATGTATGAACCTGTAATTACATTATTAAAGGTTGTTACTTTTTATTTATAAACTATTTTGAAACATCATTCCAATTAAATTGTGGCTAGTACAACAAGCATAACTTCTGTTGTACTATCCATTAGTGCAAATTACATTAATCAAACAATAACTGTAATATTCAAATTTCAATAACTTGAAGGTTCAGTAGTTTCAATTATATATAGACATGACTTATCTAGACAGAGAAACTCATGTTCAGTTATGTCCAGATAATTAGTAACTTGAAAGAAAATACTGCAATTTTTTAAAAAATTTTATAAGTACTCTCTGGTTTTATGGGACGTAAATAAATTAAGTGACCTACACCAAAAAAGCATTTCATAGGATAACATTTCCTGTGGTGCACAAAGTATTTTGTGTGCTGCAGAGGGTTGCATTTCTAAAAAAAGCACAAATCCAGACATCCAAATTATCTGATAATACATTATTTACAGAAGAATCCAGAAATAATTATGTCAATGTGAATCAGTTTTGTTTAGCATTCAAGATTCACCAGATTATGAGGATATCTTGCTTGAAAGATGTTCACAGGTTTTGAATTCCAAACTATGCATACTGAAACTGTTTGAGAATGCAAACCTTTAAAACTCAAATTCATGTTTAAAACATCAATTTAAAGTCTGACATCAGGAAAATTGGTGTCAGAAGGTAGGATAAAAGTACTCCCTCCATACAAGTATTTGATTTTAGGATAATTAATGCATCATAAATGAGAGAAAAAAAATGGACACTTCTAAATTTAATGTATTTTTAAAACCTGAGTACAGAATAATTCTAACTTAACATACAATGAAGAATTCTTTTTTAATTAAGTCAGTAAATGAAAACCTATTTTTTGAAGGTTTTTCCAACTATGATCCATAGCTGATGCTTATGACAACATGCATTTTTATTGGAACTTCTCAAGTTTAACCCAATCTAATTTTGCTGACTGCTTGAAATGTAAGTGTTTATTTCTTCCCAACTTTGCTTTTTTTGGTGTATTATGTTGAGGGAAGAGACCAATACATCATTTTGTCAAAATAATTTCTATAATATCAACAATTCTTGAAATAATAATAATAATAATAATAATAATAATAATAATAATAATAATAATAATAGTAATAATAATAATAAATAATAATGAGGTTCCCCGAGTGGCTGAGTAGTCTAAAGTGCTCTCCATTACAGATCACTGCCATCTCACCTCTGCGTGGGTTCAAGTCTCAGATTCGACCAATGTGGTTATGTGAGAAAGCTTGCCAGTAGCTTCTCATGGGCTGGTGGTTCTTTCTAGTGGTTTTCTCTGGTTCTTCCTCCACCAGTAATATTGGCTGCCATGTATAGCCTATCTTGTGCTGAAAAATGGTGTTAAACCCTAAAACAACAACAACAACAACAAAAACAACAACAACAATAATAATAATAATAATAATAATAATAATAATAATAATAATAATAATAATAACTACTTTATTTAATAGGGTAACTCAGTTATGATAAATATACTATTCTATCAACAGACCCTCAGAGGCTTTCAGGATAAACAAAATATTGTAAAAAGAAAAAAATAATACAGCATGCTTAAAGTCAGTAAGCATAAAAGCACAAAGTGCATGTGAAATGAATTTGTAGAATAAACTGGATTTTGCGTTAATTTCAAGAGAATGGTCATACAATTTTCTTTTAATACATTTAGAGTTGTTTCTGATCTAAAAGTTTGGAGGAGTTCATTCCACTGGATAACACCAAAGTAAGCCACTGATATACTTGAAAGTATTATCCTTGGAAATGTGTTCAGCAATGATCACTTATAATCAATCTCATCTGAGGTCCTTGGTTTTGTTCCCTTTGACTTAAAATGAAACATGTCGTGCATGTAATGTAGACAGAATTCATTCTTAATTTTTAACATTATATGAACGTTTGGTAGGTTTGTCTATATTCAAGCTTCAGTATTTCATTTTCAGAGGAAAGAATTTTGGATGAGGTAAATTCTTGCTCTTTTTATTTTGAAGTTTGTGGATCATTTCAATATTACTTGCATCTTTATTTCCCCGAAGTAAAATCTAAGTTATCTTTTCAACAACATTGTGGTTTTTTGCCCGACCCAAAATTAATTAGAAACATGTGTAATCAAAGTAATTCGGACAAGCCACTGTTTATTGTTAAACATGACCACAGGCTAACACTATCCCTTACATAAGTTTGCCTGGCTAGGATGGGAAGCCTGACCAAGGCCGTCAGAAGTGCAATTATCACTCTGGGTCTGGAAAAAGCTTGTGTAGATCAAAGAAGTTGCCAGAAGGAGTGGACGTGCCTTATCTTCTTGATACGCAGACTGACAGCCAGGTTGAATAAGTCGATTGGACAGGGCCCCAGCGCTACCCAATCAGAATCGAGATAGGGGCAGGACCCTGATTTGGGCTAAGTATGATATCCTTAGACCTGCCAGCAAGCTTTAGTTCGCTATAGTTCTTTAGAGGGAGAGTTTGCCAGAAGATAGGAACTCCGTTTAGCCATACCTTATTGGCGGGGAAAAACCTTAGAACAATATTCTAAGTGTAGCTTCCAAAAGGTCAGTGAGCTAGTTGTTTGATCTTTGCTGAATGCGACTGCATTTAAATGTAGATCGTAGTTACACTTATTATTATTACTAGAATCGTAGTAGGAATAATTATTTTGTGATGTTAATATGTTTGTATATTTTGAAGAATGAGTTCATATTTGTAAAGAATCATATTGCTTGCTAGCCATCGTAAGAGTTAATATTATTATAATTCGCTATGTGGTTATTTTATAGTCGACTAGTACATTTGTCCATGCAAATAGATTTTGCCATTGCTGAATTGAATTGTATCTTTGAAATGGTTGCACTGTGAGAAATTAGTAATATGAATATTTGAATATTTGTGTATGCTTGTGGGAATGTAGTGTACAGACATGCGTCTGGTTGTTGTAACCTTGTAAGTACAATGAGATTAAATATATATTTGGATATACTGATGTGATGCAATGTATTGATGTATGTATGATACCATGTTATTACACCATTGTTTTCCCTTTAAGAGTGTGTGGGAATTTCGATGTGTATGTATGCGTGACCTAAAAAGTAATAGCCTTATCTGATGGTTAATTGATGATTTAGTGTGAGGTGAGATTTGATAAAGCATATGTTAACGCCTTGTGGTTTTTCACAGGAAGCTTTGAGGGACAGACTAGTGATAAGTGGTCCCAGTGTCTCCGTTAGAGACGGAAGAAAAAGGAAAGAGGGAAATCTGGAGAGCAAGCTTTGGGGACAGACCAGTGAAAGTGGTCCCAATAGTCTCAGATAGAGAGATGGGATAAAGGAGAAGGAAGGAGATAAGTCGGGAGAGGATAAATCCAGGAGGAGTGGGAGGATCGAAGAGATGAGTAGAACAAAGGCCAGGGGGAAAATCAAACTCACACTGAAAATCACGAGATGAAGTAGGCTATCACTGGGAGGACAAGTGATTGAGTTTAGTTTATCATTTAAAATTATCACCTTTATTAAATTGTTTTATTTAAATTTCATCTTCGTGTTATATATATAATTTAACCGTCGGCTGTGCTGACTGGGGGCTCAGAGCTGTATATCTATTTCATCTTTAATTTAACTTTATAACTTCAAGAGCCAGGGTGGAACTTCCATAATATTTTAATTAATATATTGGAAGTACCCCACCCCAACCTTTGCAAACGCTACAGACATGTTGCCCTAAGTATCTTCTGTAAGTTTAGAAAATTTCATAACATTTTATTTTTTGACAAAGTGTCACTGTCTATGAAACATCTCTCACCAATATGTCAATGGCAATAAATTTCTGACACGCGTTATGGGTTTAACACTTTTTCCCAGCACATAATAGACTATTCAAGGCAGCTAGTATAGTTGACCGAGGACAAACCCAGGAAATCCCCCCTGTATATAAGAACCACTGAGGCATGCAAAGTTACTGGCAAGCATTCTCAAATACATGTACCTATGCTGGTCATGTCTGAGACATGAGCCCACACAGAGGTGAGATGTCAGTGGTCTGTAAAGACAAACATTAGACCACTTGGACATCTGGGTATCTCCTGTGAATCTAGAGTTACTCAAAACTGAAATATTAGCCACAAAGTGAGACAAGACTTTATGGGTACTCTTTCCTTATTACCTTGTTAGTATGATACCTGATAACTCACACTGCCAAAATAAGCTATTTGTACATCTCATCACCTTTTCTTCCAATTATTCATTCATTCATCTAAAAGGGTCAATTCCAGCTGGCAAGTTATTGTAACTAGTTCAGTAATATAAAAAAAAAAACACACTCGCCCTCTTTATCTGAATTCATTTCCAGCAAAGTGACAATATCTGACCCAAAGTTTAAATAATATTAATAGCCATGAATATTGATGGATGGACAAAATCATAACCTAACACTCTTCACTTTAGTGTTAACATAAAAACTCAAAAATGAAAAGTATGCACTTTTTGACAGCAACAAATAATTCTGCCTATGAGAATCAAATATATCACCTATGCAGTGCATCAGCAAAACAACTGGCATTTTGTTGTAGGCTATTTTAATAACTGACTGGTGTTTAGAAAGGTTTATCACTGTTGTGCAGCTGATCAAATTCTCTGATTAAATACACATTCCTTCCAAAAATGATGTATATTAAAACCCAGGACAGAGAAAATGGAAACTACCATATTTATTGTAACAAAGGCTTCAGTGAGTTACACTGCTCTATGATGTCATTTCATTGTTTGCATTTTTAAAAATCATTATACCTCAAAACTTATCTAAAATCAGTTTAATATGTAATTGCATGACTTTAATGGGAAACCACCTGTACTGAGGCCACCAACTGGTTTGTCAGAAAGAGTGATCTCTAAGACTTAACTAAAACTCGGAACATTGACATCATCAAAGCAAATAGTGGAGCCACAATAGCTCATTGGTTACCATGCCAGACTTGTTACTAGAAGGATTTGGTTTTCAAATCCTGCCCAGACAAGGTTGGGTCGGCAAACATGGGTTATTCAAATGCTGCCATTAAAGTGGTCATTCACAATAAAGCCTCTCAACATACTGCTACAAAAATCTAAAACACTGGTCAAGACCTTAATCTTGAACGTGGACATATGGTACATTTACAAATCATGATTTATACAGATATTTAACATGGACAAATGGTACGTTACAAATCATAATTTATACAGATATTTAACGTGGACAAATGGTACATTACAAATCATGATTTATACAGATGCAAACTTATGCAAAGTACCGTATATTCAAAATTCATTTAAACTGTTATTTTATATATGCCTTTTACTCTGGCGATGAGACTTCAAAGCTCTTTTACCCGCTGAAAAGCTATTCTTATTATGCTAATGGTGGGAAATTTAGATCTTTGATGATTGATTGACCTTGCCCATACATAAAGTGTCAACTTGTTTATGGCAATTGTTTGAAAATAAGCATCCCACTGCAGAACACCTGACAACCGTTTCCATCAGCCTTGACGTCCCAGTCAATACAGAATCCATTTATTGACATCATACAGTGCTTGCAATCCCCAATGAAACTGAGCACTAGTGAACAGATAAGCAACCCATCCTCATGTCTTAATTAGCATGAGACCAAACACTTAAAGTTTCAGGATGATCAGAGTTTAATTTTTTTAATTGATCTTTCATTTTTTTTCTAGACATTTATGTACATAAATTAGTGCTCTTCAGTGTCATATATTGGTTCAAAATTCAAACCCTTTTCATTTTGTTTTAGGAATACTCAACCTCAAGCTTTTTTCAAGGTAACCACTGAAATTTAAGCACTTTTCAAGCTAACATTAACCATTACAAATATATTTTCATCTCTTAGAGCTCCATTATTATACAATGGAAAATATCTCCAATATTATAGAATGGAAAATATCCCCAATATTATAGAATGGAAAATATCTCCAATATAATAGAATGGAAAATATCTCCAATATTATAGAATGGAAAATATCTCCAATATTATAGCATCAAATTTACATAACTCAACCTAACCGATATCTCATTCAAAATAAAAATGCCACCAAGTGCCAATATAATAAAAATTATTCATTCAAAATTTACCCAAACTGTAAATCTACCAAAAAATGTAATTAAATAACAAAGTCCTCACATATAGTAAATGATTCCTTGTTTATTTTAAGTAAATTGTCTATTATCACCATCTTTGCTATCAGTAAAAACTTAATGTGTGTAGATTCAACAAAGTGACAACAAAAAAAAAAGATTTTATTTACAATTTAAAGGTTGAGAAGGGCCAACTGTATCCAGGCAACAAGACAAAATATATGGTTGTCTTCCATGAGAGAGAGCCAATTGTTCACTACCCAGGCAACAAGACAACATACACATTCAAAACTGTTCACGTAGAGTAGACACTAAAACTCAAATTACAGTAACTTACAGAAATAAATTAAACTCAAATTACAGTAACTTACAGAAATAAATTAAAAAACAAAACATTTAAAAGTACAGGTATCTGCCAACTTATAAGAATTTCACAAAAATATGCAATTTCATATTTCTTTTTTTTTAAGTGGACTTAAAAGTAACATAATTATTTCTCTAAAACAAAAATAAATTTATGATTCATAAACAGCTAAAATGAATGGCATTAAAATTAACTGAATCACATATTTTTCAAGGAAAATTACAGCCAGTGAAAAAACAAAGGTTTCTAGCTGTGTGACCACACATGGGGGTTCGCAGTATGCTAAGAAATATGTCAGATAAATACATATAGTGTATATTTTAATTAATTAACAGATGTCACAGTTACAATAAATAAATTTTGCAAATGTGCACTTCAGGAATATTATGAAAAATGGGTCTGGTACTTACACAGAGCATTTAAAGCAACCAACATGGAACAGTCGACGATATCCTCCTTTCCCTGCCACAGATACACGCTGCTCTTCTGGAATTGGAAATCCACAGCTTGTGCATTTGTTGTCACAGTTTACCTGATCAGCAGGGACATTACGTCGTAGAGATCGAGGAGATAATTTCTCTGAAATTCTCTCTGAGAGTTTCTTTTTATGTGTGAATGGACTCGAGTCAAGACTTTTGGTAGCTGACAGTGGTGTGTGCCCAATAGCCAAGAGATTTGACCTCAATGCTGGTGTTTGGAGCAATACATGTGGAATAACATGCGGAGAAGCTGCTCTTTCCAAAGAGTTTGATTTCTGAGCTTGTTGATGGTTCGTAGATGAGCCTTTATCTTCAAGGTAGCATGTTTTTGGTCTTGAATTGGATGAACACCCCCTTACTGTTACTTCCCTCAAATGGACAGGGGACCCAATGTCTGGGTTATAAACATCACCTATATCATGAACAAAGAAGAGACATATTAAATGATGAAAAATGTCTTCAAGATAAAACTGAAAAGGTACAAAACTTATGTGGAACGCCATCCCACCCACCCATCCACCCAGCCCCAGAATTATTTTTGCATATTTATGCAAGAATTTCTAGTGCTGAACTTCCAAAAAACTACAATAAGCTGCTAACATAAATACACCCACCCACCTTGCCAGATCTATGAAAATATGATAGAGAAAATTAATACACCCCCACCATGCCACTACTCCAAGCTGTGATAGCGATAATCAATACACCACACCATGCCAGTACTCCAAGCTGTGATAGCGATAATCAATACAACACACCATGCCAGTACTCCAAGCTGTGATAGCGATAATCAATACACCCCCACCATGCCAGTACTCCAAGCTGTGATAGCGATAATCAATACACCCCCACCATGCCAGTACTCCAAGCTGTGATAGCGATAATCAATACACCACACCATGCCAGTACTCCAAGCTATAATGGGGATAATCAATACACCCCCACCTTGCCAGTACTCCACGCTATGATAATCAACAGCATATAAGGCTCTCGTGAAAACGGTGTGTATACAACGCTTGGTCAACATGTACATCTTCTGTGATCACCATAATATTTGCATTGTTTCACATGAATCATCTACAGACTGCAAAAACAGATGCAGTAACAAAATTCTGACAAACATGGCATTAAGCAGCAAGTCTAAAGGGCAACAACTCCTACAGACTATATATATATTAGGGTTCAACATAAATCTTAAAGAAAAGTGGCTATATTCTGTCAATTAAAATCTAAGTTCAAAAACTAATACAAATAAAGAATTGCACAAAAACTCGAGGAAAGTAAACCCTTGCAAATAAATGTAAAAGACAAGTACTAAAGATAACAAAGTAAAGAATTCTTAATATTCTGTTAAATTTACAAAAACAATCAAACCTAAAATATGTAAAATCTTTCAAATGTAGGTCAAAATAGTAGGTAAAAAAATTATAACAACAGTGATGAGCATTACCAGTAATATATTACGATCACTATTGACTCTCCGAATCTCGAGTTCAGTGGGCCATTCAAAAAAAGTTTGTATACAGATTTGATTCACTCACCCTTACAATAAAGTGTCCACTACCATACACTGTCAGCAAATTGGGCCTGTGTTTTTGCCACAAAATTATTGTTTTCATTGACAAAATGTGCCTCTCACTCTGGTGTACTAAGATGATATATAGAATGCAGGGAAAGTAGTATGCAACTCCATTCATGACTTCTGTGACATCCTTATTTGACGAACAAGGTAGACAGGTACATTAAGTTACAACTTCATTGGTTACTCTCTTTGTAGGAAGGGGCCCCGAGTGGCCGAGTGGTCTAAAGCGCTCTCCGTTACAGATCACTGCCATCTCAGCTCTTCATGGGTTCGAGTCTAAGATTCTGCTAATGTAGTAATGTGAGAAAACTTGCCAGTAGCTTCTCGTGGGTCAGTGGTTCTTTCCGGGGGGTTTTCCTGGGTTCTTCCTCCCCCGATAATACTGGCCACCATGTATAGCCTATCGTGTGCTGAAAAATGGTGTTAAACCCTACAACAACAACAGCTCTTTGTAGGACTAATAAGCTCTCTGGACAGTAAGGACATTCCACCTGTCGGATGCTAGAATATCAGCTAAACCATAATGGATAGGAAGAGACCCTTTTCTCTTTTTAGCAGCAGCCGAATACAACCATAATAGGAACCAACTCACCAAAGACAGATGTATTCTCTGCCAGAAAAACCAATGAATACAGAAGACAGGACTCATAATTACAGTTTCACTGTAAACAACCAATTGTCAACAAAAGGCATAAAGCTCACCTCTTCTCAAAGCAGATGCTAGGCAGAACAGAATAGACGGGTTGAAGGATAAGGTTCTCAAAAGAAGATTCACCCAGTGGTTAAGGAGGTTTTAACAAAACCCACAAAACATCCAAGGAGGGGGGCAATAATGTCAGGTGTAGTCCACATCGATAAAAAACAAATGCCAGAATTACCACAGCAAGCATGACATTAGCCAGATGACATGCAAATTTATAGGAGAAAAGTGGCATCATTTTGGAAACAAAAATAAAGTCTACAAGACTAATGTGACTGCTTGGGGTGGCCTGATGGTTAGAGCATCCGCCATGGAAGCAAGGGGTCATGGGTTCGATCCCCGGCCAAGTCATACCAAAAACTTACAAAAATGCTACTAACAGCTGCCTCACATGGCACTCAGCATTAAGAGGTTAGTGTTAGAACTGGTCGGCCTGGTATCAGGATAATGTGACTGGGTGGGACAGCATGCTACATGTCTGCGGCATGATGCCCAAGTGCTAGACATCACTATAAACTGCCTCACTGCAGACATCATAGCGATATGACTGAAAATCAAACAAACAAACAAAATATCTAAGACATAGCAACTTACCATTAGTGACCATTAGTGACCATAACTCTACTCAAAATGTTTGATACGGCTATAGAGATGAGTATCAGAGCAAACCCTTGGAAGACTTGAACATGCAAGACAGGCCTACCCTTTAGCCCTTAACTGTTTCTATTGCTGTACTGGGTTTAATGCCATTTTTCAGCACACGATAGACTACTGGCAGACAGTATAACTGGTGAATGAAGAAATCAGAAAAAACAATAAAAAGAACCACCAACTCAACTATTAGCAGGCTTTCTCACATACACACATTGCCCATGCCCAAGACTGGAACCTTTGTGGATAGAGGTAAGATGATAGTGATCAGTAAAGGTGACAACTTGACTCTGCAACACATGGCCCCAAAATTTATTGATATTTTCTATGGCCATCTGTAATTGAATTGATCTTATCTATTCCAAAAAATAATATGGGTAATTTTGCTAATACATGCTTTTGCTTCAACATGCAAGTATTTTTAATAATAAAACGTCTCCATATAAATCACTGATATAACATTATCAGTTTATATTAAGGTATAAAACAATAAAATAACAACAAACTTTATGCAGTTCAACTAACCATTGCATGGTTCACGATTTCATCAAAATCTTAAATGGTATATTACTAGGCAGAAATGACAGCACAGAATGCAAGAATATACTACTGTATGTACTCACAGAATCCATGAATATGTTACTGTATGTACTCATAGAATCCATGAATATGCTACTGTATGTACTCACAGAATCCATGAATATGTTACTGTATGTACTCACAGAATCCATGAATATGTTACTGTATGTACTCACAGAATCCATGAATATGCTACTGTATGTACTCACAGAATCCATGAATATGTTACTGTATGTACTCAGAGAATCCATGAATATGCTACTGTATGTACTCACAGAATCCATGAATAACCTACTGTATGTACTCATTTATAAGACTGATCTAACTACATACTGCACAGACCCAGTACTGCCAGTGTATAATGAACCGGTAGATATGGGTCTATGCAGTTGTTTGGAGTAATCAGTAGAAGAAACAACTCAGACTAATCACCTGGCACAAAATGTAATGGGTTTGTTCAGTCAGATCTGATTTGTAAGCAAGAATATATGCTATTCTGTAACTTGATGGCCAAAGGAGATCCAAGTAGTAATTTTTCAAACTGAAATCAAATGAAATTCGGGGGTTTCTGTATATTTTAGTATAATGACATTTTTGTAAATTATTTTAAAAAACAAGTATATGTGACCTATTTTAGCAAATTAACACAATTCATTACCAGTATAAATGTTGGTTGATTGTTTGAAAACATTAAAATTTCTTTTTAACTTTCAAGAATTATTTCTCATTTCTGTCATCTTAAAATATAGTTTTTCAATGAACAGATGTTAAGAAACAAGAAAGCCTGTGTAGTTTTTTTTTCCACCAGTCTTTACCACACAAAAAAGAGCATCAATGGCCAGATTGCAAGTTACAAAATACTAAACACAGTGATCTAGTATTCCATTAATAACTGCAGTACTCTTTGGAAACCTTTGCCAACTACAATTCTACAAGACAACGTCTGAGAAAACAATCAAAATTCAAACCCTAACCTGGTTGTTCATGCCAGATTTCCAGACAAACATCATTAATCTCCAAGTCAATAAGCCAGATTTGCTTTGTAATCCAGCCAACAATGATTTTTGCATAGTTACAGACCTTTCAATTTTACAAAATGTTACTTGTACTCTCAAAGTTTAGGACCAATGTTATTTTTTTTAAAAACTTACCGGATTTTGACATCATAAAACTTGGATCCTAAGGAACTAGATGGTGCCCCGTAAATAAAACTGTACCTACTTTTGATAAATAGATACTGGACCTATTTAGTACGTTAAGCAGTATTAGTAAGACTTGTTTCCTCCTTTATATCATCTACCATACTTACCCCTTTAAACTTTTATTTAACAAAATAAGTGGTTTTTTTTATTATAAATCATATCAATCATATAATTAAAGAAATACAATTAAAAAGCTACACAATGTTAAATGCAAATTTCATAACTATTAACAAATCAGTATTTTTAAAAAAATATTTGAAAATATTACCCTAAGAAAAAGAACAAGATTGTATCTTGTACACTAGGCAATGTGATTCATAGCATTCAATTTAAAGCTAATTGCCCAAAAATGGAGAAGGCATAAATAGCCAAATCATTTTTTCTTTATTTCTTGCATATAAAATTGGCTGCATATATTATAGTTCAGCAGCCCAACATTGAAGTTTAGTTCCCATGGCTAGCTGGGCAGAAGCGTCACCCCCTTGTTATCTTATGAGAGTATGTAAGGCAATTGTACCAACATAATTCACAAACCTGGTGGAGGAAATAACACTTTGTGTGCAGGCCAATCACTGTCTCTATTCAATTACTAAATTGTCCCTTCTCAAGTGTTCTCACTATGTGATCAACTGTAGATTACAGTTACATACATAACGTACATAAAAGTCCTTGTTCTCTAAGCTATGAATAACAACCAACAAACCTATATACATCATTGAAAAATCCATGGTAATGAGCTAAACATAAATGCAAAGTTAAGCATAAAATATAGGGCACAGTGACATTCTTTGGTTATAAAGACACACTAACAGGTATGCATATGATCATCTAATTTGATTATTCTAGCATGACTAGAAGTTGAGAAATATGTGCATTAAAAGATGAGTAGTACCACAGAGCAGATCCAAAATTGTCATTTAGTATTGTTGCAGGAAAGAACTAAACAAGTACACATAAGGTTTGTGGTTCAATATCCTGGAAGGGGTTTCCTGTCTAAACCATCAACAAACTTACCAAAACCAACTGAATCAGCCCTGTGTGAGATCCCCATACATCAGGCATGCATGAATTTATCAGTTTCATGGGACGTCTGATGATCTCAAACTCATCCATACTGGAGAGCAGGAGACTGCTGCAAGATGAAATCCATATGGGCCATGTTTTGAGAAATGATGATTGGACCCCTGAGAGAAAAGGTCCTTCCTTTGAAGGGTCAATGAGTTATGGCAAGAGAAAACAGTGTACGATTGCCAAAATGCAGCTCTCATTACATCCTCCAAAGATAAATGAACTAAATAGGTCCATGAGGCAGCAATGGCATGAGCTTCATGGGCCTTAATTTTCATAAAGGACAGATCCGATTGGTAAGCACTATCAATAGTTAATGCTGTCCACCTAGAAATCAGCTCATGTTGTTGTTGTTGTAGAGCTTAACGCCATTTTTCAGCACACGATAGGCTATACATGGCGGCCAGTATTATTGATGGAGGAAGAATCCGAGAGAACCCCTGGAAAGAACCACCAACCCACGAGAAGCTACTGGCAAGCTTTCTCACATAACCACATTAGCCGAATCTTAGACTCGAACCTACGCAGACAGAGGTGAGATGGCAGTGATCCGTAACTGACAGCACTTTAAACCACTCGGCCACTCGGGGCTCCCAAAATCAGCTGAAAAGATGTTTCCTACCTTACCTTTGCTTCTCACATTAGAGGCTGCCCAGTAAATTTGGAGAACCCTAACTGGACATAAAAGTATATCTTGGTCATCCACAGCACAGATACTCCTGAGACCAAGTTCTCAGTCAGGAGTGGAGCAACCAAAGAAAGCTTAAAAAACTGTTGATAAAGGATGAAAACTGAATTGTAATTCCCAATGATCCTGATACAGCCTTCTCTATGGATAGAGTGTAAAAGCTCACTCCTTCATCTTGCAGATGCTAAGTCAATCAAACAAAAAAACATCAAAAGAATCTTGACAAAAAGTTCATAAGGGTTTATTTAGAGACTTACAAGACACAAAGACACTGGTATCTGCAATTCAAAATACCTGATCAGGTCTGCCAAGTCAGAATCTGTCCCTGTTGCTAAACATTTAGTCTACCAGCAGATCAAGAAAATTACTGAACCACGATCACTGGAGCTATGGAGTGGTAATAAAATGAGCCATGGAGTGCCTGACATTGTGCAGAACCTGTGGGATCATCCTGAATGATGGGAATTAGGCATAAGTGAATAGACCATCCCACCTCAGGCTGAAGGTATCCACTAACCAGGCCTTCTCATCACTGAGTGGGGAAACATTAAATATCAGTTTGCTGTTCAGCTTGGTGGCAAACAAGTACACCAATGGTGTTCCCCAAAGATTAAACAGGTGGTCTGCTACAGATCAGTGGTGAGACCATTCCATAAGAACTATCTTCCCTTTCATTGGCAGGCTGTCCTCCAAACATTTTTATTGCCAGGAATGTGGTATAATTGAAAAAGTAATCTTTCTGAAGCTGTCATGTGAAGAATATCAAATCTCCAAGAAGCGAGAAGGTGCATGTATGTCCTTTTCTCCTGCAGTACATTACCACAGACTGTTGTCAGAGGGACCAACACATAGCAACCTCTTATATGTTGGATGCAGCCTTAAAGTCTATAACACCCTTGTTTCCAAATTATTACTGCACAGAGATTTTCCCAAGCCCATAACTGCTGTAGAATCTGACCCTCCAGATCCAAAGGATCACCCAACACTGTAATCGACACAGTTGTAAGCAGACTTGGCTTCAGGGAAGGATGAATAGGGACTCTGACCAGAAGCCAGTCCCTATTTTGCCATCTACTTAAATTGCTGGTTGAAATATTGGTTCCATAATCACTGAAGAGGGATCAAAAGCAGAAATTTTGTCACAAGCAGCACAAACAATGGCAGCTATGTCAAAGCTAAGACCCATCTGGAGAGACAAGAATATCAGTCTGAAAACCAAAATGTTACTATTGAGAGCACTAGTCATCTCAATCATTAAGCACTCATGTGAGGCCTGGTCCTTGACAGCAGAATTACAATGAAGAATTCAGGCACTTGAAATGAGATGCTACAGAACCAATCTTGGCATCTCTTACATGGACCACATCACAAATGAAGAACTGCATAACACCATCAGGCACAAAGTAGGCCATTATGAAAACCTCATCACCACTGTCAAAATGAGAAAGCTGAAATGGTATGGCCATGTCACTAAAGCCAACAGTCTATCCACAACAGTCCTGCAGGGCAGCAACCAGGGTGGCAGAAGGTGAAGTAGACAGATTGACAACATTGAAGAATGGACCAGGAAACATTTCGCGGAGACACAGGAATTGGCACATGATCAAGACAAGTGGAGGGAACTGGTCAGACATTCAGCAGCATAGTGCCTCAACGACAACACTAGGTCAAGAGGATGATGATGATGGCATTACTGACAGAGGTTGTTGTCTCCATCTTGAAAGGCTCCTCCAGCAGAAGTTTGTCTAAGGAGGAAGGGTCAATAATTTGAGTCGACTTTCCCACTTTCATGGTTAAAAGGTTCTTACCATTTTTTACGCATCCAGTGCCACATCTCTGCAAAGGTGAAGAAACTCTGCTGACAAGGCCATGGACAAAGTCAAAGCATGCTTTTGTTTTTGCAGCTGATTCCAACCAACAGTTAAGAACCATTTCTTGAAAGAGATTCCTTCGTCAGCAAGTTAAATTAGCAGCTTAAAAGAGGTCAGCATGACAGGCTACAGTCACCAATGACCAATGACCAAGGATTCCATTGTTTTCAATGGAAGGCAATACTATGTAGAAAAAGAAATACCTGAGAATATAGATCTTGTAGCTAGAAGCAGCAACCAAGGATCAAAAAATAAAGCGAGGAACAGACCTCCCTTAAAAGCTTGGCCCAAGCTAATTCTTTAAGAAAGTTCCTGGATTGTAACAATAATGGAGCAAGAAGTATGGTCAAGTTTGCCACAGAAAGTTTATCCAAAACTGGACAGAATTTTGGAGTCACCAGAATCTGCAGGTTTGAGACAGACTGCAAGGCAAAAGTTGATAAAAAATCATTCACTTTAATATCGAATGACCAGGATTTCTCCTTCTATGCTATGTCAAACTTGTTGGCTTGAGAAAGGATAGAAAGAAATTCTTTGTCCTGCACTCTCTTCCTGGAGGCAGGACTACATGACCTGGTTTCTCTCTGCTTAGGAGGAAATGTGGCATAGGAGAACGTTTATCTAGTGACTCCTCCCATGGAGTTAATATACTACTTAAAGCAGTGGCCTCACTAGTGGCTTAGGATGATTTCTCGACTGCCTACAGCATTTGTGGAAGAAGATGAATTCCTCCTCCAACTTTCAGATCCAACCTGGCCTGAGAAAGTAGGTTTACAACCTGCAGGCATGTCCACACTACTATGCAGATCAGGAAAGGAAGTTCATAGCTGAATATAAAGAAAAGACACATCAAGCCCTTATGAAAGAAAGCACACACATCCCACAGAGATTTATAGAAATAATAAAAACGTAAGGGGGATGCCAATCCAATCCCCTGACCTAAGTTGGTGTCTGTAAGCAGATTCTCCATACCTGTAAGATGAAATGTTAGTCTGGAGAGGGAGTCGATTCAGCCCAATATTTATCTCGCAACATAATTTCTATAAAGACTTATGCCCAGTGTAAAGGTAACCTGCGCCCAATGACTCTACAGAAGACTCTGACTGTAGTGAATCCATCCCCAGATCGGCTCAACTTAGATCTGAGCACTCCTTTCTTAGGGGACTAATCTTGTCACCAACAATTTCTTCATTCGGTTGGGCATTTTCATCCTGTAAAAAGTACTAGCTATGCAATATCAACCAGGATAAGTTTACTAATATAAAAATCAGATTTTCAGAACCAGTGGCTTTAAACCTGGACCTAGCAGCCCCAAAATAAATAAATTTCTTGCCCACTGGTAAGACACATATAAATTTAAGGAAAAAAGGCATCATCAAAATAAAGTTAGGATTCAGAAACCACCTCCTCTACAGGTGGACATGCTATCACTATATCCTGTTGTATCCAGGTTGGATTGTGTTGGGGCATTTATTTTTTTAAGAAAGTTTATATCAATCACATTCAATATCAATCCCAGCCATTAAAAGAGTACTTGTCTCTAAACCAACGAGAGCAAGTCAGCAAATAGATAAGAATTAGAAATGTCTGAACAGTCAAGGATGGTGCACCCCAACCCATTCCTCAAAGCACCAATCAGATGCAAGTAAAGGGCAATGATCTTAGTCAAACACTGGCCATAAGTTTATCCACAAATAAGATCACAATCAGATATTAATAAGATCATCCAATTAAATCAAACATTAATAAGGGCATCCAATATAAATACATTTAATTATCATCTAATTCAATGTATGAAAAGTGGAACCTGTTTGATTTGACAAATACATTACAACTCAAAGCATAATATTTTCAAACCTTCCATTTTGTCGTCTCACAATTTTTATACTGTATATACAGAATGTACCTAGCTTGATCATGTTTTACAAAAGTTTCTGTTTATTATGTTCATATATACATGTAGCTTATTATCAATGCTTTATTATTGTTATTATTATTATTATTATTATTTTTATTATTATTATTATTATTGTTATTATTATGCAATTATGCACATGTACTCTGTATGTAAATATGCATATTATAGAGGGCCACAAGGAGGATTAGTTCCATGCAACTAATTGTGTCACCCTCTTTAAATAAAGTCATTATTATTAATCAAAATCAGACATTAATGAGGTCATCCAATCAAAATCAGACATTAAAAACTAAAGGTCATCTAAGCAAATTCAGACATTATAAAGTTCATCCAATCCAAATCAGACATTAATAAGGTCATCCAATCAAAATCAGACATTAATAAGGTCATCTTATAATCAGACATTAATAAGGTCATCTAATAAAATTCAGACATTATAAAGCTCATCCAATCAAAATCAGACATTACTAAGGTCATCCAATCAAAATCAGACATTAATAAGGTCATCTTAACACAGTCTACCTGATTTTTTTCAAAGAAAGACTTTTCAAGTTTTCCAACGAGTATTTATCTACTCTTTTTATATCTAAGTTTATCACTGCAAAAAGATGTGCAAAGCAATATTAGCTGTTAATAATCCCAAACATTTGTGCAACAGAAAAATTGACTTTTCACTTTGAACATAAACAACCTTCAACAACTTTAACACAATTCTCAGGTAGTGCACACTGCTTGGAGCTTGCCACCAATAAACACTTTCACCCTACTTATAAAGTGGGTCATGCTCCCATTTTCAACTGTAAACACAGCCATGTCCAGCCACATTCCTTACTAATTAGTCATCTAATATACAACTACCATGCCACTAAAACAAAGGGATGCAATTCAATCTGGTAACAATCAGTGATGTGTCAACTGATCCACTAATTTTATCCTATTTATTTATTCATTTTATTTATTAATTTTCCGCAAGAAGTCATAAAGAAAGCAAGAATTTATAGAGTTAAAAATGATGACATCTTTTTCTCAGTTTTACAATTTAGTATTCCCTTAAGAAGTCTTTGACAATATTAATGTTCTTCAAAAATCTTTCAAAAATGAAAAAAAAAAACATTTTGAAAATCAAGAATTTCAAAATCTGTATGAATCATGTCACTGGACAGAAAAATAATTGATGTGTAAAGAAAATAGCCAAATTGGGACAACAGTTCCACAACATGCTGCCAGAATATGGTGAAAATTAAACTTGCTCTACATTATTTTAATGTAATTTTTTATTTAAATCCTTCATGAATTTCACAAGTTACTTTCAGGAAATCAAAAGTGTGAAGTCTGGAAGACACCTGACAAGATGTGACGTAACAAATAGTCATGGGACAACAATGTGTCCTCTTAATAAGATTTGAAGTTTTCTAAGGTGCATATGTTTACAGATCACTGACATCTCAGTTCTGTCCAAATGGGTTCTGATCTGACTGAACAAATGTGGTTATGTGATAAAGATGTTCCAGTAGCATCCCATGGGATGGTGGTTCTTAAAAGGGTTTACATGGACTCTTCCTCACAGATATACAAGCTGCCATGTAGAGCTTATGATGTGCTGAAAATGGTATTAAACACACAACAACTTAATAAGTGATTAAAAACTTCTGAGCTGCTTAGGTTGATTAAAGAGTCAATGGCCACCTGTTTATTTTCTTTCTTTATTGTCCCCTTTTTTTTAAAAAAAATACAAATTCTCATCAATACAAGGATAGGAGTGTAAATGTAATGTGACAGTGAAAATAAACATAGAAATGTAACAAGTAAATGACAATATGCCACCACTGCATATAGACATGGTCTATGCTCAACACACTCCCAAAAAAAACTACCCACTACCCACCGCCCATGACACCACACACCAAAAAATTTTTCAAATCTTGTTGCTTTTGGAAATTAGCAGTCTCACCGATCATTACTGGCCAAAACATTATCTGACCAAGCAACGGTTGATTTATAAAGATGATAAAATTAACAACACATAATTCAAGTAGTGAAAAAGTGAACTGATTCTTTTGGGGGTTTCCTGCATACACATCTTCAGCTGCTGACCATAATATTTGCAAAGTTTCATGGCAATCATTAAAGAAATGTAACCAGACAGATTGATAGATCGATGGGCTTTAGAATTCATACTCCTGCCTCTAATAATAATAATAACACACAAAGGAATTTATTTATTTTAGCTGCATCTCTGATGACACTGGATATATTGGGTTCGGAAGAATGAAATAGAGTCGGCATTTCTAATCTCAACTGGAATACTACTCCGGAGCAAAGTTCCAGAGTATTAGAAACATGTTTTAAAATAATTCCTTATTTGGTTTGGGAATTTTATATTCTTTGGTAGACATTGATCACAGGTGGGGAGTATGGCCTGGTAGCCTATACTAGGATTGTGATTGTAAATATTCAGGAGCAATATTATTGGATATCCTGTACATTAATTTGGATTTTCTCAAATTTTCCTTGCTTTTTTTCTGGATTGATATTAGCCCAAATGCTCTTTTTTGAATATGTGCCAGTTTTACTATGTTTAATCATTTGAATTACCCCATACTGTATTACAGTTTTCTAAACAGGGTTGTATGTAAATTATAAATAGTTTTATGTGCCGTTCATGGAGAAAATGTCTTATCCTACCGAGAAGCCATAAACTTGAAACAACCTTTTTACTGATATGTTTGATATGTTCAGTCCATGATAGGTTATTATCTACGAAAACATCAAGTAGTCTATCATTACAGACCATTTGCAAATTGTTATCCTTCCATGCCAAATATAGTTCATCACTATCAAGATTTGTCCTTTTTTTTTGCCATATTGAGACAAGTAATATTTTAGTTTTCCAGTATTTATCACCATGCCATTTGTCCAGTTTGTTTAGATCATTCTGTAATGAAATTTCAAGTTCACACTTTGTGTCTTGGATGTCTGACAATGTTGAGATCTGTCCCTTAGTAAAAGTGGTAGGTCATTAATAAAAAACCTATTACCTGGGGCATGGATAAAATTCTCATTAATATATTTTCATAGTTAGGTACATTCAACATCATTGTAACCATGCCTCTGCATACCTGTCAACTTTTCAAAAGCCAAGTAGGGAGACTGAATAAACAAAATGGGAGATTGAGACACAAAATCAAGAGTTTTCTTACGGCATCTTTTAAGCATCATTTTCACTAAATATTGACCAATCTTCCAGGTCCAACACACATGATGTATCTTATTTTGCCCTTTTTCATATTCTGGTCAGCTGTAGCCAAACTACATAATAGCTAGAAGGTCAGACATAAGTAAACAAGGAAGAACGTAAGTGTGAAATAATTAACAGTTAGTCCTTATTATTGCAATTATGTTTTGAAAAAGACTGTCCCTCCTACATTCTTCCAAGAAACCATGTTTTACAGTATGTGTAAGAACTAGCAAACGATGCCCTATTTTGATACGGTGCTTCAAGTGTGTGATTCATCTCAACAGTTTAACTCTGCCATCTCAAGCTACTGTAAATGGGATAACTATTTTTCTAACAATTTATATCCTACCTCATTTTCTTATTTTCAACTTGTAAGGCATTTAACACTGCCTACTAAATAAAATTTCTTCTGAATTAGGGGGCACACATACTACGTGATCTGTTCTTTCACTCCTTTTGATTTAATGATCACAACATATATATATATATATATATATATATATATATATATATATATATATATATATATACACACACACAGTGGAGCCTCGTTAATCTGGACTCCGTTTATCCGGAAACCTCACTATCCGGACATAATTCAACGGAAACAGAATTCCTAAACATTAATTTGCTCCGTTAATCAAGAAATCCGCATTCCGGATCCGGAAATCAAAATCGGGGACCAAAGTGTAAATCTACATTAAAACTTGTCTCAATAATCCGGAAATAATCTGTCCAAAAATAAGAAAAATCGTATATGAAAATATAGTCAGTAGAATAATACATGTACATAAAACACAATAGTGAAGCCCTTGAGAATCTATGGCCACTATCAGTAACTATGTAGCGTGACCATATTAGAACCAGCAATTGTATAAAGAATGTATGTTTTAGCTAGTTGCCGGCGGGAATGTTGATAATTAAATAAACACACTGGGATCAAATCGTCCATGCTTTCTGACATAACACAGGTAAATAAATTAAAATTGTCATGAAGCATCTTTGTTGTTTACCAATTGTATATAACAATCACAGTTTATTGATGGCTATATAAATACAGTTGACAGATTTAAGCTGTGGACAGTATAGCGCTTCATTTCCGAATAAAATAGGGATGTCAATCATTAGTAACTGTAACAGCTGTAAAATACAACTTATTTTTTATATATAAAAATGACAGCGTCTTATTAGTTTCCCATAACGCATTTAACTGCAAAATAACATATGGTAAATAAATAAATAGATGTATTCATTAATTTATTATAACCATTACTGAATATACAGTACATTACATTTAAATCTAGCATATACATGTACATATAGACGCTGTGATGATATCGTAAAATAAAAAATTTGCATGATTCAATTATCCAGAAAACTTGTTATTCCGGACATATCCACTTGGAATGAATGTGTCCGGATTAATGAGGCTCCACTATGTATGTATTTATGTATGTATGTATGTATGTATGTATGTATGTGCGTGCGTGCGTGCATGCATGCATGCGCATATATATATATATATATATATATATATATATATATATATATATATATATATATATATATATATATATATATATATAATACTGGCATAAAACAATATTCCTAATGACATAAGACAGGCTTCTTACATTTTTAATCAATGTTTAAAATGGATGGAATGGATACAATTTTAAGACAGTCTAACAGTTCTAAGTACATGTACATGTAATATAACTACCTCATGCTTTTCTCTGCTTTTACATTTTTTTCTCATAAATGAATTACAATACAATATAATAATGGTTCCCAACCTTTTTAAATGAGGACAACTTTTTAACGTCCAAAAATTGTTGTGAACCCTAACATTCTCATACACGTAGTTGCATTTTCTTGGCTCCATTATTTGAGATTATAAATTATGACAAAAAACTATCATGAACTCCATGACCACTTTAAATGAATTCACATTTTATTCATCATAACAGCTATAAAATGTGTAGTAAATGCAAAGACATAATATTTAGTCAGTATTTGTCGATCCCTTGGAATAACCCTGCAGACTCAGGAGTGCAGGGCACAAAGCTTGGGAACCACTGCAATATAATATTTTACATTGTTATGTATATATGATTAGCATTGTTTGTTAGATTTTTTATTTCGTTATATGCATTGAATAATTGTATCTTGGACTTGACCTTGTCCAAAATCAATTTTAATTTCTACCTGACCTGAATCATTAATTTTTTTAAAATTAAATTCTGTAAACAACTAATACATAGCTAAAATATTTTCTATGAATATGGATTAACTATTAGGATTATTATCTTTGCCCGAGTCAGAGTTTTAGTAAAAGACCATTTAATTATAACTAAGATTTTATCTTGTAAAGATCTGGAACATACCAGAATGACATTTTTCATTAAGTAATAGGTTTATTTAGAAAATATTAATTGTTCTTGTTCTTGTTATTGTTGTTGTTATAGTGTTTAATGCCATTTTTCAGCACAAGACAGCTAATACATGGCAGCCAGTATTAATGGTGGAGGAAGAACCCAGTAAACCCCCAGAAAGAACCACCGACCCACAAGAAGCTACCAGCAAGCTTTCTCACATACCCACATTGGCTGAGCCCAAGACTCGAACTCACGCAAACAGAGGTGAGATGGCAGTGATCCGTAATGGTGAGCACTTTAGACCACTCGGCCACTCAGGGCCACCAAATGTTAATTTTAACCTAGGTCAAGTAGAGTACTATATAATCTTGTTTTCTCTAGGAATTATTTATTCTTGCTTTCAGATCTGAACAAAATCTGATATATGATATTTTTGTGTGTATTGTGAGCTTGAAAGTTTGTCTGATTTTCAGAGTAACACAAGTCTTTAGTGCAAAGCAAAAATTTATCACACTAATGTTTATACTGTATTTATTGTCCATAACAGAAGGTCTAAAGCATGGGTGGCCAACCTGTGGCCCATGGGTCGTGTGTGGCCTGATGGGTGTCAACTTGTGGCCCGCAGAGCTGTGTCATATGCACACAAAAATTTCTTTTAGTGTACATAAAACCACCAAAAGAACATCCCATTATGCGTAGTTCGTATCATCTCCCATCTATGGAAGTATCTCAGTACATTGATTATCATGACAATTTCTTCTATATTCGTGTTAAGAAACAATCACAACATTGAGCTGATTTTAAAAAGCGCATGCGTCGATCTAGCATAGATAGCCGTGAGCGTGAATGTGTATTGCAGGACACGGGGCGGGATGTGTCGTGCGACCGCCAGCAGTGTTGCAACACTGAGCACCAGCCAATCTGTGGCAAGCTCGCAATGCTGTCGGGCATGTGGTCGCTTCCCTTGTGTGCGTTATTGCCACATGCCTCGTGAGGTTTTGATCAACGTTTAAATACACAATGATAAGAATACAAGCTGCTATAACTGAGTATCCTGTCTACTATACCGAGTCCTGTCTACTTTATTAAGTGCAGTGAAGGTAAGCAAATCCAGCTTTTATTTTTTTAAATTAATCTATGATGCTTGGCTTTAATTTTGTAGATTTCTCTTTTTTTTGTTTTATGTGTTTAATTATGGGTATCTAACCAAATTACCAACCGTGCTGAGCACTGGCTTTTGTCTGAGTACCTACTTTTAAGTTTATTAGTACAAAAATACAAGGCCTTTCTTTAGTATTTTACTTTATTTGCATACTTTATTTTTATTTTACTAATGAATTAGCCCGAATCAGATACTTATGGCATTACAGATTTTTACAATGTGCCACAAGCACCTCATCCTTTTGTCAGAAAGTTATGTATTACTGATGGCATTTTATTGATTTGTTTAGTTAAAAACGAAGACCCATAATGGCGTCAAGTAGTAAAAATGTTAGACCAAAGAAGAGAAAAATCACAGAAGAATTCATAAGTTTTCAAGACAGATGAACTATAAACTATTTTTTCGTGGAATTTAAAACAAAGCCCATATGCTTGATATGCAATAATTCTGTTTCTGTCTTGAAAGAGTATAACATTAAATGGCATTATGAGGCTAAACATGCAAATAAGTTTGATAAGTACAAGGGCAATTTCGACAAGACCAAGTAAATGACTTAAAAAGAAAGCTTTCTGCACAACGTCAGATATTTACTAGAGCGGCTCAAGAGTCATGATACTAGCAAAAATATAGAAGCCATATTCAGATGGTGAAATGGTTATGGAATGTTTGGAGAGTGTCATTGAAAAGAAAAAGGATTTCTCAAAAATAAGCCTGTCTCATCAAACTATTACTAAGCATGTGGACGACATTGGAAAACAGATAATTTGAAAAATCGAGCATCCGAGTTCATATTTTATGCTCTAGCTTTGGATGAAAGTACAGATATAACAGATACCGCCAAAGTGGCGATTTTTATCAGGGGTGTTGATGTCCATTTCAACAAAACAGAAGAATTAGCATCACTGATCCACGTAAGGACACTACTTGCTCACGAGATTTGTTAGATGAAGTTACATCAACATTTAATCGCTTTTTGTTACAACTCAACAGCCTATCAGGCTTAACAACAGATGGTGCTCCTGCAATGGTTGGGAAACACTAAGGTTTAGTAAAATTGATTGAAAATGAGGCCTGCAAAGTTGGTAATACTGCGATGCTAAATTTTTATTGCATTATTCATCAGGAGAATTTATGTTCCAAGTCCCTTAAAATGGACCATGTCATGAAGGTGGTCATCAAAACAGTGAACTTTATTAAGTTGAAGGGGTTGAATCACCGTCAGTTCCAAGAATTTCTCAAGTCTTTGGATTCAGAGTATAATGACATTACATTTTATGCAGAAGTAAAATGGCTGACCCGTGCCAAAATGTTGAAAAGAGTGTTTGATTTGAAGCAAGAAATACAATCATTCTTCGCAAGCAAGTCAAAAAGTATCCCAGAGTTTGAAGACAAAGAGTGGGTTTGCGACTTTGCGTTTCTGGTCGATATAGTTAGCCACCTAAATGATGTTAATACTTGTCTACAAGGGAAAGATCAAAAAATTAATAACATGTATGATCTTATTTCCGCATTCCAAATGAAACTTGGGCTTTGGGAACAACAGTTAAGGACAAAAATCTTCACTCACTTTCCTATGTTGTTATTGCAACCAGATGTCACACAGGGGGCGGCGGATAAATACGCTTCGTTGTTATCCGACTTGAACCTTGAATTTGAGAACAGATTTCAAGATTTTAAAAAGCATCATGTACTTTTGCTGCATTTGCAATGCCATTCTCTGTAGACGTGAATTTATTACCAGGAATTTTACAAATGAAACATTGTGAAATGTGTTGTGATGCACAGTTAAAGGAGAAATTCCATCAGGTTGGTTTGGAAGAGTTTTACAAAACATATTTGGACAAGGAGAAATATCCTGCATTTTTCAGACATGCTCTATCGATGATTTCGCTGTTTGGAAACACTTACATGTGTGAACAGCTTTTTAGTCAGATGAAGCATATCAAATCCCAAGTGAGATCACAAATCACCGATGTGCATTTGGAAAA
This sequence comes from Unio delphinus, assembly GCA_029339505.1. Lineage (NCBI taxonomy): Eukaryota > Metazoa > Mollusca > Bivalvia > Unionida > Unionidae > Unio > Unio delphinus. The sequence goes on along the minus strand of JAQISU010000084.1, from coordinate 6,438,795 downwards.
CTGTTTGCATGTAGCAACAACCTCAGTCGATATCGACATTGATGCACTTAGCTCTGCCAAACAAAATCAGACGTCTCACTAAAAAAATAATTTATTATACTGTTTTGTTAATTTTTTACTATTATTTCTTAAATTGCCTAACTCTAATCTAATAAATATGTTTGATTCTCAGTTTTGTTATATTTTCTTCAAAAAAATAATATATTTCTTGTTTGCTCTGAATAATAATAAATAAAAAAATTTGATTATATGGCCAGGTAGGAAATCTCATTTCTAAAATCTGGCCTGGCTGCTGAAAGGGTTGGCCACCCATGGTCTAAGGTACATAATAAGCTCCAAAAACTAAATGAATTACTGTTTCTAAATGAAGTTGTATTATTTTTAAGTACATAATATTATCTAGAACTTGCCAGACCAACTGTTCCAGAAAAATGTTTAGGTGCTAATCAAACTTTGTCAACCTTCTTGCTTTCCATAAAAAATTATTTAAACACAGGAACAAAACAACACTGGCAGATTTCTCAGATTCACTATAACCCTGATTTCATTAACAGAACAAGGACAAAACACCATTTCAAATTATATCCAGCAGAAAATGTTTGCAAATTTCCAACCAAGAGCAATTTCAAATGATAAAACACATGACAAATCCTCATTCCTCAAGTTTCCCTCACTAAATTTTTGTCAACTTCACAATTCCATTACAGCTGAAAAAGTGTGGCTCCACATATATACTCTACAATCACTGAATCTAATATCAATATCACTAGATTTGACCTTAATAATGATATATTTATAATGACTACAGTTGGTTGAGGGGTTCAGCCTCTGTTGACTACCTTCCAGCCGAATATACTTTTACAGCAATTGAAAAACAAGTAAAATAAAGCCCTCTTCTCCAGGACCAAAAACCTGCCACTGTATATACCAAGGGATATTACTCTACATGCCCAAATCTAAGCATCCTCATTGGTGTACAAAAGTTATCTGCCATTATCTTGATACCTAATAATCATAGTGGATTTCAATATGAAATCATATTTCACAACAGCTACAACTGATTCTAAAATAATACAAGCCAGCAAATCACAAATCTAAGCCAAGAGAAATGTGGCATCAGTAATGATGTCTGATACTTTTCAGCACCAATATAAGGAAAAGAGAATTAAACACAACAACAACATTTAAAGACACATTTTGGATTATAGCCCAAATACATCAAGACTATTGGTACATGAGCAGGATAGTGTGGACTTGATTTGGATTACCACTGCAACTCATTTGGATTACCACTGTAACTCATTTGGATTACCACTGTAAGTCATTTGGATTACTCTACACTTTTAGACCTGTGACAACTCTTAGGACTATTTATCATTTCATTCACCATACTGTAGTTATTTTGAATTTTTCAGTTTCTATTTCATGGAAATAAATTATAGTTTGAATTTTACATAACTTGTTGATGTTCACTCTTTCTGGTACTTAGTTTAATGTAACTAAGGCAACAAACATCTAGATTAATCTAAATTAAAATGGAGCTGTTGTGACATCCAACATGGCCATCATGACAGCGTTCTTGAAAATCCTTTCATCACTACTCACATTTATCTGCTGTTTTCAGCTTCTTGCGGTGACATCTGTTATGGCTATTGGATTTAATTTTTTTTTTTTTTAAATGTTAAATCCAAATTTGTTATTTTGCTTTAAAATGAATTGATTGGGAGATTTTTTCTAGAATGTTCAGGCTGACTTAGATTCTCTAATTGTAACAAGTTTTGACCTTGGCTTGTTTGACCTAAATCCTGACCTTGCTTTAGACATTGTCAACAAGCCTCTTTATCTATTGGTCAATTTCAAGGACAACATTTTTATTTTTAGTTCTTAGGGGTAGGAAAAATCTAGAGTATGTTATTTTTAGTAAAGGTAGTCTCTTTCTGTGACCTTCCATGAACTTCTATCAATTTCTAGAAAAGCGCGTGATTACTTGTTTACTTCAGAAAAACAATATATATAGCTGTATTTTAGAAGCTGACATTAGTAGAATCTTTGGGCTGTAAGTTATTGGTTGTGTAATTCATGTTTGAGTTATAATTTTTATTATTCTTGTTTTGGACTTTGTGTCAATACATTGAAGAAAGAGGATTTATTATCTACTTGGAGGAGAAAACATGTGCTCATAATTTATGTGGATGATAAATTAAACAAGAACTGCATTATGTGACATTGTCAGCCATTTTGGATTATTACATCGTCAAGATTCGAACCTGGAACTATTAGAACATTTATTTATCAGGACTTGCAATTCCATTAGTGGATTATTTTGTGAATTCTATATTTGTTGGATTTGATTCTCTAAAACTGTAAGTTCAATTGTTTTATTTAAATAATTGTACTTAATAAAATCTTTGTTAAAGTTTTACAAGCTTGTTAGTTTTCACTCTTTCTGTGTTGCTGCTTATTCGAGCCTAAGCACGTAACATAGAATTGGTGGCTATCGTCTTGGGATTGAGATTGAGATTGAGATTGAGATTTGAGATAAATTTGAATTTAAATTTGAATTTCCCCTAGTTTTTGCAAATTTTAAATCTTTAGTGAGACTGACACGCTTGTATAAAAATGACATCTAAGGTAGAAATATTTCTTTCTAATCCTACCCAGGAGCAATTAGATCTTTTCAAAAAAGACAAGTTGGTTCAGCTTGCCAGAAAATACGATCTTTCCGAAGTGAAGGCTTCTTTAATGAAACAAGATATCAAAAAGATTTTGGTCCAGTATTTGGTAGAACAGGATGTTTTGGAACAAAGTGCTTTGATTCCAGTCAGTAAGTCTACACCAGACTCTGACATTAAACTGAAGGAATTAGAATTAAAATTCAAGATGGAATTAGAGTTGAAGAAGCTGGAATTTCAGGAAAGGGAGAAAGAGAAGCAAATTGAATTACAAAAAGAGCAGATGCTGATTGATAGAGAAAAAGAGGAGAGAGAGAGACAAGAAAGGGAGAAAGAAAGACAATTACAATCTGAATTAGAGTTTAAGAAACTGGAATTTCAAGAAAGGGATAAAGAAAGACAATTACAATTTGAAAAAGAGGAGAGAGAGAGACAGGAAAGGGAGAAGGAAAAACAATTACAATATGAAATTAGAATGAAAGAGATAGAGCTGGCAAGTGGGAATCATCATCATACTTCAAATCAAAATTTTGATTTAGCAAGGAATATTAGATTAGTGCCCCCTTTTAAAGAAAAAGAAGTAGATAAATATTTCATTCTTTTTGAAAAAGTTGCAGAAAATTTAAAGTGGCCAAGAGAGAATTGGACTCAGTTACTACAATGTGTACTTACTGGTAAGGCTAGTGAGATTTACACTTCACTGTCTGTTCAGCAAAGTGGTGATTATGACGTAGTTAAAGAATGCATTTTAAGAGGTTATGAGTTAGTTCCTGAAGCTTATAGGCAAATATTTAGAAATTACAGAAAAGAAGCTGGACAAACTCATGTCGAATTTGCTAGACAAAAAGAGCAGTTGTTTGATAGATGGTGTTTAGCCAAGAAAGTCGAGCAAGATTATCAAAATCTCAAGCAAATTATATTAATTGAAGAGTTCAAAAACTGTGTCCATAATGATGTTAAAACTTATCTTGATGAGCATCAGATTGAAACCTTGGAAAATGCTGCTCGAGCTGCTGACGAATATTCTTTGACACATAAAGTTCCTTTTGTTAACAAGACTTCTACTCAACAATTTAATGGCAGAAAAGAATTTCCGCCTAATTCAAGCCCTTCTAAAACTCAAACTAACACAACTTTCAAAAATCAGACTTCAGAGAAGTTTGATTCTAGATCCTTGTCTCTTCCGACGTGTAACTTTTGCAAGAAAAAAGGACACGTTATTTCTGATTGCTACAAATTGAAAAATAGGCAACAGAATCAAGATAGACCAGTTCCAAATGCTCTTATTTACAAGAGGTCAAGGTCACAGTCATGTATTGAAAGCAATACATTTGTTGGGTCTAATAAATCCCAGTCTGATTTTGATATGGAGAATTATGAACCATTCATATCGAATGGTTCTGTATCACTCTTGGGTGATTCAGCCAATCCCACCCCTATTAAAATTTTAAGGGACACAGGAGCCTCTCAGAGTCTTTTATTATCAGGTACTTTGCCTTTATCTGAGAAGTCTTCTTCTAATGAAAGTGTTCTTATTCAGGGGTTAGAATGCTGCTTTGTTAATGTTCCTCTCCATTGTGTAAATTTGTCATCAGACTTAGTGTCAGGACCTGTGACAATCGGAACAGTCTCGGTTTTACCCGTTGAAGGAATAGATTTATTGCTAGGCAACGACTTAGCTGGGGACAAGGTTGTGGTTAATCCACTTGTGACTGACAAGCCTAATTTGGATCAGAAAGTTGATCCAATTGAAAAAGAAATCCCTGATATATTTCAAGCTTGTACAGTTACTAGAGCTATGGCAAAGAAAGCTCTTGAGAATGAAGTTGAAAGGGGCAGTATTCCCTTCGTTGACACATGCATGGGTCAGACTTATGTTGTTGAGGGCAGTAATCCCTTATCTGATACCTGCGTGGGTCAGGCTTATGTTGAAAAAGCCAGTATACCTTCAACTGACGCTTGTAAAGGTCAGGTTTTTGATGAGGTCACTTTTACTCTTGGTTTAGATCAATCAGAAAGTATTGATCATAGTGATCCTCTTTTGACAACTCATTCTCTTTATTCTAATCAGGGTGATGATTTTGAGAGTGATGTTACAGAAGGCAGCATTCCTTCAACTGGCACTTGTATAGGTCAGGTTTTTGATGAGATCACTTTTACTCTTGGTTTAGATCAATCAGAAGGTATTAATCATAGTGATCCTCTTTTAATAACTCATTCTCTTAATCAGGGTGATAAACGACAGTTACTTGTCGTTGAACAGGAAAAAGATCCTGAGATCTCCTGTTTGTTTCAAAGGGTCATAAATGAGACTGAAGTTACTGAAGTTCCTGTCTGTTATTTCATTAAAAATGGAATTCTTATGAGAAAATGGAGACCTTCTGAGGTACCTGCTGGTGATGAGTGGTCAGTGAACTATCAAATAGTAGTTCCAAAACCATACAGACAGGAAATACTTACTCTGGCCCATGAAACTCCTTTGGTTGGTCATTTAGGGATTAATAAAATGTATCACAAGATCTTGACTCACTTCTATTGGCCAGAAATCAAAAGTGATGTTGTCAAATATTGTAGATCTTGTCATGCTTGTCAAATGGTAGGAAAACCCAATCAGAAGATATGTAAGGCTCATCTGCAACCTATTCCTACATTTGATGAAACATTCAGTGGAATTATGGTAGATTGTGTGGATTCCTTATCTAAGACCAAGTCAAGTAATCAATTAAAGTTAAAAATGAAGCTAAGGTTTGAAAGAACTGAAAGGGAGAGAACTTTTGAGTATGATAATGGAGTTGTGTTACTCTTGTTCATTCTTCTTACTTTTCTTCAAATTAGATATTACGGCCCTTACAAAGTTAAGAAGAAAATGAATTAAGTTATAGTATTAGTGCTCCTGGGATCTAAATTAATTATAGGAGTACCAGTGTATTTAAAGAAATAGCCATGTTAAATATGTAATTAATTTGGTTGTACCAGTCCCTCTTAGTGAAGGAATATCATCAGGATTCGACTGATATTGGAGCTACGAATTGTTGGAATTTAGAAATTGTAAAAAATCTAGACCAGAAACTTTCACAGTTGCAAGTGCAAGAAAGAAATGAACTGAAAGTTATTATGATATGAGCACTTATGTCCAGATATTCTTACAAGGACAAACAAAATTTTCATGATGTTGAGATTGAGAATTCCATGCAGGACGAGTCCACTCAAACAGGAATATTTGAAAAAGGAAATTCAATATTTGCTGGAGAATGATTTTATCAAGCCCAGTAAAAGTGATTGAAGTTCACTATGCATATTTGTTCCTAAACCAGATAAAACTCTCCGTATGTGCACTGATTATAGGAAGGTGAACAGAGTGACAAAAACAGATTTATTCCCATTAACAAGAATTGACTATTCTATTGATAAAATCAGGAATACCAAGTACGTCACTAAATTCTGACCTTCTGAAAGGATTTTGGCAGATTCCACTACGGAAAAAGCAAAGGAAAACTCAACATTGCGACTCCAAAAAGGACTCTAGCAATATAAAGAAAGTCCATTTCAACGTCTCATAAAAATGTTCATCTCTGGTTTAGAGATTTGTGACGTTATCATCTACAACGACACCTGGAGAGTACATCTAGCAACAATTCGATAATTCTTTAACAGACTCACTAATGTATGTTTAACAATTAATTTGTCTAAAAGTGAGTTCTGTTGTGATTGTGTGCCTTTCCTAGGATATTTTGTGGGACATGGACAAGTTAAAAATTTGAGGCTATTTCTTGATAATATAATTGTAGACACTCTTTCCATTGTATAATTTATTATATTGTGTAATTTTTAATTTCAGATGTAAATTGGTTTGTGATAAAAAGAAAGTTTTATCATATAAACCTTTCTTTTTATTTTATGGGGGAAGGTGTTATGGCTATTGGATTTAATTTTTTTTTTTTTTAAATGTTAAATCCAAATTTGTTATTTTGCCTTTAAAATGAATTGATTGGGAGATTTTTTTCTAGAATGTTCAGGCTGACTTAGATTCTCTAATTGTAAACAAGTTTTGACCTTGGCTTGTTTGACCTAAATCCTGACCTTGCTTTAGACATTGTCAACAAGCCTCTTTATCTATTGGTCAATTTCAAGGACAACATTTTTATTTTTAGTTCTTAGGGGTAGGAAAAATCTAGAGTATGTTATTTTTAGTAAAGGTAGTCTCTTTCTGTGACCTTCCATGAACTTCTATCAATTTCTAGAAAAGCGCGTGATTACTTGTTTACTTCAGAAAAACAATATATATAGCTGTATTTTAGAAGCTGACATTAGTAGAATCTTTGGGCTGTAAGTTATTGGTTGTGTAATTCATGTTTGAGTTATAATTTTTATTATTCTTGTTTTGGACTTTGTGTCAATACATTGAAGAAAGAGGATTTATTATCTATTTGGAGGAGAAAACATGTGCTCATAATTCATGTGGATGATAAATTAAACAAGAACTGCATTATGTGACATTGTCAGCCATTTTGGATTATTACATCGTCAAGATTCGAACCTGGAACTATTAGAACATTTATTTATCAGGACTTGCAATTCCATTAGTGGATTATTTTGTGAATTCTATATTTGTTGGATTTGATTCTCTAAAACTGTAAGTTCAATTGTTTTATTTAAATAATTGTACTTAATAAAATCTTTGTTAAAGTTTTACAAGCTTGTTAGTTTTCACTCTTTCTGTGTTGCTGCTTATTCGAGCCTAAGCACGTAACACATCCATGGTGGCCATTTAGAAATATTGCTGATGCTGAATGCATGGTCATATCAACATGTAATTGCCACCTAAAAACTTCTTACGATGTTTAGTTAATTCTAAATCAAAATGGTGTTCATCTTTCAGTCAATATGGAAGTTATGGTGACCATCTTTAAAACCTTGTTATCACTCAAGAATCTCTCAGATAATTTCAACACTAGACTAAAAAAAAGAATAAATATGAATTCCTTTACATTGTTTTGACCTCTGAAGGACTCCTTTTGGTAATGGTGGCCATATCTGATTGCAGACGACTTATGTATAACATTTCAAAGTCATTCATGCAAAGACACAATCAATTTTAGTGAAACAAGCTATTTTTTTTAGAAATTGTTTAAAAAGGTTTTTCTGTTTTTAGTAACAGTGACCTCATTTCATGGTGGATCAGACAACATTTATATAAACTATACCAGCCCTAATGCCAAGATGATATAAAAATTTATCAAAGTTTGCTAAGCAGTTTTTGTGCTGACATTTAAAATTACTAGTTTGATTTTTAGTAAAAGTACACATTATCTATGGATCAGTCCTTTATGCTCTAATTTAGTGGTTCTCCAAAAGCATTTAAAAATGGCAAAATGCAGATGGACAATGGACAGACAGTGCATGACACTTGCTGCTAGCCAGATGAATGACCATTCCAAAAAGTTCATTTAATGAACTTATGGCCAGGTAAGCTAATACATCTGTTCTGATAAACTGCTTTTCCAGATGAATCCGAATAAACTGTAAATCATTCACAATGAATAAAACATACCATTCATAATGTTGTGTTTAGTCTGTAAGGGGGAGAGTCTATTATGTTTGTAGATATACATTGTTTCCTCTGATGCACAGTGGTGATCCTCAACATCATATGAAGCCTTTCTGGGGAGGGCAAGGGAAATCTGTGGCATCTGTCTGTGTATCCTGCAAGGTGTGAGGCTGTAGTGGCTATGGAAATGGTTGCTATGGTGATGATGCTGAAGGACAACTGGGTCATCTAGTGTTGTTGGGTACACTTGGTCGCCATTGTTCAGAAATCTGTAGCTGCCGCCTGTCAAGTTAAAAGAAAATATCATATGACACTGTGACAATGTATGAGAAGTGCACCTGCAATGAATGGAATCCAAGACTTTCCTTGTGCTAATTACTAGTGCTAATTTATTAAAGCTTATGTCCCATTTATCTCATAGATCCAATTGAATGGCCACCATCTCTAGGATGCAAAATTTCATGGATGTGAAAAGAGGTCCATTCATAACGAACATCAAATCCATGATTTACATTTACTATCTGGATGCTGATACACCTGAATATCCCATAACATAATATTCCAACCCTACTATTGCTAATTTGAACACGACATCTTCAATGGCATTCAACCAATTAAACATCATTATCCGACTCACTCAAGTAGGTGATCGGCTCAGTTGTTATCCTTTTAGACGTTTGTTTTTTATAGCAAAGAAAATCCTTCTAACCTTCTTTGTTCGTTTTAGATCTAAATATTTATAATCTATAACATGTTGAAATTTTTTTGCAAGATTTTCCAGCATTCATATTTAGAAATTCTATGATGATGAAATTAGACACTTGTAAGACGAGATAAGATACAGAGTAAACTAAACATTTCCCCGACAGAAACCAGGAGTTCCAAACCTTTTGGCCATGACCCTAAAATATGGTATTTCTGAACCTTCCAACCCCAGTTCCACATATGGACATCTTCACAACCCTGATTTGGGTCATGACCCTGGTGTTGGGAACCATTGACCTATATTAATACTATGCTTTCAATCTCTCAAAAGCAACTCCCAAACAAAAGACAATATTGTTCAGGTTTTTCATAATTGCTCACCTCTGAAAAAAGATTACTCATACAAAAGTTTAATGTAAATGCATGATTATTTACAGGATGTGCTGCAGTGTTCTGATTAGCTAGCCTGAAGAGAACAGTTACCTTGCAAATTTTAACATTGTATCCATCTTCATTTGCAGAAAACATTACATTGTTACACTGCTCCAATACTGCACTTCTAAATCTGAGCTGGTTACTTAAGAAAAAAATAACGATTTTACCCAACACTTCTATTAATTAAATCCTATTAATTAAATCCTAGGTAAGATTGATATAAATCGTGAATACAGAGAAATATATGGATGAATCATCATATACACATTTACACCACCACGAGACTGCTTTGTCTATTAATGACTCCATGGCCAAGATGGCTTTATCATGACAACATTAGAGGACTGAATGAAACTTTGAAATGATCACACAAGCTAATAGATTAGTTTACTCTAGCCAATTATAATACATGAAAGAAGCCAACACTATAGTAAGATCTTGCTGTAGGGTTTGCCAAATTTATTTTTAACTCACCAGGCAATCTTTAGTTTTTGCCTTTTTGCTCTATCCTTTAGATTGTTCTTCAAAATGTTCATTGATATACATGAAACTTGCAACTATTCATACATTTTCAGCTTTTTCGGTTAATTTTTTTATCCTTCATAACATGACAGCCTGATCAAATAATAATGGCAACCTTGTAAGCGACATGCAAACTGGAGTCAGCTTTAAATAAAACAAATGCAGTCACACCAACAATATTTCATGAGGTTCTAAACACAATTTGTTTTCAACTTTACTATCTGTCTATGAGAAACCACCACACTATTTCTCCTAATATGAACCTGGAGGGGCATTGCAAAAGATTTTCCCAAACATAGGGGTGTGCTTATCAACAAATGATAAGCTCTGTAGTAAATACTTTGCAACAACTAATTTTGTAAAAGAAGGGTCAGAGCTTGTCATCTTATCACATGGATCTGACTTATCACATGGAGTTGCCTTATCACATGGAGCTGCCTAATCACATGGAGTTGCCTTATCACATGGAGTTGCCTTATCACATGGCCTTGTCATCAAGCAAAGGCGTACCATCAAGTGTATGTGATTTAGATTTTCAACATAGCTTTAAAACAATTTCAGTCTTATCACTATTGAAATGTGGCAGATTATTACAGAATGCCTAGCAAGGCAACTGTTAATACCATTTTTATAAGTCTCTGGTATGACTCAGCCAGGATTCGAACCCACCACCTCAAGCATCTGAGGCGGATGTTCTAACCATTAGGCCACCAGAGCAGTAGGCTTGCCATCATACATGGGTTTACCATCAAGCATGGGATTATCATCAAGCATGGGATTATCATCAAAAATGTGCTTGCCATCAAGAGCATGGACTTATCATCAAGCAATGGCATAGGAAGCATGGGCTTATCATCAAGCAATGGCATAGAAAGCATGGGCTTATCATCAAGCAATGGCATAGAAAGCATGGGCTTATCATCAAGCAATGGCATAGAAAGCATGGGCTTATCATCAAGCAATGGCATAGAAAGCATGGGCTTATCATCAAGCAATGGCATAGGAAGCATGGGCTTATCATCAAGCAATGGCATAGGAAGCATGGGCTTATCATCAAGCAATGGCATAGAAAGCATGGGCTTATCATCAAGCAATGGCATAGAAAGCATGGGCTTATCATCAAGAAATGGCATAGAAAGCATGGGCTTATCAAGCAATGGCATAGAAAGCATGGGCTTATCATCAAGCAATGGCATAGGAAGCATGGGCTTATCATCAAGCAATGGCATAGGAAGCATGGGCTTATCATCAAGCAATGGCATAGGAAGCATGGGCTTATCATCAAGCAATGGCATAGAAAGCATGGGCTTATCATCAATCAATGGCATAGAAAGCATGGGCTTATCATCAAGCAATGGCATAGAAAGCATGGGCTTATCATCAAGCAATGGCATAGAAAGCATGGGCTTATCATCAAGAAATGGCATAGAAAGCATGGGCTTATCAAGCAATGGCATAGAAAGCATGGGCTTATCATCAAGAAATGGCATAGGAAGCATGGGCTTATCATCAAGCAATGGCATAGAAAGCATGGGCTTATCAAGCAATGGCATAGAAAGCATGGGCTTATCATCAAGCAATGGCATAGAAAGCATGGACTTATCATCAAGCAATGGCATAGAAAGCATGGGCTTATCATCAAGCAATGGCATAGAAAGCATGGGCTTATCAAGCATGAACAATAATCATCTTTGGGACTTAGAGATATCATCCAGCCCTAGCATGGGGCTTATCATGAAGCATGAGCAATCACCAAGCATGGGCGTATCATGAAATATGGGCTTATCATCAAGCATGGGCATATCATGAAATATGGGCTTATCATCAAGCATGGACTTATCATCAAGCATGATCAATATCATCAAGCTTAGGGCTTAGCGCTATCACCCAGTCATAGCATTGTACTTATCAGTAACTAAGGGATTATCAATAAGTATGGATTTATCTTCAAGCATGAGCAATCATCAAGCTTAGGGCTTAGCGCTATCATCCAGCCATAGCATTGTACTTTTCAGTAACTAAGGGATTATCAATAAGTATGGATTTATCTTCAAGCATGAGCAATCATCAAGCTTAGGGCTTAGCGCTATCATCCAGCCATAGCATTGTACTTTTCAGTAACTAAGGGATTATCAATAAGTATGGATTTATCTTCAAGCATGAGCAATCATCAAGCTTAGGGCTTAGCGCTATCATCCAGCCATAGCATTGTACTTTTCAGTAACTATGGGTTTATCAATAAGTATGGATTTATCTTCAAGCATAAGCAATCATCAAGCTTGGGAATTAGCGCTATCATCCAGTCATAGCATTGTACTTTTCAGTAACTATGGGTTTATCAATAAGTATGGATTTATCTTCAAGCATGAGCAATCATCAAGCTTGGGAATTAGCGCTATCATCCAGCCATAGCATTGTACTTTTCAGTAACTATGGGTTTATCAATAAGTATGGATTTATCTTCAAGCATGAGCAATCATCAAGCTTGGGGATTAGCGATATCATCCAGCCATAGCATTGTACTTATCAGTAACTATGGGTTTATCAATAAGTATGGATTTATCTTCAAGCATGAGCAATCATCCAGCTTAGGGCTTAGCGATATCATCCAGTCCAAGCATGGGGGATATCATTAGTTATGGGCTTCTCATCAAGCATGGACTTATCATAGGATACATATGACATTTTAGTGATACAACCGATTTTTCATCAAGCAAATCAATTTTTACTGCCAAGGATATAATAGAAGACTAATTTTTAGTTACTGAGTGAATAATTAAAAGGAAACCATTGATTGGACCAAATATAATTTCTTTTTATCATACACATTCCTTATAGACCTGAATATGACTTGAGTAGTACAGTTAAATTAAATTAATTTTCTTATTATACATGTACAACTAAATGCTTCTGATGTTATCAATACAAAATTATTGGCCTAAATCATAAAACACTACTGAAAAAAATGGCAGATTGCAGGCTTATCACTATATATTTTTCTCCTTAAGTGGTCAATACCAAATTATCTATTTTAGAAGAAAGGTCAGGTTAACAAGTCATGCTGGCCAAGTTACAAGTGTAAAGGATATATATATTCCAATGCTTCGATGCAATGGGGAGTACTTTTAATCATGGTTATGAGTTCACTAGCAAGAAACAAGGATATGTCATTATTTGATTCACCTGGCACACAGAGGAATACAGACAATACACCATTCATTTATAAACTGCTAAACAGGAAAAGATTCCACAGCTCATGGCATTTACAAGTAATGCTATACCATTGGCATCTGCTATGGTTACAAGTAATGAATCATTTATCTGTTGTTTAGTGTCATCTCCAGATTTCTAAACATAAGGCACCCTAGTTCAAATTTATAAATTTATTTTAAATATATATAAATTTATAAATAAATTTATAATTTTTTAAATTTTCAGTTGGAGAAGGTTAGAGCAGATAGCCTATTATTTCAACATGTAGATCACTAACTCATTAAAAGCCCTTCTCTACAACCTGATTTCTCTTATAAGGCAGGTATGGTAATGGATCCCATTTCAATAAGTGACAGTAAAATCATATGCACAGACACTTCATTGCAAAGCAGTCGCACTATTGTAGCATGCACTCCTTAAAATGCAGGCTCAATATAAGACTGTACACTCTGTAGTTCTCAAGGGATCATTATAATAAGGGAACACTATGATAAAACGACATTTCACTATAAGGCAATATGCTATGTGGCTTCCATACACTGTATTATAATGAGAGTTGTTGTATGGTTTAACACCATTTTCAGCACTTGATAGGCTATACATGGTGGCCAGTATTAATGGTGGCGGAAGAACCTGAGAAAAAAACTCTAAAGAACCACCAACACATGAGAAGCTACTGGCAAGCTTTCTCACATACCCACATTAGCCGAATCTTAGACTCAAACACATGCAGACAGAGGTGAGATGGCAGTGATCTGTAATGGAGCGAGCTTTAGACCTCTCAGCCACTCAGGGCCCCCTAAAATGAGAGAGCATGAATTTCATTTAAAGGCAGTCTCACTATAGGCAGAATATTCTGGCTTCCCTCAACATCATTATAATGAACAAGTACTGTATCATGAACAACATTAAAAGATGATCTCGCAATAAGCTAGTATTCTTTATGACTCCCATGAATGGCATAATAAGGGAAAACTGTTCTATGAACTTGTTACTTGCTTTACTTGTGTGTCTATATATATATCTAAATAAGCCAAAAATATCATTTTGACTTTCTGCACATGCAAATTAGCCAATCAAATACATCTTTACATACACCTTTGCATCCAGCAAAACATCAGTCTCTCAGAAGCAGATGTTAGAATGCAATCAGATGTAATCTACAAAGCACAAAATTGTATCTATCTTTGATCATAATATATAAAAATGTATCTATCTTTGATCATAATATATAAAAATGTATCTATCTTTGATCATAATTACAAAATTGTATCCATCTTTGATCACAATTTTACAAAATTGTATCTATCTTTGATCATAATTACAAAATTGTATCTATCTTTGATCATAATTACAAAATTGTATCTATCTTTGATCATAATTACAAAATTGTATCTATCTTTGATCATAATTACAAAATTGTATCTATATTTGATCATAATTACAAAATTGTATCTATCTTTGATCATAATTACAAAATTGTATCTATCTTTGATCATAATTACAAAATTGTATCTATCTTTGATCATAATTACAAAATTGTATCTATCTTTGATTATAATTACAAAATTGTATCTATCTTTGATCATAATTACAAAATTGTCTATCTTTGATCATAATTACAAAATTGTATGTATCTTTGATCATAATTACAAAATTGTATCTATCTTTGATCATAATTACAAAATTGTATCTATCTTTGATCATAATTACAAAATTGTATCTATCTTTGATCATAATTACAAAATTGTATCTATCTTTGATCATAATTACAAAATTGTATCTATCTTTGATCATAATTACAAAATTGTATCTATCTTTGATCATAATTATAAAATTGTATCTATCTTTGATCATAATTACAAAATTGTATCTATCTTTGATGATAATATATAAAAATGTATCTATCTTTGATCATAATTACAAAATTGTATCTTTGATCATAATTACAAAATTGTATCTATCTTTGATCATAATTACAAAATTGTATCTATCTTTGATCATAATTACAAAATTGTATCTATCTTTGATCATAATTATAAAATTGTATCTATCTTTGATCATAATTACAAAATTGTATCTATCTTTGATCATAATTACAAAATTGTATCTATCTTTGATCATAATTACAAAATTGTATCTATCTTTGATCATAATTACAAAATTGTATCTATCTTTGATCATAATTATAAAATTGTATCTATCTTTGATCATAATTACAAAATTGTATCTATCTTTGATCATAATATACAAAATTGTATCTATCTTTGATCATAATATATAAAAATGTATCTATCTTTGATCATAATATATAAAAATGTATCTATCTTTGATCATAATTACAAAATTGTATCTATCTTTGATGATAATATATAAAAATGTATCTATCTTTGATCATAATTACAAAATTGTATCTATCTTTGATGATAATATATAAAAATGTATCTATCTTTGATCATAATTACAAAATTGTATCTATCTTTGATGATAATATATAAAATTGTATCTATCTTTGATCATAATATATAAAAATGTATCTATCTTTGATCATAATATATAAAAATGTATCTATCTTTGATCATAATTACAAAATTGTATCTATCTTTGATCATAATATATAAAAATGTATCTATCTTTGATCATAATATATAAAAATGTATCTATCTTTGATCATAATTACAAAATTGTATCTATCTTTGATGATAATATATAAAAATGTATCTATCTTTGATGATAATATATAAAAATGTATCTATCTTTGATCATAATTTTACAGCAATAGCTGATGTATGAATTGACATCAAGGGTTTACCAACTTTGAAAGTATCAAAAGCAAAAATGGAGGCAAAGAAAGGGTTGCACAAACTAAAATTGAGGAAGCATGCATGTATGCATATATGTATGCAAATACCAACAACTGCATGGTTTACTGGCATATCAGAAAAGTACATGGCATAAGAATAAAACAAAGACAACAACAACAAAAAATAATTAAAATACATAGAATAATTTTTTTTTATAAACCACTTGTTCAAGAAGTCCAAGACTGATGGCTAGAACATCATAGGAGAAAAGCAAGAACAGCATTCCTAACGAAAATTAACAAGTACCGAACTATTGTGAAATATATGAAAAGATCAAACAAACTCTGAACACAAAAGGGATGTACTTTTATATGGAGCTAAACACAGAAAAAACAACAAAGACCACAAATGAGAACATCCAGTAGCTAAACACAGAAAACAACAAAGACCATAAATGAGAACATCCAAGCATTTGTTCAAGTTTTGAAAATATGAAACCAACAGTAACAAGTCCCAAAGAGGAACAAAACAGGGGGAAAAATAGAACAACAAATCAAACATTGGAAGTGAAGCTGGATACTCATAATTTGTTTTGAAAATCCAGGACAAATATTACCTGACAGACCTTGAATTGGAATTCTTAAGGTCAGTGGATGATAAAGTAAATTGTACTGGATATACCTTGAAAGAAACAGACACAAGATCCAAAACAACATAACTACACCAAGGCACTAAGAAGAATTGATGAGGCAAGCCTGGATAAGAGTTATAACCACATCTGTTACAAATTTACACCAGGCACAAAAATGACTGGTTATCCTTGAAATCTTTCAACTGTGAATTAGCACTTAATTGCATGTGATGATATATGCTGTGCCCTCAAGATGAAAGACTCAATGGAGTCAGGTTCAGCATGGTATAACCAGGGAAGAATTAATATTGCTCACTTAATTAGGAAGCTGCATCCAGAGAAGAGGACATGATGAAACAGGAAGAGACAGAAGACCTAAAGATACAACAGTCCAGTACACTTGAGTACAGGAGTTTAGTGAGTAATTGGTCCTAAAAGCTGTTGACACATCTGAGGGCAAGAAATGCAACCTCTAAAGACAACTGCTTTCTACTTGAGGTTGTTTCTTTTTTGAAAATTAGACATGTAGATTCTGCCTTAGACAAATGAACTTCAACAAGCATGTTTGACTATAGAAAAGCGTTCAATTTGAAAAGAAAAACTGAGATAACATTTTCTGTAACCTTCCAGATCTCCAATAAAAAAATGAAAAATTAGGCAATAGGAAACAATACTATCAACAACATCCCAATATACTACTATATGACTCTGAATTAATTCTAAATCTTTGACATCTTCCTTGTCAATGTTAAATTCTGATTGACTGACATCAGAATTTAAAGTTGTTTGTAAGAATCCTTCTAAAACTGTTGGGCCAGAAATGTGAGAAAATTGTGATAAAGTTTAAAATACAAATTAGCAATGAAAACTGATCAAGTCTAAAATACCAATCAGCACTGAAAACTGAACAAGTCTAAAACACCAATTAACAATGGAAACTGCTCAAGTCTAAAATACCAATTAACAATGAAAACTGATCAAGTTTAAAATACCAATCAACAATGAAACTGATCAAGTTTAAAATACCAATTAACAATGAAAACTGATCAAGTCTAAAATACCAATTAACAATGAAAACTGATCAAGTTTAAAATACCAATTAACAATGAAACTGATCAAGTCTAAAATACCAATTAACAATGAAACTGATCAAGTCTAAAATACCAATTAACAATGAAACTGATCAAGTCTAAAATACCAATTAACAATGAAACTGATCAAGTCTAAAATACCAATTAGCAATGAAAACTGTGATAAAGTCTAAAATACCAATTAACAATGAAACTGATCAAGTCTAAAATACCAAGTAACAATGAAAACTGTGATAAAGTCTAAAATACCATTTAACAATGAATAATGGGATCAAGTCTAATTACAATACCAATTAACAATAAAAAAAATAACTGTATAATTTGATTCATAAGATAAAGACTGATTCCAATCTACAACAGACACACAAAAATTAATTGATGCAATGATTTTAAGAAATTTGTAAGATAGCTTTAAGGCCAAGAGGAGTTGAAATGTGACACAGAACCAGTTCATAAAATTTGCTTAGGGCACACTATCAGGAAATACCATATTTCATTCAAGATCTCTTAAAAAGATATGTTCACAGTGTACAATCTTTTAAGTTTTGACATATGTCTGCTTGTCTCATCTTAGTACCCCTTGTACAGTAAGCATTTCTTCTGAGTACATGGTACAAGTGACAAACTGATAATGTTATGACTGCTTTGAGTGAGTTGTAATGCATCCACAAGCCCTGAAATTGTATGGAGAATCAGCAGTGACACTGTAATGATCTGACAGACTGGTGCACTTTTAGTAAACTTTTAGAAGTTGAATCAATGTATTCATGTTAAATTTGTGATGGGCTTCACTATTACAAGAATTAGCATGACAAAACAAATGCAGATCAGTCAATGACTGTGAAAGCACTTCAGACATAGTTATAGACACAGGACTTTCTTCCTGAGAAACAAGTTTCAGCAGACAATTTAACGGAGTCGTTGGATGAGTCACAATAGAAGGTAATCTCTAAACATTTTTCGGTGTATCCCCTAGGTGTATAAGACTGAGGGTCAAAAGTCTCCTTGGTGTCAAAATTGGGAGTCAGACTGAGTAAAAACCAAACTTTGGTATCAAAACTGGGGGTCAAATTGAAAATTTGGGGGTCGCTGAAGCACAAATGAGGGTAATGGGAAACACCGCATTTTTATCAAGACTAGATCATAAAAGCTTTGCACATAAAATATTTACAGTTTCTAAAGAGAAATGTTGCTGTTGTAGGTTTATGCCCATTGCTCAGTACACAATAGGCTACAAGACTGGTCCTACAATTAGTAAATGCATCTTAAGTGCCGAGTTCTGTATGCATATGCTAAATGTCAGATTATGATATGTTCATTGCTAAATATTTGACTCAATCTATGCATTGCTACATGTCTGATTCTGATATATGCATTGCTAAATGTCTGATTCTGATATGAACATTGCTACATGTCTGATTCTGATCTATGCATTGCTACATGTCTGATTCTGATCTATGCATTGATAAATGTCTGATTCTGATCTATGCATTGCTACATGTCTGATTCTGATCTATGCATTGCTAAATGTCTGATTCTGATCTATGCATTGCTACATGTCTGATTCTGATCTATGCATTGCTACATGTCCAGTTCTGATATATGCATATGCTAAATGTCAGATTATGATATGTTCATTGCTAAATATTTGACTCTTAATCTATGCATTGCTACATGTCTGATTCTGATCTATGCATTGCTACATGTCTGATTCTGATCTATGCATTGCTACATGTCTGATTCTGATCTATGCATTGCTACATGTCTGATTCTGATCTATGCATTGCTACATGTCTGATTCTGATCTATGCATTGCTACATGTCTGATTCTGATCTATGCATTGCTACATGTCCAGTTCTGATATATGCATTGCTAAATGTCAGATTATGATATGTTCATTGCTAAATATTTGACTCTTAATCTATGCATTGCTACATGTCTGATTCTGATCTATGCATTGCTACATGTCTGATTCTGATCTATGCATTGCTACATGTCTGATTCTGATCTATGCATTGCTACATGTCTGATTCTGATCTATGCATTGCTACATGTCTGATTCTGATCTATGCATTGCTACATGTCTGATTCTGATCTATGCATTGCTACATGTCTGATTCTGATCTATGCATTGCTACATATCTGATTCTGATCTATGCATTGCTACATGTCTGATTCTGATCTATGCATTGCTAAATGTCTGATTCTGATCTATGCATTGCTACATGTCTGATTCTGATCTATGCATTGCTACATGTCTGATTCTGATCTATGCATTGCTACATGTCTGATTCTGATCTATGCATTGCTACATGTCCAGTTCTGATATATGCATTGCTAAATGTCAGATTATGATATGTTCATTGCTAAATATTTGACTCTTAATCTATGCATTGCTACATGTCTGATTCTGATCTATGCATTGCTACATGTCTGATTCTGATCTATGCATTGCTACATGTCTGATTCTGATCTATGCATTGCTACATGTCTGATTCTGATCTATGCATTGCTAAATGTCTGATTCTGATCTATGCATTGCTACATGTCTGATTCTGATCTATGCATTGCTACATGTCTGATTCTGATCTATGCATTGCTAAATGTCTGATTCTGATCTATGCATTGCTACATGTCTGATTCTGATATGAACATTGCTACATGTCTGATTCTGATCTATGCATTGCTACATGTCTGATTCTGATCTATTCATACATGTCTGATTCTGATCTATCCATGACTACATGTCTGATTCTGATCTATGCATTGCTACATGTCTGATTCTGATCTATGCATACATGTCTGATTCTGATCTATGCATACATGTCTGATTCTGATCTATGCATTGCTACATGTCTGATTCTGATCTATGCATTGCTACATGTCTGATTCTGATCTATGCATACGTGTCTGATTCTGATCTATGCATACATGTCTGATTCTGATCTATGCATACATGTCTGATTCTGATCTATCCATGACTACATGTCTGATTCTGATATATGCATTGCTAAATGTCTGATTCTGATATGAACATTGCTACATGTCTGATTCTGATCTATGCATTGCTACATGTCTGATTCTGATCTATGCATACATGTCTGATTCTGATCTATGCATTACTACATGTCTGATTCTGATCTATGCATTGCTACATGTCTGATTCTGATCTATGCATTGCTACATGTCTGATTCTGATATATGCATTGCTACATGTCCAGTTCTGATATATGCATTGCTACATGTCTGATTCTGATCTATGCATTGCTAAATTTCTGATTCTGATCTTTGTATTACTACATGTCTGATTCTGATCTATGCATTGCTACATGTCTGATTCTGATATATGCATTGCTAAATTTCTGATTCTGATCTATGTATTACTACATGTCTGATTCTGATCTATGTATTACTACATGTCTGATTCTGATCTATGCATTGCTACATGTCTGATTCTGATCTATGCATACATGTCTGATTCTGATCTATGCATTGCTACATGTCTGATTCTGATCCATGCATTGCTACATGTCTGATTCTGATCTATGCATTGCTACATGTCCAGTTCTGATATATGCATTGCTACATGTCTGATTCTGATCTATGCATTGCTAAATTTCTGATTCTGATATATGCATTGCTACATGTCTGATTCTGATCTATGCATTGCTACATGTGTGATTCTGATCTATGTATTACTACATGTCTGATTCTGATCTATGCATTGCTAAATATTTGACTCTTAATCTATGCATTGCTACATGTCTGATTCTGATCTATGCATTGCTACATGTCTGATTCTGATCTATGCATTGCTACATGTCTGATTCTGATCTATGCATTGCTACATGTCTGATTCTGATCTATGCATTGCTACATGTCTGATTCTGATCTATGCATTGCTACATGTCTGATTCTGATCTATGCATTGCTACATGTCCAGTTCTGATATATGCATTGCTAAATGTCAGATTATGATATGTTCATTGCTAAATATTTGACTCTTAATCTATGCATTGCTACATGTCTGATTCTGATCTATGCATTGCTACATGTCTGATTCTGATCTATGCATTGCTACATGTCTGATTCTGATCTATGCATTGCTACATGTCTGATTCTGATCTATGCATTGCTACATGTCTGATTCTGATCTATGCATTGCTACATGTCTGATTCTGATCTATGCATTGCTACATGTCTGATTCTGATCTATGCATTGCTACATATCTGATTCTGATCTATGCATTGCTACATGTCTGATTCTGATCTATGCATTGCTAAATGTCTGATTCTGATCTATGCATTGCTACATGTCTGATTCTGATCTATGCATTGCTACATGTCTGATTCTGATCTATGCATTGCTACATGTCTGATTCTGATCTATGCATTGCTACATGTCCAGTTCTGATATATGCATTGCTAAATGTCAGATTATGATATGTTCATTGCTAAATATTTGACTCTTAATCTATGCATTGCTACATGTCTGATTCTGATCTATGCATTGCTACATGTCTGATTCTGATCTATGCATTGCTACATGTCTGATTCTGATCTATGCATTGCTACATGTCTGATTCTGATCTATGCATTGCTACATGTCTGATTCTGATCTATGCATACATGTCTGATTCTGATCTATGCATACATGTCTGATTCTGATCTATGCATTGCTACATGTCTGATTCTGATCTATGCATTGCTACATGTCTGATTCTGATCTATGCATTGCTACATGTCTGATTCTGATCTATGCATTGCTACATATCTGATTCTGATCTATGCATTGCTACATGTCTGATTCTGATCTATGCATTGCTAAATGTCTGATTCTGATCTATGCATACATGTCTGATTCTGATCTATGCATTGCTACATGTCTGATTCTGATCCATGCATTGCTACATGTCTGATTCTGATCTATGCATTGCTACATGTCCAGTTCTGATATATGCATTGCTACATGTCTGATTCTGATCTATGCATTGCTACATGTGTGATTCTGATCTATGTATTACTACATGTCTGATTCTGATCTATGCATTGCTAAATATTTGACTCTTAATCTATGCATTGCTACATGTCTGATTCTGATCTATGCATTGCTACATGTCTGATTCTGATCTATGCATTGCTACATGTCTGATTCTGATCTATGTATTACTACATGTCTGATTCTGATCTATGCATTGCTACATATCTGATTCTGATCTATGCATTGCTACATGTCTGATTCTGATCTATGCATTGCTACATGTCTTATTCTGATCTATGCATTGCTACATGTCTGATTCTGATCTATGCATTGCTACATGTCTGATTCTGATCTATGCATTGCTAAATGTCTGATTCTGATGTATGCATTGCTAAATGTCTGATTCTGATCTATGCATTGCTACATGTCTGATTCTGATATGAACATTGCTACATGTCTGATTCTGATATATGCATTGCTACATGTCTGATTCTGATCTATGCATTGTTAAATGTCTGATTCTGATCTATGCATTGCTAAATGTCTGATTCTGATCTATGCATTGCTACATGTCTGATTCTTATATGAACATTGCTACATGTCTGATTCTGATCTATGCATTGCTAAATGTCTGATTCTGATATATGCATACATGTCTGATTCTGATATATGCATACATGTCTGATTCTGATATATGCATACATGTCTGATTCTGATATATGCATACATGTCTGATTCTGATCTATCCATGACTACATGTCTGATTCTGATCTATGCATTGCTACATGTCTGATTCTGATCTATCCATGACTACATGTCTGATTCTGATCTATGCATTGCTACATGTCTGATTCTGATCTATGCATTGCGACATGTCTGATTCTGATCTATGCATTGCTACATGTCTGATTCTGATCTATGCATTGCTACATGTCTGATTCTGATCTATGTATTGCTACATGTCTGATTCTGATCTATGCATTGCTACATGTCTGATTCTGATCTATGCATTGCTAAATGTCTGATTCTGATATGAACATTGCTACATGTCTGATTCTGATCTATGCATTGCTACATGTCTGATTCTGATCTATCCATGACTACATGTCTGATTCTGATCTATGCATTGCTAAATGTCTGATTCTGATATGAACATTGCTACATGTCTGATTCTGATCTATGCATTGCTACATGTCTGATTCTGATCTATGCATTGCTACATGTCTGATTCTGATCTATGCATTGCTACATGTCTGATTCTGATCTATGCATTGCTACATGTCTGATTCTGATCTATGCATTGCTACATGTCTGATTCTGATCTATGCATTACTACATGTCTGATAAAAGAAATATAATTACAAAAAATAAAAAAAGAACTGATGTAACAAGTCTTTATTATGGTAAATGTACCAATGTCCCCCCACAAAAAAAAAAACTTTCAGTGAACTTAAATAAAATGGTAAGAGAGGAATTATTCCCAAACACAATTTTGGTCTGGGCACAGAAGTGTATTAGATCCATATAAACTTTACTAATGAAATAAATTTAAGATATTTGGTGCTTTTCCTTTATATGCCATACAATTATATCTTCTCCAAGTTTTGAATGTCTTTACAATTATAGACCCACTAAATTTGCAAGTTTCTTTTAGAAATACATGTAGTTGATCCAGATGCAGGTAGAAAGGCAAAGCTAGCACACACACCCTACACTCCGTTCCTCCAATAAAAAGAGCATGGCACAACCAGAATGTTTCATACAGTAATTATCTTTACAGATGTTTAAAATTATGCTCTGATTAAAATGCAGATGCTTCTAAAACTTTGACCCTCTGGATGCCCATCTGGGTTTCCGTTTCGCCGACCTCACATCTATTTGTCTGCACAACACTTATCATTCAATAAATGACATTTAAGGATCCACCACTACATACTCCTTTGTAATTTAGGGCTTTTTGTTTTAAAAGTTTGATATTACTATATAATGTTTCCATACAAGCACTTTTGAAGAAGTACAGTAAAACCAGTCTTGAAAGCCACTGCTATGTGAGACCACCTGTCTTAAGAGACAACACTCTCAATGCACAAATTTAATGATTATATAACAGTATGACCGGTTATGAGAGACCACCTGTCTTGAGAGGCAATATTGTTTTGGCAAGAGAGGTGGTTTCTCAAGACAGGTTCTACTGTAACACACAAG
The DNA here is from genome assembly GCA_029339505.1 of Unio delphinus. NCBI lineage: Eukaryota > Metazoa > Mollusca > Bivalvia > Unionida > Unionidae > Unio > Unio delphinus. The sequence continues at coordinate 6,413,987 of JAQISU010000084.1, read as the reverse complement.
TGTTGCTCAGTAGATTTAATAAACTTAAGGACATGATATGATTGGTTGCCACCACAGTGGTGCTGTTCGATCAATTTAACAACACTGGACAAGGTGTAATTGGCTGCCACCGTACAGGTTTTGCTCAGTAGATTAAACAGGGGACCCCAAATGGCCGAGTGGTCTAAAGCACTTTCCATTACGGATCACTGCCATCTCACCTCTGTCTGCGTGGGATCGAGTCTAAGATTTGGCTAATGTAGTTATATGAGAAAGCTTGCCAGTAGCTTCTCGTGGGTCGGTGGTTCTTTCCGGTTTTTTTCCCGGGTTCTTCCTCCACCAATAATACTGGCCGCCATGTATAGCCTATCATGTGCTGAAAAATGGCATCAAACCCTACAACAACACCAGTAGATTTAACACAAGGACAATGTGCGATTACATGCCACCATACAGATGTTGTTCAATAGATTTAACAACAAGAGTATAAGGAGTGATTGCCACTATACTGGTGTTGCTCAATAAATATCACAAGGAACAGTGGGTTTTTCAGCACCCCAAACACATGTTGCTTAGTACAATGATCTGCACAAGGACAAGACATGATTGGCTTCCAACTGACGGGTAGTGCTCAGTACATTTAATAGCACAAGGACAAGACACGATTGGCTTCTAATTGATTGGTATTGCTCTCTCTTTGTTCACAAAATAACCCTAAAACATAAACTAACAATCAGCTTCCAAACCAGGAAGAAAAAAATCCAATTTGTTACATTCTTGTCTAGAGCTCAGACTAGAAGGAACCTTTGTAAATGTAGGAAATTTAATTAAGAAAATGATGTAGGGCTTACAAAAATGATCCATGATTTCCACCACTATTGATTTGTTTCTGTTTGATTTTAAACTTAAGCACGAACCCAGCAATTACACTTCCAAAAACTGATCCTGAAATTGATATGCAAAAACAGTTAACACTGACATACATGTAATGTAACAAAACATGCAAAACTTTATTCAAACTAAAATACAATGTATATTCACAAGTTACATGCCTATAGATCAGTGTCTGTCCTATTTAATCTAATTACTACCACACAGACGCAGATGTGCCAGTACACTGCAGATATAGATCAGTGCAGTTTGCAGTTGGGTTTGTAAGCAGGTATATACAGTATCTGATGTATATCTCCAACCAGTTGTAATGATGTGACAATTAGTCAGTTATTATATGAAAATTGCTGGAATACTCTACATCAGAACCTGTCCTGAAAGACCACACTTAGATAAAACGATGATCTCTCAAAACATGTGATCTCTCATGACAGATCATAACATTATAATCAATACATGTAAATCTATTCATGGAGAATTTTGTCCCTGACAACAGGTGATCTTTCATAGCAGTGGTCTCTCAAGACAGTTTTTACTGTGGTACTTGGCCAATAATGGGTCCAAAGTGTTCCTTATGTACCAAAAATTGAATATATTTTTTAAAAACTTCTTTTTTGGTCTTTCATGACAGGTTCTGCTGTATATTATTCTGGTCTTTGATTATGTTGCTTTGTCTTTAAAAAGTTCATAATGCTGTATTTTGTTGCTCTTAACTTTGATAAAATTACACAGAGCTGCTTCAAGGAAAGCGATGATGAAAACAAAATGGCGGTATCAAAATAGCCTCAATTTTTAAATCATTGTGTTCTCATCAACAAATGCAAACGTTACGGTAGCTGTGCATGCTGGAGGTTTTTTAATTATTACTGCATTTATACATCTACATCTAGCTGCTCTAAGATAAACTTTTATCATAATTGTTTCGCTCTAAAGTTACTCAGTAGCAGAGGTACCCATGATCTCAGCCAAGCACTGAACCAAAACATGTCTACAAGCCACATAGTGAAATTGCAATTGTTTGCGTTTCTTTCTTTTTCAGATATGATTTAATTTTAAATTAAATCCGAGAAAAAAAAATCTAAAATTTCTCACACAATTCTGATTTTGTCAGTTTATCTAAATTTTATACTGCCACAGGAAGAATACCAGGCACCATCAAGTTTATCAGGAAGTAAAATCACCCCAACACCACTTAACAGCACCTGCTTTTGCTGGAAAAAGGGAGTGTCAACAGCTGCTCTTTTCATCATATCCACAAAATGTCAATTTTTTTTTTATCTTGGTGCAAAATGTTTCTCAAAAGTACTCAAGATGCCATGCAATAAAGCAAAAAAGATTTTCAAGATAACAAGTCAATGGCTTGATCTTGATAGCTTTAGAGCTACATCACACAATGACATAGTTTCACATCACAGAATCAACCATGGCAAAAGACTCATTTTACAACAAATAATTAAAATACTAATTTTTAAAATATATCAAGTTGGTTTTCTGATAACACAACAGCTGTGGTTAATATCTGTGGTCAAGAATTCTGATCTCTGACTAATCTTGAGAAGAAGAAAAAAAAATCCATTACTACTGTATCAGTTCAGGAGTGGGAGGTGTATTCAAGTTTTATTCCACTAGTTTTTTTTTGGTTTGAATGAATTGTGCCTAGGTATATTTGCTTTCTATGGTAAATCCATATAAACAATATTCTTTTTCCGTTGAATTCATTAGCTTTAATCTTCTTTGTAAGGAACTGATAAGCTAAATTTGAGAGTTGAGTCATTTTATACCAAGTTTAAATAAAGAAAACTTTTAGTTTAAATAAAGAAAACTTAAGTACTACTATATATTTAACATTTGACAAATTTATGAATTTATAGCCAAAACTGTTTGTGTCCATCCACTGTCATGACATGCAAGCAAACTTTTGTGTTCTATTTTTATCAAAAACCCAAACAATTGCACAGACATTCAGTCTGCACTGTGACGGCACACTTGTTATCCTGTTGCCAAAAACCATCATAGATCCATCGTGTTAGGCAGATAACACATGCATTTAATTTAAAAGCAAAATAAATACTGCATTTGTAATTAAGTACAGTGTATAATTTGAGTGCATCTTGTGTACCATTATGGAACATAATTGGCAATCTTAGTAACAAGGTCCTCCTCTTTTGTCTAGGAAAGTTACACAATTTGCTTGAAATCAGATTTTGAAAGAATCTGTATTGATTGAGTCCTGTTGAGAGACATTATAATAACAGCAGCATCAACAATAAAGACATTCAAGTGATAAATTGGTAAGTCACCAAAGTAAGTTGGCATGCCACACAGCATACATATAAGCCAAGAGAATCTATAAGTAATCAATACTATACATTGCAAATAAAAATAATGAAACAAAATATAAATCTAATACTATATCAGCTTTTTAAAGTACATACATTACATACCCAACATACTTAATAACAATTACATTGTACATGTACATAAATATTTGTTTTTAGATTACATCAGAATTACCACTGACAGCCAAATTTTTCAAGAAAGTTGGCAAATGAAGGGGCAATGAAGAAGCTAATACAAAATACTATCAGCAGATGTGGTGTAGATACTTCCAGCACCAAAAAAATCAATCACTAGCTCTCAAATATTTTATTTATTTTAAATATAAAAATGAAATATCATTTGTCAGTCCTAGTTACGCAAGTAAAAACATTTTCCATAATTGTTTTAATACCAATGTAAATGAGGTTGAAGTAATGAGGCATCTTTTTTGTTTTGTGTTAAATGCAAATGGTCACTAAAATCTTAAAAAATATTAACAAAATGTTTCACATGAGAATATTTGTAAATTTGTAATGAAATGATTGAAGTTGTTACTCGATGGATTGCATGATAAAAGAACAGATTTTATATACATCTTTACAATACAGATGCTGCTGCTGATTCTGCTTCTATTCATTATTTAGTTGAAACATATGTTGATTACTATCCCGATAATAAAATAAATGATCAGTTAGACAACTAATTTGTCTTGTTACACGAGTTACTAGTTAATGAAAACAATGCTCTGACAAGCAATATTTTAGACTAGTGAGAGAGAGACAGACAGACAGACAGTTCCAGTTCCCAACTGGAATAATACTTGATCCAAGCTTAATACAACATTGTAAAAATGATGCCCAAAATGAACATGCTCAATTTATGATGTATGCTCAAAGCACAGGTAGTTTTCTACACAGAGTGATTAAATCAGTCTTGGAGATTGGACACAAAGTTATACATCTGAAAAGAGCCAGATATGCAATAACAACAGGTTATGTTTTATTGATATTAAAACCTCTGAATACAGGTAACAAACTTCACATGCAAAATTTAGAATAGGTCTCAATCCTTGAAAACTAATTATTTTGGATTTTGTTGGCAGCTTTGACTAAGTTACATCTTAACAGGCCAAAAGTACACTTTCAAGATTCCATTTCTGACCACTAGTAATTACAACTTTTAAAATACTTTATTTGAGTGTGATTTTCAAAAGAATATTCAAAGTTCAGTTTAGAGGGCATTTCAGACATCTAATCACCTTATGGTTCCATGTAACAAGAAGTATATTCCATAAAACAAACACATCACAACCAACTTAACAGTTCATTTTTGCCAGCAAGATTGTTGTTGTTCTAGGGTTTAATGCCACTTTTCAGCACAAGATCGGCTATACATGACAGCCAGTATAGATGGTGGAGGAAGAACCTGGGAACCCCCTGGAAAGAAACACCGACCCACGAGAAGCTACTAGCAGACTTTCCCACATACCCACACTGGCCAAATCTGACTCATACAACTAGATTCTGATAGCCATCCACTCTAATTCCCTGCTGAATATTGTATTCAGTCAGTATACACAGTCACTGATAAAGTACATACAGTACATCAACTAAAAAGATGACATTCCAGATCTGTTCCCCATGTATTATATAGGTATTTACTAATCATTTAATAATTACCTTTATGTGAAGTTTTGCTGATGCAAATATAAGGACTATACTTCTGGAATGTCGCACAATGAAATGTTACATGTTGGTGGCTATTCCTTATTCAAGTCCAGTAAAACAATAACTACCGATCAGAACTAGCTGTAGTTTATTCGACGAAAGTGACGACTGTATAGCATTATTTATACAAATTTGAGAGATGGGATGCTTTCTATCAAGTTTAATCCAAGTTTTTTCAGCAGATTTGGATAAGAACTTTAAATTTTCATTTACTTATTAATAGTAATGGCACCCATATAAAATTGGCAGGATTATTAGTATAAATTGAAATGCTTTCATGCCTGGATGCTGTCAAATTTGGGCAAATTCAACTCCGCATTGATTTATTTATAACCATGGTGAAATTTCAAGGATGATAGATAATATTTGTATAAATCTGAAAGTTCTTGCTTGTTGTGAAATGCTATAAAATTATGTTAATCATTATCTGAAAAGCAGCAATTTAGAGGTTTTTTACTGTTTTTATTAAATGATGCAATAAAATAATAATAATAATAATAATAATAATAATAATAATAATAATAATGCTTTATTTATAGTGGGTGACTCGTTAGTCAAGGACTATTCTCCCTTGAAAAAGCAGCAATTTAGAGGTCTTTTACTGTTTTATTAATTGTTGCCATACTTTCAGCATCATTTGTATAAATGTTTAAAGCCAGGATGCTCTGTGCCAATTTTTGGTCAAAAGTGATTCAGTGATTTGTTTTTGGAGAAGTTTCAAGTATCAATTGTTGATGGACCCCACTCATGATCCATGATAAACAATGCACAGGCAGGGAGGTCCATACCATAAGCTCACCTGACCTTCGGTCTTTTGTTCAAGAAAAGCCAAAGCAAATGACTGGCTATGCATACATCATAATAACTGAAGCTGCCACTATCAAACTTGAAAAAATAGTTACTCAAAAGTGATTTGATGTTATAGATCAATCATTTTGTAACAATAGAAAGTTGTTAATGGCACAATGGTTAATACAGGATACAACATGTACATGTACATCCTCATTTACATTATACTGATTTGTAATCATCTAAACTAAACCAAGCCCTTTACAGGTGTAAACCTTGCAGCCTTATCCATGTATTTATAACTAATGAATGAAGATTTCATTAATTAGGAAAAAACAAAATCTTAATCTTTCTGAAGTGTGAAATAAGATGCGGTAGGAAAGATGGAGATTTTTTAAAAATAATGTCACAACTTCCAATCCAATGATACTGATTCCAGGTAAAGAACTAGGTACAGTCAGTTTAGTATACATGTACTAATAAAAGGTCAGGGTTTGGTCAATCAAAGCCAGTTACCGGTAGGTCAGGTTATGGGAACATGATACACATTTTTGGTAGACCTAAGCACACTCTTGCATAGATCAAGTGTTTCAGAAATGCAGTGATCATTTTCCTGTGCCCATTTTCCCTCCCAAAATTATATAATACAAATTATCAGTAAAATGTTTGGATAGTGATAATTGCTATTGTCAACTGCATCATCATCATGTCAGCTTATCTTTAGCTGAATCATTGAAAACCAGTTCCCCAAGTCAAACTTTCAAGTCAAACTTTCTTATTGACCAGGTGACCTACTTGAAATTTCAGTGGCCAATTCAAGTTTCAAAATGCCAAACCTTAACAAATTGAAAACAGGAAATCAGTTGTGTGCTAAAATCATGGAAAAGATGACTAAAGATATATAAAAAAAAATTCTAAGGCAAATTAAAAAGTAATTACAAACAGGAGGACCATGTGGGTCTGATGAAACTCACATGGTTTACATAATTTAACAATGGACTCTCCATTCTGGCCTACATAGCCCAGGTAAGCTATCTCCCAAATTCTACATCATGATAATATTACCTATTTTAATATGTCCTGATTAAAAAAATCTAAATATAAAGGTATAATCAATATAGACTCTCTTCATCGTAGACAATGTCATTAATGATCCTGATGATATAAACTAATTTACAAAGTTTTTATGCATATTCAATTTGTATTATTTGTTGGCTAATGTCTTAATAATTGCATGCTACCTGCATGCTACCAGTATATACCTTTGCATCTTGTACAATGTCCTTGTCCAGAATAAAGTTCACTGTGTACTTGACCAGGGACAATTATTTTTTAATCAACATAATGAATAGCTAATATTTCTCTGTGAGTATATATTAAATATTAGGATCATTATCAATGAAAGTAAATATGTCAATTAATCTGAGACTAAGATATAGTTTTTTCCTGATGCGAAAACCTGGTTTACCTGGTTTAACTTTCTCACATACCCACATTGGTTGAATCTGAGACTCGAACCCACACAAACAGAGGTGAGAATGCAGTGATCTGTAACAGAGAGCGCTTTAGACCACTCAGCCACTCAGGGCCCCAAAAGTTTTGTTCAAATAGACAAAAACTATACATAGTGTGAACTAAGCTTAGGGTCCTCATTTGTATAATTAAGTCGAAGATATATGACACAATAAAAATTTAACATTCTCATTCACAGTCAGCCGATCACAGAAATTAATACCATAAATATATTATCATGGATCAAAAATGTGAAACAAAATGAAAAAAAAAACTATATAATTTTGTGTACAATGGAGATTTCAGAGAGTGCTGGAAGGGACAAGAGACACCCCTTACCATGGGAAGAAAAAAAACTTCCATCCAGGATGTTTACATGTATGATGGATATATGTATGCATAAATGTGTGTCTGTGTGAATGTCTGTACATATGTATGTGTGTATATGTACATGACAATTAGCAATTAACCACACCTAAGCAAAATAATAGCTAATGGTGTCAATTAAAAGTAAAGTTATATAAATGTAAAAAGGAATTGTACATAAAGCATTAGGTTCATAAAACCATTCCAAATAATGCAAACATGAAATACTACAAGGTAAAAGATAAAAGTTAGTTGTATTAAAATTGTGAAAAATATACTGTTACAAAATATAAAAATAAAATCATAAATCCTTAAAACTACAGATTCATATTTTTTTTTATATATATAAACCACACTCACTTAATTAAGCAATCCAATATTTTCTTGACTAGTGCATCATTTAAATTTCCTTAATTTAGTACACATCACAAAATTCCATCTTGATTTACATGGGGGGGGGGGGCAGATCTGTATATGTATACCCTATTTTATGGCCTATAAGTCGATACTTTTTGAATTGATAGTCAGGTCTTCGTCTTATACTCCGAATTGACTTATATATGAATTGTGTCATTGAAATTGCATTGACTTATATATTGATTACGGTACCCGGTATGCTATTAAAACCGTTCCAAGTTCAAGAAGCACCACTAATGCAGGATAAAACAAGTGTAAAATATTGGATTAGCATCACCACTTGGCAATTACAATCTTGATTCATTTGATATAGACATGATTTGTATCCCTAATGAATGACATCAAAAGTAACATATATATTTTTTATCATTCATCATCTATAGCTGTAAGAAGATCAAGTTACACTTAATCAAGTAAGTAGTTTCCAAGCTACAGTGGTAGATCAATGTTCTGTGCCAAATACAACATAAAATACAACCTGTTTAATGACCACTCAGACCACACAAAAGTGGTCTTTACTGGCAGGTGGTCTTTAATCACAGGTATAGAAACAAATCATACAAGTGTTAAGGGAAATAAAAAAAAGAGCATGCACAAAAAATACACAATTCAACAGCACATTAACACAGTCCAGGCTAAACTGTGCAAAGTAAGTTTATATTCTTATATATATATATATATATATATATATATATTCTTAAAAAGTTACATGACAATATGGGCTGAGAATGAGAGGTATGTACATTTTTTATAGAGTAAACATACAGGCAAAAATATTTGCAACCCAGAGTTTTCTCTAAATCACCATAGTTTTCAACATGGTAGTCCCTGCTTAATGGCTCTGCTGGATGTCATCATTTTAATTTAGGACCATCCAGGCATGTCTTCTGGTCACATGACTTTCCATTTAGAAGTAAGAATAACAAGATTATCATGATGACTGCCAAGACCATATATACCGTATATGTACATATATGAGAACTGTTAAGTCAAAATAATACAAGGATGATAAGTTAACATTTTTCATGGCAGAAAATGTCTCAATTTGCAACCACATTTAGCCTCTAGAAAAATAGGGAAAACTGAACCTTATTAAACCACTAATTGTTAAAAATTTCCAGCCATTCTAGAGATCTCTTTGATTCATTTGAAGGATATATGCACCCATTTGTATCCTATTTTTACCATAGCCTCATCATGCTATTGTTTTAAGCAGTTAATTTCTCTTAATTTCTCTTAAAATTAACAAAATTTCATTTTAAAATTCATGAAGAGTGTCTTTTCTTACCATAGAAAGGGAATTAGGCATATTTAACACTCAAATCCAAGACTGACAATTTAGCCCTCTTTTTATTGTATTTTGGTGTGTACAGTTTCCTAACCATATTCGATTATTTTCAGGTGCACATTTTATAGAAGACCTAAAAGAAATCTATTTAGCAAGATTTATCTGATTTAAGGTTTTGGTTTCAAAGGTTTAATGCCATTTTTCACCATATGATATATGGCAGCCAGTATACCTTGGTGTTCGTGTAACATAGAAAAACCCTGGGAAGATGGGAAACTACTACTACTAAAAATAATACTCTATATTTTCAGAGGGTGAATCAGTTAGATACAAATCTGAACTAATCTATCCTGAGGTCTACTATTATATCGATAAAATACAAGATAACGATATGTTCACGCACACACACACAAATGCACACACAAGCAAATGCACTGTATATAAACAACTGTTCGCATAAATGCCACACTGCGGCAGAATGAAAATGAAGCACAGGTGGGTTGTCTGAACTGTACAAGCAACAAGGGCAGGTCATGACAGTCTAAAGAAATATAAATACTGGACCTGAAATTTCATATTACATCTTGTGTTCGATCTTGAATTAAAGTATCAATACAGACCATGTAATAAACATCTTGTGAGATGATAATGCAAAGCATCAAAACCACCCAAATAGCAAGAATGAAAACAATAATGGCAGATATGGACATATAGTGACTTTCTAAGAAGAATTCGATAGACTACTCCATCAACAAGGCAAACCTTAAAATGGCCCTTTTAAAGGTTAAAATTAAAATAATAAAGATGTGCTTTCATTATTGGCATTTTTTTTATTCACTATAAAAAAAAATGGCTGAATATTAATAGACTAAGAAAACAGTGAAATTAACAAGATTGTAAAATGTACATGTGTTTATATCACATGCTCATTATATGGCAAAACTGCCCTTTTCCCATCATTGTAAGTCAAAACGGGAGGTCCATGTTATGCATTGGTGCAAAATTGTTATACAACTACAATGTTCTTTCTCCACTTGTAACAATTTTGTACACTTTAAGTAAAATTCTAATGTAGCAGTTTATACTTTTCTCAGCCTATTCACTTCAATGTAATATACAAGAGCTTCAATATTTAAGTCTATCAGAAGCTGATGTATTATTTTTATGTAGCTGTAGTCACATTTAAATGCAGAATGTCAACAGTAATTAACAACGTGAAACAATCATCAGAAGTGTTGACTTTTCCCACCGATGGATTCAGAGAGTGTAATGGTATACATTATAATACTATACACTGTAATGATATACAGTGTAATGGTATACACTGAAATGATATACAATGTATTGGTTTACATTGTAATGGTATACACTGTAATGGTATTCATTGTAATGGTATACATTGTAAATTGTATACACTGTAATGGCATACAGTGGAATGGTATAGTGTAATGATATACAGTGTAATGGTATACACTGTAATGGTATTATAATAGTGTAATGATATACACTGTAATGGTATACACTATAATTGTATACAGTGTAATGGTATACAGTGTAGTGATATACAGTGTAATGGTATACACTGTAATGGTATTAAAATAGTGTAATGATATACACTGTAATGTTATACACTATAATTGTATAGTGTAATGGCATACAGTGTAATGGTATATACTGTATTGATATACACTGTAATGGTATACACTATAAAGATATACACTGTAATGGTATACACTATAATGGTATACAGTGTAATGGTATATATTGTAATGGTATACACTGCATTATAATTCGGCCAAATGATCTGATAAAATGGATAGCTTGTAGTTAAGGCTGGAGTTCCCATAACTACTAAACTATACTAAAACACAGTATTGGCTTGCTGCTGTGGCTTAAAAAGTGAGGAAGCCAAGAAGTGAGTCTCAACATTGTAGTTGCTGTTAAAGAGATGAACTCTCCTTCCATGGTATTTTATGTGATTATTTGCTGATGCGCGAGGCAATATAAATTAAAGCACCCCTATTTCTGCTTCATAGATGTTAATCAAAGCATTTATTTACTTTTGTTCAAAATAAATTAATATTACCACTAGTTGTTTGTCAAGGGACTGGTTGGCTTGGGATTAATATGCCACTCTTTGTTTATGGCAGACAGAAAGTCATGTGACCTTTAGGCTATGCTTAAATCATCTTTGCTAGCCATCATGGTTCTTATAGCCCTATCTATGCCAGCCATCATGGTTCTTATAGCCCTATCTATGCTAGCCATCATGGTTCTTATAGCCCTTTCTATACCTGGGTGGATCAAACAGCTATGCTGGTGCTTTGTCCTAGCAACATCTAATGGATTTCATGTGTTGCCTCCCTTAGTAACCAATAGCAAGGTGCATTGTACATCTGCCAAAACAGGGCTAGCAATAAACCTAAAAGGCACACTTTGTGAGTTTAACATCATAGGCATGAATATGTACAAGAGCAAAGCCATTACATGAGTATTTGAGTGAAAGGTGTTTGTGCAAAGACAGATGGCAATGGAAAATTGCTTATTTATCAGTCCATTCAAGTTGTGTGCTCCCCTTGTCTCATCACAAAGGAACAGTGTTCAAATTTAAACAAATTAATTATGATTGGATGTTGCGGCTTTCCACTGCATCCAATGAAATTCACAGACCCAAGGCACAGAAATCTCTACTCAAGATGCAAAAGTGAAGATAGGGCTATTGGAACCTTGGCTAGCAAAAATATACTTAAATTAGAAAGCTTTTACTTAAACCAAACCACCAGAATTTAACAGTTTGTGCAGTGTATGTGAACACTTAAACAAGTTTATATTTGGATTATGAACCAAAGCTGCTCATTGTGTGAAATGGGTTTACAATGTCAGTTTCTTCTGATCCTTCCCACCCCCTTGTATATATTTTGACATTTATGTTGAGGTGTGGGGTCACAGCCATTGCATTGGCTTTTGAAAAGCTGGAATGTACTATCACCTCAATAAAGCCTGATTCATGAGCATGTGTCAAACTAGTGATATTTTGTTGGTATCAAATCACTGCAGCATTGAGATGTGCTCTCTGCCTGATGAATCTAGTTTTCTTGAGACCAATGTTCTTGGAATTAATATGTTGAGAATTAAGTATATATTGGTTCTTTTTACAAACAAGTGAGGGAGCCAAGAAGCGAGTCTCATTATGTGTTGTTTCATTGAATATTTTCTTTTCTTGGTGTACACCAAAATTGGAAATGTTTTTTGTTGATATCACATGACTTAAAGGACTTCAGATTTCACTGACATGTAGGTTGCATTATTTGCTTAGTCCTGCAAATGGCAAATACCAGGTCAAATTTCATCAACATTATGGTTTCGTCTTATCTCTCAATGGATTTAAAACAGCAAATGTTATACTTAGAATTTCTGAGAAAATAAATAATCTTGCTATTGATTTCATGCAGGTATAGCCTGATGTAGGGTCATTTAAATTAACATAAGAAGCTACCCTATGCTACAGCGGCAACAAATTTCACTTTACAAAAGGCAATTGGCTCGGACTGTATACTACAATATTTATGTCAAATTATCAAAAAGAGGTGTGATAGGTCAGAGAAAACTCAAACTAGAAATTCCAATACCGTGGTATTGTTGCTATGTAATGTCTTTCATCAATACAGCTCCTGTAAAGGTCAGAAAAGCATTAATTTTATTCTTTCAAGATAATTTTCCCAAATGATCAATAATGCATTGATGATACTGGCTGATTGTAAAGGTAACATTTGGCCTTGTACGGACTTCTTTCATCCATGCCAATACATATGTACCAGTAGTACAATCCTTGCAGAATTACTATGTAATTAAGAAAATGGCTATAAAGAGTACATCACAGATAGTGTCAATCCATTCTAGAAAGTGTGGCTGTGGGATTTACACTAAGTTCTAACAGGCTGCATTGAGAATCAACCAGATTTATAAATCATGCACTATCAACCTGAATGAAAATCATGCATCAATTTTTATACTCCAATACCTTTCTCATTAAATCCCTCCTATATTCATAAAATACCCCACACCTTTATTTCACAATTAACAGACCCTGGATATATACTGATACACAATAGCTCACAAATGTTGTATGGGCATTTGAAAGAAAGTAATTTCATTAAACATTTTGTACCCTACAGAACTCCACAAGATAATGTCTACAGTAAGTCTGGTGGTCAGTACAAAGGTCCAAGTGATACAGTTCATGGTTTTAGCTACTAAAAAAGTTTATAAAGTGATTATTCATACAATTTCCCATCTATGTAAGTACAAATTGCTTATTTAATGATTTATATGTGTATGACTGATACACAAATGGGTAGAGAAATAAAGCAAGTATGGGTACTCTACAAACCTGCAACCCATGGATAAAAAATTATATACTCTGCTAATACATAGCTACTACAGCTTCCAGAAAGGACCAAAAATTATAATGTTGCATTTACATGCATGCATGTTAATAACGTATTTGTGTCTATGTGTGTGCATCTGCCTTCATGTTCAACTTCAAGGACTTCAATATACAGTCTCCCAACTGTGTCATCCTCTTTAAATAGTCATTATTATTATTATTATTATTATTATTATTATTATTATTATTATTATATAGTTTACCAAAACTGAAGATCACTGTCATTCGTGTAGGAATGCATCAGTGTGATTTAAATGACATGTTATATAACTGACCAATTTGTTGATTGAGTTAAATATCAAATCATTACATAAAAGGTTTTACAATGTTGAGGACTTGAACTTAAGTGGCTTGCCTAAATGTAGAGTCAGTGAGAGGATTTATATCCTTACCAACTAACCTGACTACATAACAATCTATGGGGTATATATTCCCACAAATCATTGCTATTTTGGAAGTGGTCCTCTGGACTTTAATGTATTCCATATTTACCAACAAAGACTTTAATGACCATGCCCTGATTTTAGAGAAAAACATGCATAGAGAACTGACAAAACCTTGGTCTGGTTTATGATTTATTTACTTACTTCTACTCTGCTGCATTTCCAAAGAACTTGGTAAATCCATTGGGAATATTCTTATCACAATTTTCAACACAAATATACAGGCACTCCAATACAAGTAGCTCTGACAGCGTGTATCTACAGAAATCACTGGGACAAATTACCTTGGATACAAGGTATCAACAAACTGGCAGAATGGGTGTTTTATCAATTTTTTTTATTCAGCTACTATCACCCAAAATCACTATTATCTGTCTGCAGAACAACTTTGAACAGATTCCAGTTTTAACTGTGATACCATTGGAATGCTGTTCACTTTTGTAAATTTCTTGTGTGAATGAACCACTATATTTCATCTGATTGTAGACTAGTTATTCCAAACACTGTCAAGGGATCCAACTTTTAATCAGTCTGATCCAAGATAACTAGATCAAATGGAGAGGCAGAACTAGTGCCAGTAACTCACATATAATTGACTGAATAATGTTCTTTCATCAAATCCATACTTGCCAATGTTTAACTGAATAACAGTGCTTTATTTGTCTTCAATTTTTACTTTGTATTTTTAAGTATTAACTTCATTCAGTCCTGAAACCAGAATCAATAAAATTGTGATTTATGCTGGAGTTTAATATGCTATGAAATATACATCCCACAAACCTGTTAATAAGAATATTCATGATACCACAAGATGTCCCACAAACCTATTTGAAAAGGTCACTCAAAAACACAAGATGTCCCACAAACCTGCTTTTTTTAAAACACTAGATACAATGTACCACAATATTTCCTTTCCAAGAAAATTGTTGCTTAAACTGTCCATTATGAGCAGTATCCTTTGTATACAGGTCTTCTAAAACAAGTTTTAATGCTATATTGATTATAAATACTACATTAATATATTCAACATGTACATTTTTAATAAAAGCACTTCAAAAATCAATGAGTCAAATTGAGCAACTCAACAGAAAGATACATCAAAAAGTAAATACAAAAAGTGTCAACAAATTCAACATCCTCAGAAAACATTTGCACTTGCAGAATCACCACAAAAAATATATTCTCCCACTGTTAACGTTTGTGAATAGATTGTGTAGAAATAAATTTTCCAATCTCTAAGTGAAATACTTTTTGCTTGTCCAACTCTTATCCAACATTATCCATTAAAAAAAAATGAAAATGTTGGCATATGCTGCTATTATCAAATCACTTTGCAACAAATTTTAAACTGAATAAATACATTCAGAAAAGGTTATTTCTTCCAATTTCTTTTACGTGTCAAATATATGTAACCATAATGTAATTCATTTTCTTGCTCCAATGTCAGCTGTTTCCGCAACCTTCCTCACACTTTTTGAATAAGTAAAATCAACAGATAATGTATTCCATAGTTTCCATTCATCCTTATTTTTGGCAACAAATTCAGGGCAATGGATAAATCTGGACTAGTAATCTTCTGAACCATACAACCTCTCTTACCTAATTTTCCTCACAAAGGAACCAGTGAAATTTGACACTTTAAAATATACATCTTTAAAAATGGTACTCTTTCCCATTAATTGGAAAAACATGCAGCTGTGGCAAACCCTTCCACCCCAGGGTTCCAACTCAAAAACATAATAATCATAACAAGAACATTTTTTCTCCATTGCCAAGAGATCATGTTCCTGAGAGAAATAACCTCTAGTGCTATGTATCAGAGAGAAGGATTCAGCTATTTCATATGCCATTAGTTCAGTAATGAAGCAGGATACCTTTAGTGCCTGGGTCTACTTCTTCCCCCCCCCCCCCCCCCCCGTTCTTTTCAAGTCCCCCACCAAACAAATAAAGTCATTACTGGTTTAAGAAATTTAAATCCTAGTTGTAATGCATTCAAAAATAAATAATGTAAAGAGATCCATTCGTTGTACCAAGTACCAGCTGATCATAGTCTTCACTATCAATATGGGTATGACTAAAGAAATCTATCTGTATATGTTATGCAAACAAAACTGTGCATATGTGTGTGTGTGTGTGTGTGTGTGTTTGTGTGTGTGTGTGTGAGAGAGAGAGAGATATTTGGATTTTTAATGTAGCTTTAACAATTTTTCAGTCATGTTGCTATGATGTCTGCAGTGTGGCAGTTCATAGTAATGTCTAGTACTGGGGCATGGTGCCACAGGCATATAACTTCCTGACACCATGCTGACTAGTCCCAACACTAACCTCTTAATGCTGAAAGCCAAGTGAGGCAGCTGTTAGTACCATTTTCATTCATAAATCTTTGGCATGAAATGGCCAGGTTTTAACCCATGTCCACTCGCTTCCAAAGCAAACAAACTGTAATGGAAGAGTAATGATAATAGCACTCATTTGGAGTTTAATTGAATATAGAATATACCTCTGGTTGTGAGACTGTTCTTAGAATCGTTTCCAACAGGCTTGAGACACTTTGGATAAGCCCAGATCCATCAAATGGGATGTAGAATAGGCCCAATACATCAAAAGGCATGTATAATAGGCCTAATGCATCAAAAAGGGATGTAGAATAGGCCTAATGCATCAAAAAGGGATGTAGAATAGGCCCAATACATCAAAAGGGATGTAGAAAAGGCCTAATGCATCAAAAAAGGATGTAGAATAGGCCTAATGTATCAAAAAGGGATGTAGAATAGGCCTAATGCATCAAAAAGGGATGTAGAACAGGCCTAATGCATCAAAAAGGGATGTAGAATAGGCCTAATGCATCAAAAAGGATGTAAAATAACCCCAATACATCAAAAAGGGATGTAGAAAAGGCCCAATGCATCAAAAAGGATGTAAAATAACCCCAATACATCAAAAAGGGATGTAGAAAAGGCCCAATGCATCAAAAAGGGATGTAGAACAGGCCTAATTCATCAAAAAGGGATGTAGAATAGGCCTAATGCATCAAAAAGGTATGTAGAACAGGCCTAATGCATCAAAAAGGGATGTAGAATAAGCCCAATGCATCAAAAGGGATGTAGAATAGGCCCAATGCATCAAATGGGATGTAGAATAGGCCCAATGCATCAAAAGGGATGTAGAATAAGCCCAATGCATCAAAAGGGATGTAGAATAAGCCCAATGCATCAAAAAGGGATGTAGAACAGGCCCAATGCATCAAAAGGGATGTAGAATAGGCCCAGTGCATTAAACAAGATCTAGAACATGCCCAGTACATCAAAAGGGATGTAGAATAAGCCCAATATATCAAAAGGGGCCCAATACATCCTCCTACATGTTGTAATTGGCAACTAATGGGGGAAACCTTTTGCCTTGGGATGGCATGCATTCCATGATGTTGTGCTTTTTCAGAAGGCCTTGAACATTTTCTAACTGACATTTATATAAAAATATTATTTGCTCTGTACCGGTATGCCTATTTGGAAGTGGCTTCCCAGCACTTTCTGCTAGTTTGTTTTGATGGCACAAACCCAATACATACACACATACTCACATTTTCGCAACCTTGTCAGGGAAAGTCTATTAGCTGGTTGCTTTGATTCAATTCTGAGTGCAATCCACGCTTAATTAAAAAATATTCTCATCTACTTCCTAAAGGATTTTACGTTAATCTAATAATCTAGAAAGAGGATATCCAACCTTCCTAGATGACTGATGACTATACTGTACACTGGGATAAGAATTCCTTTGCTGTACCTGCATGATAACACATTTTCTTTAAAAGGCAGGTATCATCACGATCCTAACTCATTATTCAGTAGTCTAATTTAATGTATTATGTATGTTTTTATCATACATCCTCACTACAAGGGCTACACTCTATCATTAAATGTATTACATATGTTATTATCAGACATCCTCACTACAAATGGATACACTCTATCGTTAAATGTATTATGTATGCTTTTATCAGACATCCTCACTACAAATGGATACACTCTATCATTAAATGTATTACATATGTTATTATCAGACATCCTCACTACAAATGAATACACACCATCATTAAATGTATTACATATGTTATTATCAGACATCCTCACTACAAATGGATACACTCTTTCATTAAATGTATTATGTATGTTATTATCAGACTACTAATGGCTACACTCTATCATTAAATGTACATGTATTATGTATGTTATTATCAGACACCCTCAGAGTCACTACAAATGGCTACACTCTATCATTAAATGTATTTTGTGTGTTATTATCAGACATCCTTACTACAAAGTGATACACTATATCTAATTGTAGTTTGTATGTTATCATTAGACACCTTTGCTACAAAGTGATACACTATATCTAATTGTAGTTTGTATGTTATCATTAGCCACCTTTGCTACAAAGTGATACACTATATCTAATTGTAGTTTGTATGTTATCATTAGACACCTTTGCTACAAAGTGATACACTCTATTTATTCATGTACTCACCTATAATGTTTTGCACATGTTCATTACTACTATTTGAATGAATCCTGTATGTATTTATCCTTGAAGCCTTGCATGTTTTATTGTAGCAGTAGATCATTGTAGTTTTTAATAGCATTTGTTGTCTTTAAAGATATTATCTTGTTAACATTGAGCATTATATATATATATATCACAAGAAAGCCTCATGGATGATTGGTCAGTTGATCAAATGAGCTTCTTTAACTAAAGTCATTATTATTATTATTGTTATTATTATTTTTATTATTATTATTATTATTATTATTATTATTATTATTATCTTTTAACTGTATTACGCCTATTATTAGAAACTCCCTCTATAAGCAAATATCCTGATTAAATGTAGTTTTTTAATACACCATCATTATAAGGTGATACACTCTATGATCATGATACGCCATCATTATAACGTGATACACTATGATAAACTATCATTATATGGTGATGAACTATGATAAACCGTCATCATAAGGTGATACACTATGATACACCATCATTATAAGGTGATACACTATGATACACCATTATAAGGTGATACACTATGATATACCATTATAAGGTGATATGCTATGATACACTATCATCATAAGGTGATACACTATGATACACCATATAAGGTGATACACTATGATACACCATTATAAGATGATACACTGGTGTACTATTATAAGGTGATACACCATGATAAACCATTATAATAAAGTGATACACAATGATACACCATTATAAGGTGCTACACTGATAAACCATTATAAGGTGATATACTATGATAAACCATCATTATAAAGTGATACACTATGATACACCATTATAAGGTGATACACTATGATACACCATTATAAGGTGATACTCATAATGAAGCATGATTAAATTTAGTATGTATATCAGATACCCTCACTTTAAAGTAATATTAAATCTATTATGTATGTTATTACATATCCTTGCTATAAGGCAATACACTTTATGGCTCCCACGGATTGTCTTGTACTGAAGCTGTGCTGTACAATAATTAATTTCGTTCCCTGATTAATATGCTCAACTATAGGAGTGCAATGCAAGGAGCATACTAAGCAGGGATTCAGACTATATTTTAATATGCCCAATATCACATTTTGACAGTAAAATGATGCAATTATTTTAAAAGTTTATACATTTAACACTTTTCAAATAGATTTTACAGGGGTTTTAACAGAGTTTTTAATTTTATCCAATTCTCAGACTGATATTAATGTATTCTTAATTGACATCATGACAAAAGATGTGAAAACGGCCCCATTTTTTATTTTTTAAGCGAGTTTCTTCATCTTTTGTCATCAGCTGTGGAACCACTGCGACACAATCAATTTATTATGAAAGCCATAATATTGTATATTTATATTAATATGTACATATGTAAAGGGGGCCTCGAGTGGCCGAGTAGTCTAAAGTGCTCTCTGTTACAGATCACTGCCATGTCACCTCTGTCTGTGTGGGTTCGAGTCTCAGATTCAGCCAATGTGGGTATGTGAGAAAGCTTGCCAGTAGCTTCTCGTGGGTCGGTAGTTCTTTCCAGGGTTTTCACCATATTCTTCCTCCGCCATTAATACTGGACACCATGTATAGCCTATCGTGTGCTGAAAATGGTCTTAAACCCTACAACAACAACATATGTAAAGTGAACAACGTCTATAGTGTTCCTTCCTCACTTCTGAGGTATTGTCTTGACAACATATCAAATTGTTCACAGAAAATAAAAAAACCTGCTAATAGAAAATAATGGTCTTTTAAATTCTCCAATTTCAATCCAGTCACAAGACAAATATCAAACCTGCTAATAAATCTCAACACAGCAAAATCTTTATCAGATCAATCAATCATCTTTTGTATCAAATATCCCAAATTTTTCAAATCAATGCAAAATCCAACTATGTATAATTGATGATACTGGTATCAACACAAGCTATTAATAACCCAAATTAAATGCATGAATTTTCCATTAATTGAATCAATAATTTATTTTATATAAGTGCCAATATTTCACATTCACAAAGCCTTTCATTTGAAACTAATGTAGGGCAGAGGGCAATATAATGTATACACATCCCAGGATCTTGTAATGATTTGCAACAGGGTATTTTAATGATTTTTACCTCAATTCTTTTGATAATGAATTACAGGGCCCCCTTTTATCAATTAACTGGCCACTGGAGAAGGCTGTATCATATGGATTTACAGTTCATCTCTGAGGCATTTTGAAAAATCTCTTTTTCAGTCCAACAGCTGGAGTGGGATTACTGTATAACTCTTATGGCTGCCATCAATCTGCATAGGCCTAAAAATTAAAATGCATTTCCTCTTTCTGGCCATTAAAATAAATAATAATTTGGTCAGAAGGTCTGAAAATAACTTTTTAAAACTTGTTTTTCCCCCTCCTATTTTGAAGTGATCCATGATTACAATACCAAACTTTTACTCTTTCGTGAAAAGACCTAGCATTATGGCATCCTTGTTTTAAAAGGTTGATGAGCTGTGGTGGTTACAAAAGTGTAGACCAATGTACAGACAGATGGACAAAAGAATGAAAAGAAAAGATTCACTGGCACCATCAAACTGCTGTATCTTGAGACAAGTAACTACAAATTTCCATTTCTAGAACAAAGTTTCTGGAGCGAGTGGAAATTTGCACGATTTATAAAGATTTCTTAATAGGATTAGAGCCCAATTATGACCCTTAAGGAAAAACAATGGGAATTAATCAAATTAAGAAAACTTCTTTTTAATGCAGAGTGATGAAATTTAATTTGAAATCTCCACAATAATTTACAAAAAACTAGACACTGTTTGATGATTTTTTTTACTTAAAACCGCATTTCAATATGATAATCCTTTTGGGAGAATTAGTTACAAGATATTAACGTGTTCGTTCTGGCAGCATTATTCAAGATCAGTTCTCTGGTATATGTGAACAGTAGTAATGACAACATTTTCAAGATGGCTACCAAGTAAATAAAACACCTTAAACTCACTTTAGCTCTCTGACATTGATTCAGTGAAGGAATGGGGGCCCTGAGTGGCTGAGTGGTTAAAAGCGCTGTCCGTTACAGATCACTGCCATCTCACCTCTGTCTGTGTGAGTTCGAGTCTAAGATTCGGCTAATGTAGTTATGTGAGAAAGCTTGCCAGTAGCTTCTCGTGGGTCGGTGGTTCTTTCCGGGAATTGCCTGGGTTCTACCTCCACCATTAATACTGGCCGCCATGTATAGCCTATATTGTGCCGAAAAATGGCGTTAAACTATAAAAAATTAAAAAAAAGAGTGAAGGAATGAAATCAGTCCATTCATGGTCAACTCTCCCCTTCATTCATGCATATCTGTCATCAGCCTGTATTCAAAATATTTCTGAATGTCTTCAGTATAGAGTATTTTTTTATGCTGGAAGTGAAGAGCTTTATGAATTGTAAAGTGTAAAACATCTGCATGACTCTGAAGAAGATAAAAATATATGGTTCATTTTTGTTCATCCAATCTTATTTCTGCTTCAGATTATTCAGCCTCTTACAAGTCTGAAAGGGGCCCCCGAGTGGTCTAAAGCACTGACCATTATAGATCATTGCCACCTCATCTCTGTCTGCATGGCTTTGAGTCTCAAGTTTGGCCAATGTGGGTATGTGAGAAAGCTTGCCAGTAGCTTCTCATGGATCTGTGGTTCTTTCCGTGGCTATCCTGGATTCATCCTCCACCATTTATACTGGCTGCCATGTTTAGCCTATCTAATACTGGCCGCCATGTATAACCTATCTTGTGCTGAACAATGGCATTAAACCTTACAACAACAGCAGGTCTGAAACATTATGCCTATTAATGGCATAGTTTCATTTTGATAGCATGCGGCTTCAAAGATACGGTAGATGAGTATGTCCTCAACCAAGCTGTACTCCAAAACTGTTTAGTGCTACACAAGGCAAAAGTCAAATGTCAAATGAATGTATCTTTATCCTGAATTTACCCACAGATGATCATAGTCTCACCTACAAAGCCATGGAAACAATACTGTAAGAAATAAACTTGTCCACTTGAAATCCATCGTCACATGCACTGTCTAACATGAAATGCAATTTTGTGATCCTCTTTCAAAGGGAAAATACCAAAAACATGATCTTCCCCATAAAAGAGAAAAACAAGCATCTGAAGACTGATTACTAAGTGTATTCCTGCTTCATTACCTTGACTGTGACTCGATATTAATGAAGATAGTTTGAACTCATTGATGCGTCTTCTTTATTGATTGTAATTTTGTAGTATTTATCAACTTGGCGATTCAGCGTAAAATCAACAAATGATGACACTGGCCCTGGGCAATGAGGCAAGAAAACATTTTACCAACAAACAATTAATACAGACATGTTCATCTATTTTTCCATCGAATTATGCACTAATGACATTTACTACAACTGCAGCTGGTACTAATGTTGAACCTTCAGAGTAATCACCCATCCTCCAAATTATTACTTCAGTTTATTTGTAATTTCTGAAAGTACACGACTGATTGATCGCTAAATAATCGAACTGCCCAACTAAATGCACTACCATATTTATACAAATAAAATGTGCATGAGAAATAATATATAACACCGAAAACAAAATATGATCAGGTTCTCATGGGAAGTGAGGTAGGTCAGATGAGGATAATAAATGAACAAATGTACTGTAAAAGGCATATTATATGCCTGTCCCAGGTTTAACTGTTTTCTATGCAGAACAACTGAAGTGTGTGTGCTGAAACGTTTTCTTTTCGAATCAGTGACCTTGACCATTTGACCCAAAATGTATAGGCTTTACCTTTCTAAGAGCAAGCCATCCTCAAAATTAATAGGTTCCTTTCTAACCCCATTTGAAAACCATTAATAAAGTTTGAGGTCTGTGATGTAGTAATTGTATAACGCAGAAACCATTTTTATTCCATAACCTTGACCTTTATTCCAAAACTGAACAATATTTGCCCACCCAAAACAAGCCATTAATATAAGTTTAGTAAATGTAAATGGTGGAAAAATCAAGTTATTGTGTAGAAACTATATTTCTTTTTTTCAGTCAGTGATGATTACCTTTGACCTTTTAATCCTAAAATCTATAGGATTCTTTCTAATCCCAAGTACAAGCTATCTACTCAGTTAATAACTATTGATGGTAAACAACTCAAATTATTAAGAAAGAAAGCAATTTGGTCACCGACAGGCTGCAGTACAGATGTCTGGATGGATAACATAACATAACACACTCCACCTTATCAAACACAAGACAATGATGCCTGAAATAGATTTCTTCCGCTTCCTCTTTCAATTATACCTTTTACTTGATATTTAGTATAAACCATTCTCCATCATTGAAAAGAATACAAGTTGTTGTGGGTTTAATGCCATTTTGTCAGCACACAATAGGCTATGTATGGTGGCCAGTTTAACTGGTGCAAGAAAAGAACCTGGCAAAACCTTGGTAAGAAGCACCGACCCTTTGGAAGCCATTTGCACATATTCTCTCATACCCATGTTGGCTGAGCCTAAGACTTGAATTCACATGGACATGGACTTAGGTGAGACTTAGCAGTGACTGATTGGTAAAGGCGAGTGCTTTAGACCACTCTGTCACCCTGGGCCCATGAAAGAATACAAGGGCCAAAGTAGAGAAGCAAAGTAAACGAATGAATAATTGAAAGAAAGAAAATATCCAACATGATTAATAATGTAAACACAAACGGCAGCTTTTTGTGTTTACTGACACATTGACACAAGAATGACAAGTGTTTTGGCAACATAATAAAAAAAACTTCAACAAAGACATACTACAGTAAGTAACCCTGGTTGATATGGACAGGATTCCAACCCAGGTTGATATGGACAGAATACCAACCCACCACCTGAGTTGCAAGTTCAACTCTAAGCCACCATCACCCCTGTAAATGTTCCAATTTCAATTCAGTATATAAAAAAGACAACAACTACATCCACCTAACTGGCAACAACTTAAATGCCCAAAAATACACATTCCAACTCCCCTCCATGAAAAATCAAGCCATACCAAGGGTGATATTACCATTCTCAGAGAATGTAATTTTCATCCACTTAAGGTGTTTTGTGTTCATTATAAAGAGTCAATGAAAACTATCAAAGTAAATCTTCCAATCTACAGAAAACATTTTAATTATACACACGAACTGAAAACAAGTTTTCTGCTTATGTAATTGTTTCATCAATGCAACCTTATAATAATACTATAATAATGTGGACTTTGTATAGTGCCTAATTTTCAGAAGCTCTAATCACTTTACAACATCTATAATAATAT
Organism: Unio delphinus; assembly: GCA_029339505.1. Lineage (NCBI taxonomy): Eukaryota > Metazoa > Mollusca > Bivalvia > Unionida > Unionidae > Unio > Unio delphinus. Next base: position 6,388,947 of record JAQISU010000084.1, on the reverse strand, counting down.
GATTACAAAAAAACAAAACACTATGAAATTAGAAAACAAAAAAACAGGCTGAAAATATTTAAGGTAGGAAACATTATTAGGTCTTTAAGTTTGTTCTTGAAGTAAAAAAAGGTGGGTTTTAAGAGCATTCTTGAAGGGGACCACTGTGTCTTTGTGTCTAATTTCAATGGGCAATTCATTCAATGTTGCTGGGCCCTGGTATGAAAAAGAATGTTGTCCATATGACTTCATTTTCATAGTGGGAATGATGAGTATATGATTGTCAGAAGAGGAGCGTAAGTATCTGACTGGTGTATGGTGTATATACATGGGTGAGGCCAGATAGGCATGTTGGACTAGAGTCCATCAGTGAAACATAGCACAGGGAACAAATTTTGTGTTTGATTCTACATCGAATGGATAGCCAGTGTAGGTACAGAGCAGCAGTGAGGTATGCTCTGATCAAGACACTGTAAGGATGATCTGAGCAGCTGTGTTTTGAACTTTTTGAAGTTTCTTGAGTAGATATTGAGATGAACCAGACATAACTTAGTTACAGTAGTCCAGTCTTTAAAGTGCTAATGAACACAACTGCTTTAGTGGCATCAACTGAAAGATATTTGCGAATGGAGCTAATGCATCTCAGCTCAAGATGTGCATATGCTGTTGGTACAATGTGAGAGTACTGTCCAGAGTAACACCTAGGTTTCATACTGACTGTGAATTTAATGTTAGTATTGCTGATATTTATTGTCTGAGGTAAAGGATGTGAATGAGAAAGTATTTGTGTTGTGATCATAATGGCCTCAGTTTTATCATCATTCATCTGCAGCTTGTTACATGTCATCCATGATTTTACATCAGAAATGCACCTCTCTACTCCATGGATGGTAGCATGAATTTAAGTTGGGTGGCTAGATTTGTATATTTGGGTGTCATCAGCATACAATTGGTTAGACCTGGATGATTTTCTATGACACTAGAGAGCGGATGAGTGTATAGAATGAAGAGAACTGACCCAAGAACAAAATCCTGTGGAACACTACAACATAGATCAACTGGGCTGGAGTGTATTCCATTTGCTCATACAATTTGTGTCCTGTTGACTAAGTAGGACTTGAACCACAGTAAGGCTGTATTCTGAATGCCAAATACATGCTGGAGACTGAAGTAATATATCATGGTCTATTGGGTCAAATGCTGCAGACAAATCAAAGATTGTCAGAAGAGGAGCATTAGTATCTTCCTGGTGTATGTTGTATATACAAGGAGGGCGAGGACTGTAATCTTTCCGCTATCCAAAGCAGAATGTCATTAACTACTTTCAGAAGAGTAGTTTCAGTAATGTGTCAAGGACGATATGCTGACTGTACATGGCTAAAAAGACTGTTTGGATTCAAATGAGATACAAATTGAGTTAGAACAACTTTTTCTAAGATTTTTTTTATATGAATGGGAGATTAGAAACTGGGCGGTAGTTCTTTAAATTGTTATGGTCGAGTGTTGGTTTCTTCAGCAGAGGCTTACAGTGGCAGTTTTTAAAAATGATGGGAATTCCCCAGATGAGAGAGGTATTAATAACATCAGTTAGTGAAGGCAATATGAAATCTAAGCACTCAAGCAGCAGTGATTTTGGAACTGGATCAAGTTCACATGATTTTGGTGCACTCTTCATCATGATTGTCCATACTAAATCCAAAAGAAACAGGTTCAAATGCTGCTAATGGTTGTCGCTGAAATTCTGTATCACAACTGTATGGTGATAACGAGTCAATTGAAATTCTGTTGTCAAGCTTATCTCTAATGGTTTGTACAGGTCCGTAAGGTCTACTAGAGAGAAGGCAGTTGGAAGTGGTGCACATTTATTCCTTGACATTAGTTTGTTAGTTATCTCGAAGAGCTCTTTGCAGCTGGAACTCTCCGTGATCTTAGTACCGTAGTGGGATAATTTGGCTAAATGGACTATGTTTGTGACATTTTTCTTAGAGGCTTCATAGATTTGTTTATGAATATGTGTCTGGTGGAAAGCCAAAGCCTCTCTGCTTTACAGTGGTCTTTTTTTAGCAGTGTGAAGCTGGTCCCTAACACTGCTATACCACAGAGAACACTTTTGAATTGATACTCAGCACTTGGTGGCTGGGGAATGTTTTTCAAGCAATTAATGCAGGCAGTTTTCAAGTTGTTCTGCTGTAGGAGGTAAGCAAATTGTTAGGTTTGCTTGGATGTCATGCATTAGTTTGGTTCTATTTATCGTTCTTAGGTTTCTCTTAGCAGTAAATAAAGGTGGAGGGTTATGGACTGATATGTCCAATTGGTATATAATACAGAGGTGATCTGATGCAAGTTCGTAGGATACAAGGGTGGACAGTAGAATATTATCATCAGGTCTATGAATTATCCAGTCTAAAATGTGAGCATGTTTATGGGTGTTTGGTTAACTGACTGTTCAAGGTTGATCTAGGAGTTTTGTTGTGTATGGGTTACCAGGAAGTTGAAAGTTTAAATCTCCAAGAATAATCAGGTTTCCACCTACTGAATATCCATACTCCAGGAAGAGAGATTCATTCAGCTTGTTTTTTCTACTAGGAGGAGGGTTGTAGAAGCAGAAAAAAGGGACTGACCTTTGTTTCAGTGTAAGTGTAATTTGGACTAGTTCAAAGAATGTGTGGCAGAATTTGAAAGTTGTGTTTAAGATATTTTATCATGGAATTCTTTGCGATTACAGCAATTCCACCTCTGTGAGAGTGGCAGGGGAACGACTTCAAGGTGTAACTGGTGGGTGTTTGATATGTACACAAGGGCTCATCACCTGATGTTTTTAGCCATGTTTCTGTCAGGAAGAAGACATCGATCTTATCTCTGTACAGACCATTCAAAAATGGCAATTTTTAGTTAACCTGTACAGAAATGGCTTCTTCCTTTCTCCAAACTGTTTTGCATTTGTTACATTTATGGAACATTACAATTAGTCGGCATTATATAGCCAAGATTGTGAAGTGCCACACCATGGAGAATGATATGGAAGCCTACTTAGACTTTATGCAAGTAAGTGTATAAACCATTCATGTGGAATGCAATTCTAGTGGTACTTTATGGTTTTTACCTTATCATATGGCATACAGTTCAGGTCATATATTTACTACAATGGATCCCCACTTGACTCAAGTGTGCACTGTACCATGTAATAGTTTCAAGTGTGCTCACTAAATGAAGAAATATGCAATGACAAGAGATTTTACAAAAATACAAATAAAACTTTGATTTAAAAATAGTTTTAACACACAGATCAAAATGGTACTCATAGAGATCAAAATGGTACTCAGAGATCAAAATGGTACTCACAGAGATCAAAATGGTACTCAGAGATCAAAATGGTACTCATACAGATCAAAATGGTACTCATAGAGATCAAAATGGTACTCAGAGATCAAAATGGTACTCATAGAGATCAAAATGGTACTCAGAGATCAAAATGGTACTCACAGAGATCAAAATGGTACTCACAGAGATCAAAATGGTACTCACAGAGATCAAAATGGTACTCACAGAGATCAAAATGGTACTCAGAGATCAAAATGGTACTGAAGAAGCAAAAAATAGCAGTGATCTGCCAAATCAGTTGAAAATAGACACTTTTGAGTGGAAATCTGAATTTTTGTCAATGGAGAGCATTATCTTTACCTCATCAAAATGAAAAAGGCTGATAACTAGTTATATAATTTTTTTTATTTCAAATGCAAGTTTTAACATGCGGAGATCAACATGGCAGACAGCATTCAAACAGCAAATGATGGTAGTAATGTGGATGCCAATTTTGATGAAAAAAATGGACAATTTTGCGGGGAAAATTTAACTTTTAGAAAGTGCAGATTGTGATCTCAACTTCAATGAAATGGACAGAAATGATGATAACTGTTTAATAGAAGCTTTGATTTTCAAAACTGAATTTTAAGATGTGAGATGAATATGGCAGACAGTACTGAACAGCTAGTGATGGCTCTAATGTGGATGATGATTTTGATGAAAATATAGACAACTCTATGGGGGAATAACTCTATGGGAGAATTTGATATATTTGAAGCTATTCATGCTGACTGCATATTTTGAGAACATAACTGTTCATGAAGTTTAACCACAAATCAACACTGGCCATATGAATAATATGAAATTTAACTGTATTCCTGGAAATGGACTAAACAAACCCAACAAAAATATGGGGGCCCTGAGTGGCTGAGTGGTCTAAGGCTCTCTCCATTACGGATCACTGCCATCTCACCTATGTCTGTGTGGGTTCGAGTCTCAGATTTAGCCAATGTGGGTATGTAAGAATGCTTTTCGATAGCTTCTCGTGGGTCGGTGGTTCTTTCGGGGGGGGGGGGGGTTTCCAGGATTCTTCCTCCACCATAATACTGGCTGCCATGTATACCCTATTATGTACTAAAAAATGGCATTAAACCCTACAACAACAACAACCAACAAAACCATGATGTATTGACCTTAGAATTTATTACTGAATAAAAACCTAAACAAAATGAAGCGCTTTGTCAAATTTATAAATAAGGAGCAATTCTGCTTTCTCTCCAATTCACAAGCAAGTAAATTAATAAAATTATAATAACCTTAGACATTCTTGATGGATTTTTATTATTTTCACCATCTTAAATGGCATAAAATCACACACACATGCCAATTTCAAGGAGATAAAATGTATACTGCAGATAGAGGAAGTGCATTGAAAGCAAGTTATAAAAATATATGAAGCTTTACTTTTTTACCTAGTTTTGTACATCAAAAATATCTGAATTTTTAAAAAAATGACTTCAAATAAAATGTTATGCTTTTTAAAATGGCAAATAATGTTGACGAATTACAAGTTTTTCCTGTAAAGTTTGATTGACAAATGTCAATTTATTCTCTAATGCTAATGCATGAATGAATAAAACGAAAGTGATCAATCAAAATGACCACGTTACCAAAAAAATAGGAAGGAAAACTCACTTACCTGCAATCTTTACTTGTATAAAATCTCAAGAAACTGGACTGTGACTCTACAACTTTGAAATATTTCTCCCATCCATTTAATCTGCACTGAAATAAAACAATTGAAAACCTGCAAAATTGTCTCACTGATAAAGCACCTGACAATAATGCTGTTACATGAAAGCATCTGCTGGTATGCTATACATGTTACTATCAAGGTCAGACACTCTTTACAGTACCAGATTTAATTGTATGAATACAGTTAACTTCTGACACATCCAACAAATCAACACATTAAGAAACACTTAACTAAATATTAGTTGTTCACAAAGTAATATATCAGTGGTACATAATTTTCAGTAGGATTTTTTACAGTGTGAGAATTCTTTATATCAATATAATGTTTCAGCAATAAAAAAGGAAATATTTTGGGATCTTTAAAAATCCTTTGCTTTGTCAATAAATAAGTTGTCATAAATTTTATTAATAACAAGCCTTACAAAGTCTTATAATTTACAAATGGCAGGTAATCTTCACTAACTAATGGGTATACAAAAACATACTGTTGTACTTGACACAATAATGAAAAAGTTATGTTACTCATGTACAGCAAACTCCCCATAATAATCTATGGCACTCTAAGGGCTGATAAGAAGCTTCAAAGCTTTACCTGTAATCAAAGTAACAGGAAAATAATGCCAGGATTCAAGGAACATAATTTGATAATTCATGACAGTATTCTTCAATTCAATAATCTAATGTGAACAAATCTGGAAGAAAAAAAACAGCCCAACTTTATTTGCTTTGTAACAAAAGCGATGTCACCAGATACAAAGGATAAAAATGATGTCTGCTCACACAAACACAAATGAATGTAAAAATGTAGTCACAATTAATTTTACAGTCAGTAAACATCATCCAAACTGGAGTGATTCAAAATTGTAGTTAATTTTAAAGGATTTTTGCACTAAAGAAAAATATCTTTGGGGTGCAGATTTTACATGGGAGGTTGGTGGGTGGGGGTACACAAGACCTCTGTCTATGAACAGATGCATAATGGTTTATATACAGGAATTTGCAATAACGTTTAAAAACAATAATATAAAACCTGAAGTAGTCTATCTTCCCTACAGTACAGTACCAGTGATCATGTCATGACAATGGCACTACACTGTATGCATTAGAACTGCATGTCATCCATTGGACAACCTCACCATGTGTAGTTGGAAAACACTATAAAAAACTATGTAATCAATGAAAGCATCTTGCTGCTCAGTTACAAAAGGTCACTTAGAAAGCATTTGATTATGGTACCTGTAATTCATATAGATGCACATACATGATACAGCTTTGTCAATAAAACATTTTTAAAATTTAGGCTTCTGTAAAAAATTTGAAATTTTCATGTGCCTCCTCATTCTCTGAGATTGATTAACTGGGACTGAAGACATTAGGCTATATATGGCATCCAGTATTAATGGTGGAGGAAGAACCTGAGAAAACATCAGAAAGAACCACCAACCCACGAGAAGCTACTGGCAAGCTTTCTCACATCCCCACATTGGCTGAATATGCGACTCGAACCCACACAGACAGGTGAGATGGCAGCAATGCGTAATGGAAAGAGCACTTTAAACAACTCAGCCACTCTGGGCCCATTAAAATTCTGTAAAATGAATACAAAATAATAGATAAAATTGCACATGTAATAATTAAAGTCAGGAAGTGGTGTACAAACTGAATTTCCTAAAAAAAGACCAAGATTATCTCTCAAGGTACATCGAACATTGCTTCATGCTGTTCAAAACAGCCGATTAGCATTTTGTAAGAATGTATTTATAAATTTTCACTGATAATTAAAGATGCAAAATAAAGTTGGTGCGAAGTGTCGAATTTTGAATAAGCAGTGAACCTTAAAGATGAATACAATAAGCATTAAGATTTTTTCATATTTAGACCATGAAGTCTTTGGGAAAGGTCATTTCTACCTTTATTCTTAAATTCTTCCATATCAGCATTAAAACTTCAAAGGGACCAGTGTTCCAATTCAATGAAATTGACCGGATATCTTAAGATGGTTTTGAGAAAGAGACAGCTTAACATCTGATCTGTGTCAAATAGTCATTCTTCAGAGGGAAAAGTTATATAAAGTGGTTCAGAAAATCTGACTGACAAAACAGGAATTGTTTTTATAAACAACTGCTTATGATTGCCTGAGTGATCTTAAGGCATACATCTTGGAAGTAATGTGAATTTAAAGTGACAACCTTGATCATTGTTCGAAATTTATTAGTCCGAAATTTTCTGTGAAACTGGTTCTGAGGAAGCATAGAAAAAGAATAGTACTTTCCTCGTTAAACGTGAAAGGGACCAGGTGTCTGTCTTGTGAGAAAGACAGGGTTTAGTGCTGGATGCACAAGTTCTAAAGTTAACAGCATTAAAGAAACAGTTTTCCGAATGAGAGGGAGAGTAGAAAGTCCAAAGACAGAGTCCGAAACAAAAAAGATAAATGACAAGTGAAGTTCAGATAAAGGGAGAAGTGACAAGTGAAGTACGAAAAGGGGAAGTGACAAGTTCAGAGCAAAATCTGGGAGAGTCCAAGAAGGATGAGGCAGTTGGAATAGAAAGACTCAAGGAAATTGGAAACGTTGGAGCACGGTCGAGATGAAGATGGTGCAATCTGTCATGGACATTGCACTTTTTTTTTACTCTTTTCACCACTCGTTTTGATGATGAAATAAATCCAAATTAGACACTGCTATTAAATCCTGCTGATATAAATAAATATGAAATGAAATTACCACTATTAATTTGTTTGATTAATTTTGTTATTTATCTCGTCAAGCATGGCTCATATTGCATTATTTCTTCCCGATAACCTTGCCCAGTTCTCTGTTGATATTCTATCTTTTCACTCACACCAGTCATAATACCTAATATCTAATGGCTAGTTTCAAATGCATGATGGTTTATTCTACATCCTTACCACACCCAAATCATGTTGGCAGGTGTGCCACACAGAACTAGTCAAAAGATTTAAAATGTTCCCATACTTAAGTGCTGTCCAATACCTGTCTATGATGTACATGTATTGCAAATGTATCTACTGTTTTCTACCTCTAGACTGGTTCCATTCATTTACTGTTCCCTGCTTCTACTCATACCTTTTTGCTTTCAGTAAAGACTTGTATCTCTAGTCACTTACTAAATGGTCTATTTCCAGTATCTTTGATAATCCTACATAACATGGCAACCATATTTAGAAAGTAACCGTTTCAAGACCAACCAAATGACATGGATGTTCTACCTCTCAATAATCATTTAAAAAGGCAGTCTTGAAAACAAACAAAATTTACATAAATAATTCAGCACATACTAAAATCAATGATGCCATAAAACTTTTCACATGAATCAAGTTTCGCCTTGTAAATGCTGACAGAAAACTATGCATATCAATCATACCAAATCTCTGAAGGGATGGTCAAACAATGGGATTGGCTCTAAACTGCAATTGAAGCTCACAACGTGATATTTTAACCTTTCCCTCAGGTGTTATTGTTGCATCTTTATAAGACATAATTGGGACTAAATTAGGAATGTAACTGATGAATATTCTTGTGAATTTGTACCGATGTTTATGAAAGTTGATGCTGAATTAAAGGCACCTTCACTAGCCAAGGTTCCAATATTATAATCCTATCTATACCTCAGTAGATTGAACATATATATTGGTGCTTTGTCCAAGTAACATCTATTGGATTTCAAAAGTTGCCTGTCTTAATATATACTGTACTGCCAACTAACCAACAGCATGGTGCATAGTATATCGGCTGAAAATGGTGGGGGCAATTGACCTAAAAAGGATACTTTGAATGTTTTTAATTAAACAATTTGATTATATACCAGAGGGGAGTGATTACAGGTGTATTTGATTGCAAGGTATTTGTTCAAATAAGGACTGGCAGTGGAAAATTTATCTGTCTACTCAATGTCTTTACTGTCCATGTCTCAATCATGTAGGAACAGTGTTCAAATTTGAACAACTTAATTTTGAGATTGGATGTTGTGGCTTAAGGTCTCTCTCTCTCTCTCTCTCTCTCTCTCTCTCTCTCTCTCTCTCTCTCTCTCTCTCTCTCTCTCTCTCAATTCAGACTAAAGAACTTTGATCAAGGCTGTCACTTTAAATTCACATTACTTCCAATGTGTTTGTTATAATTTTACTCAGCCAATTATAAGCAGTGGTTTCTAAAGAAAAATCCTAAGGCAATCATTTGTTTCGTCAGATTCAATTTCCCCTAAGCAAAAGTTCCTATATAAACATCCTGTATGCAGCAATCACTCATCTTCTGTAAACAGCAGGCAGGTGTTTCCTAAGCATAGAATAGTTTCACCCTAACTTTACCAGTCACTAAGGCATATCTACATTTGACCATTCAATCTATGCAAACTAAATATCTGCTTCATAATGCATTGTTTAAATAAAGGATTAGTATGTGAATTGATATGCAAACATTTATATCTCCCTTACACCTCCTGACAAATCAACAGTGTAAAAGGTAACAAGTCAAATTCATAAGTGAGGTTTTTTATCATCAGGATTGATGATCAAATCAATTCTGTTGCTGGATGACGGGAAAAGTAGCTGTTATGATCACAGTGTGATAGTTATAGTTCAATATCTTCAGCATTTTTTGTGTTTGAATTAAAGCTACATCTGAAGAAATAATGTTGCCTTTGAGAAGAGATACATGTAGCATCCCTATTCAATAGGGTCCAAGGTTACTCAATGTGCAAAACAAGACTTTATAGGCTGGTGAAGCTTCAGTTCACTTGTCACAATGAATAGCAATATTCAGTTCACTTGTCATAATGAATAGCAATATTCAGTTCACTTGTCACAATGAATAGCAATATTCAGTTCACTTGTCACAATGAATAGCAATATATGTCTTCTTTTTATTTGCTGTTCATCACGACATTTCTCACATAAGCCAACTGCCTTTCACGTTGAGCAAATGACTACCAGTAATCCAAATTTTGTTTTTCAAATGTGAACAAATCAAGATTGGCATTTATTTTCTAGTCGGTAATTATTTAGTTTAGAGCTGGGGTCTCCAACTCAAACCACCCTGAAGGCTGCATGGCATTTTCGATGGCCCATAGGCTGCACAAACATTGTTATCTTCATGACACCTTGTGAAGCCAATGATTTTGTGGGCCACAGGATAAACATGTTTGCGAGTTGAAACCCCTGGTGTTGAGGATGGATGAAAGTGAACAGGATACATTTATCTTGTGTGGAATATAATTATGGGAGAACAAAATATACCCATAGATATGATTTTCTTGTACACAAAACAATCTTGACAACAATAACAAAAACAATAATAATGATAATGATATTCAGTGGAAAGTATTTCTTCTAAAACCATTTTTAAAGACGTACCTGTGCATTGCAGTCACCTGTGTGCAATAGGCAAATCTGTCTTTCCCCATAACAATATTCAAAGCATGATATTTGCTCTAAAACCAATTTTAAAAGGTGAACCTGTGCATAGCAGTCGTCTGTGTGCAATGACCAATTTTGCCTGTCCCCACGAGTAGCCAATAGTGACAGGTTTGACTGTTCAATTAATTCCTATCCATGTCCATGTAATATTTTGAAATCACTCGCAATTGATGACATTATTCATTTATATAAAAAAAAAATTATTGATTGAAAATGTTTTAAAACCCCAGGGCACAATATGCATGGTGTAAAAATAATGATGGAAATGACAGTGCCAGATAAAATTTCACTAACTGTGCAATTAAAATATTTTATTCCATACAAATATTTGCAGCAAGTAGATTGTATTGCAAATTTTTCACTTGTGCAATTACTAAACTTACTGCCAATTATTATTCAGTCGTGTATTAAAATAATCTCAAAACTGGTATAAAACATAACTTATGATAAATTTAAGAAAAGCCCAAAAGCTGCTGCAGATCCAGGAATATCGTAGGCGGGTGGGGGTACATAACCAAGTAGTCAAAATGTCTTATAAGGGGGGGGGGGACAAGCCTCTTTTTGATTTGCTATCGATTAAATGTTTGCACCATGATCAACATCCGATTAATCCGAACACATCATTTCTCAATTAGCGAAATTACATGGCTAATAATGTAATGTCGATATTATATGGGTTTAATGAAGCTCTACATTGTTTCTGAACATTATATTTCAAGATTCAATATTATTCCGCTGATTTGGCGTATATACAACTAACGGCGGCATTGGGCTTCGAGTGCCTTAAAACCGAGGTGCACGTCAAGATGCGTAGTCTGCTAAGCGATTGTTGATTATGGAAGATATTGTGCCGACGTAAGTTTAAATTTACAGAATAAACCATAATAAGAATGCAATATCTGCAAAACTTCTTGGGTTTGAAGGCACTTTTCCACCAGGTTAATTCGTCGACGCCTATGTAACTGAACAACCATGCAAACATTCACATCTACGCCGTTGTGCACGCGGTCTACCTCGTTATCTAGAGCAAAGAAGGAGTACGTGATCTGACCATCTGTCGTAAAATCTGACAGAATATAGAGAGCCAACCATTTAATTTTCGGGAGTAGGGAAATATTTTCAGGAGAGTACACAAATTTCTTATAGTATTTTATGTGCAGCAAAATTAAACAAATTTCCTTTCCCACCCCCAAAAATAAGTAAATAAAACTATGTTAGAAACAACAAAGAAATGTCTTATGTTTCTTTTTGCATCGATGTAAAGCAAGATATTTTAAGCAAAAAAACTAGAATAAATAGTTTTTAATAAAATCTGCCAGGTACGATCCTGGAAAGACGTAGGCTTAATTCTTCGTTTTATTTTTTTTTCTTCGAGGATTAATTACTTTTTTTTTTTTTTTGCTTGGGGAGGAGGGGTTCATCATCTTTGCGAATAATTGTCACAATAAACACTGCATGTATTTATTTCCTGGAAAAGCATCAAGCATGTGTGTCCATTGTGTTGTTGTAAGTGTTGCATACTATTTCAGTTTTCAGCAATTAAAAATAAAATACTAAAATTAAAATAAAATAATAAAAATAAATTAAAATACTTCTCACCTTGGGTTACTTTTAAGAATTTCAAGAGAAAGAGACAGACGGACAGAGATTATGTTTGCTGGTTGATAGCTTTTGTTGTCAATAATACACGTAGTAATACAACATGACGTCACTAATTGATACTTAACTGGTTTGTATGCAAATACGTTTATCTGTGATAACATCGGTTGACATACAACATAAAAATTGTATATATTGTAGATTTTTTTCCTTTGGCGACCCTGATCTCACCCACCAAAATTTAAAACCTCTCAAGACAGGTGGTCCCTCATGGCAGTGGCATTTCAAGACGGACTTAACATGACTCTCCAATATACACCCCCTCCCCCCCCTCACACACACACACACACACACACACACGCATACACACACTTATGCCAGTGTTTCAAGTCTTTTCTGTCTTACACGCAGCAGTGGATTAACGGAACTTTGAGCCTGCTATTTTTGATTCAGGTTCGTGCTTTCGACCCTCCCCACGACTTTACCACTCCACCCCCACCTCCAACTTTACACACATTACCAATGCATGCAGCGCCAGTGCATTCCCAGAGCGCATAAACCTGCGTGCAAACTGGTTTCCAAAATCCGCAAACCCGTACGATTTTACCCCTACCCCCAACCACACTCACGTTACTAAAATGCTTAAACCCGTACGATTTTGGAACTATACCTAAACGAAACCCGTTACGTACGCGCGACCAGCGATGACATGGGTACGCGAATTATTAACGTTTGATGTTGGAGACACGCGTGCATTTGCAGCATTGAAATTTATTCCATGTTTAGTTATGCAGAAAATACACTAGCGCTCCGATTCTTTATTTGTGCAAATAGTAGTTTGGACGTTTATTATTTCCACCAAAAGCAATCTCGAAGTCCGCCATGGTAATGATTTTATCTCATCAGACTATCGAGTATAGTTTACTAATTGACTGAGACTGCTTTGATTGGCCACACAACTTCTGAACAAATATGCACTAAATTTTTTTTAAAAAAAGTATTTTATCCAGCGCCGCCAGCGACACTTGATACTACAGAGGTGCCTTTAATAATCTCCTTTGTTGCGCCAGACCAAGGTCAACAGTTGTTGCCGAGTCTACAACTCAAATCTGTGACAACACACGCGTGCTCATTTTCATTTTATTTTTTCAAGTATGGAAGATGTTTCAGGCGATTTCATACTACAATCGTTCTTCAGCTTCCATTTATTTATGCGTCGGCATCTTTGAGCGTCCATCATTATTCTGGTATTAACGTAACCGCAGAAATTAATAGCTCGACAAGCTGGTCTTGCTCAGTCGCAATGCGGCCATGCTCAGCCACACATGCACTTCCAACCAGGACCGGTGCTTCCGCTAGGCGAACTAGGTAATCGCCTAGGGCGCTGGGCTAAGGGTTTATTTCGTGATGGGCGGGTGGGGGAGGGCGTGAGTAGAAGGGGGGCGCCATATATCTGATCTCGCCTAGGGCACCAAAATGCCTTGCAACGGCGCTGCTTCCAACGATGCATTCTCTTCATTGGTAAAACTACCATGCAATAATAGAAAATTGTGCGTTCTGGGTGTTGTATACAACGTTCATCTAAACCCCGTTGATATATGTCTTGTATGTTACAATTAATGATCGTTTTTGCCCACGAACTGTCAACCGGACATGTGATTTCAAACTTGAAGATGTATTCACCGACCGGGCGTTTTTGCCTGCATGTCAGATGAATTTGGTACATCAGTATGGCCCATGATTCGATTTCTGTTTCGCCCTTAGCTAGATCATATTCAGGGCATTCGAAGGTTGGTGGTTGTTGTTGTAGGGTTTAACGCCATTTTTCAGCACACGATTGGCTATATATGGCGGCCAGTATTATTGGTGGAAGGAAAACCCCCGGAAAGAACCACCAACCCACGAGAAGCTACTGGCAAGCTTTCTCACATAACTACATTAGCCGAATCTTAGACTCGAACCCACGCAGACAGGGGTGAGATGGCAGTGATCCGTAACGGAGAGCGCTTTAGACTACTCGGCCGCTCGGGGCCCCTGACGAAGGTTGGTTAACATCAATCTAACGCAAATATTCATCGGTATGAGAAACAAAATTACCATCGATGTTGGTACGCTCTCTCAGCTGATCCAGTATACGATGTTACAAAAGCATCGCGAGGCTCCTCACGATCCATCACGTGTATGCGATCATAAATCTTAAAAAAGCAAATAAAAAACGCCTAAGACGGTTCAGAACCATTTTAGATAGATGTTAAGTTCTTCGAACTAGCATTCAACTCCGAAGACTAAATGGAAACACTCCTTTAAATATTAAACTTTCTTGAACATTGTTGACTGTGATAGTACTCCTCCAAATTTTACGATTATTTATAAATATTGCCATTGAACACCGCTTGCCTCATGAACCGGTTATGACAAGCAAATTCGCCCCCGATGAAAGATTTCAGCTTGCCAATGTCGTTTCGGGGGCCCAGAGTGGAAGAGTGGTCTAAAGCGATCACCTTTACGGATCACTGCCATCTCAACTCTGCGTGGGTTCGAGTCTCGTGTTCGGCCAATGCGGATGTGTGGGAAAACTCGTAGCTTCTCGTGGGTCAGTTGATCTTTCTGGGGATTTCTCGGGATCTTCCTTCACCATTTATGCTGGCCGCCATGAATAGTCTATCTTGTGCTGAACAAAAGTGGCGTTAAAGCTTACAACAACGACATCCATGACAGCAATGTAAATAGTTTGCTAATTGCTATGTCGTCATCCCCTCCCCCAGATTTCGCTGGTTAATACTTCACCTTATGAATTTGAAAATGCATATTTCTTGGATTAATTATGGGCTGATAGCAGGCCAGCTGTCTTTACAGTCACGTATTCTTTCGTTGCAGCAGCCTCATCGTCGATAGGTTCATGTACTTGTCGGATTTGATTTTCATTCATTGCAAGGTATCGCCTCATTTCATCGCCGAATTATTTTTTTATCGAATCCATGTCTGTGATGACATAAGTTTGGATAAAATACAACGACACGTCAGTTTCTGATTCCAGGATTCTCAGTGATTTCGGTCACGTTTTTTACCATCGCACCTCGCAGCCTTGAGAGGGAGTGAGATTTACAATACTTATAATGTCATATTCTGACGCAAAGTTCATATTGGCTCTAACGCGACTCCCCATTCCCCCCCCCCCCCCCCCCCCCCCGTGATTCAACATATGCATTTTAACAATCATATAGCAATTTTTCGAGCTATTGGACGACTTGATGTCATCCATTCTGGTTAGACAATGACTATCTTTTCATGGACGGTACAAAGTATCATTGTTCAGAAATGTAATTTCATCATCAGCAACAGATGTCTACACATGTATTCTCTGTACTTGTCAAAGAGTAGTGCTTTCGAGGACAGTATATAATATTTTACTACTACAACTAATAGCGAGTCACTGTTGCGTTGGCAGCATGTCTCAATCTGTCTCGAGTGAGGCTGATCCATAACTAAACTAACAAAGTCACATCGTAGATTCTTGGACGTTGCAAGTCACTCAGCTGTGTACGGGACTTTACGAAATGCAGCCCAATCGTACGCGCTGCACGTGTGAGTGACGCATGGACAAGGTCACCGGGTGCGAGTAGAAGGTGCGACCCCGGGAGGATAACAAAATTTTCAAAACTTCCATTTACTTAGTTCTTACGTAATTGTTTTTTTTATTATTGTTTTAGGGTTTAACGCCATTTTTCAGCACACGATAGACTATACATGGCGGCCAGTATTATTAGTGGAGGAAGAACCTGAGGAAAACCCCCGGAAAGAACCACCTACCCACGAGAAGATACTGGCAAACTTTCTCACATAAGTACATTAGCGGAATCTTAGACTCGAACCCACGCAGACAGAGGTAACACGGCAATAATCCGTAACGGAGAGCGCTTTATACCACTCGGCCGCTCAGGGACCCACTTCTTAAGTAATAGTTAAATTATAAGTCCGTTTGACGCACCAAAAAGAAAAGAAAAGAATAAAACTCACTCGTATGGCAACACAAAAGAACCAGGGCAATGACAAGCATAGTTTTTGACGAGAGCAAAAGATGACCAGCAACAACTTTCAGAATAGCTTAATGCTGGACATTTAAAAGTGTTAGATTTCACACACAAAACTAAACTTAAGTCTAGACTTAAATATAAGTTTGTTATCGTTCGATCTGACTGGCTCAATATTAAGTCTATCTTCAAAGATTCTAACTAAACGTTTTAGGTCTGACCATAACTTGTTGTCGACGCGATTATGCTGATACTTAAGAGTAAAAGGACGTCATTTGCAATTTGAATACAAACCAGGCTAGATAGACAATTTTACGAGAGTATTGTTGTTGGGGCGCAAGGGGCCGGTTTTATGCACAAATTAAACGTTGCGTACACCTGCCTAATATAAGCGTTTATATTTTTAAAAATATGAAATACACGAGCTAGGTTCAAAGGGTGTATATCTTTGGATAGGTAAAATAACGCCACTCATAAGAATAGCATTTACTTCACCTGACGAAAATCAGTGGAAATTCATAGAATTAAAAAAAGTTGATGATCTCCACCCCAAAATGTATACATTAATTTTTTATGTTCGAAGGCCATTTGAGAACACGTGATTCTCACAGTGCAAACACAATCCCATTCCAATGGGTGATAACTTTGAAAAACATCGTGTACTTAATAGCTTGATGCTACTTAAAATAGTTTTCATCCAGGCAGTTTTTGGAGATATTCTGCTTGCCTTGAACCAACGTGTTTACTGCTCTTAGTGGCTAGCTCTGCTTCACAGCCGACTATTGGTATTTCACTAAGTACATTCTGTGAAGCGAGTACATGAGGTGCACATGCGTCACATCAGTTTAAAAAAACATCACAAGCCGGACCATATGCACAAATATATCTATATATTTAATTATTAGGCAATAGTAGATCAAAACGTTACACCTAAGAAATTGGCCAGGGGACAATATACGACACTGCCACTTTGAACAAGGCTCTCTACATTAATTGCCTCAGCACTATATAACTCACATGTGTTGGTGTACCATAAAACACCAAGTCGAACTATACCGAGATTACAATATAATTATATTTCAATGCTAAATAGTCACTTACCTTGCAAAATTCACATTAAATTCTTCTACTAGTATCATATACAAAGGCAGATTATTACAGTTACCATAATTCACACGAGAATTTCACAGTCAAGTGTCTGGTGCAGCACGCGCAACTTCACTAAAACACACACACACGAATGTTGAGTGCAAGCATGCATGTGCAATACAGGTGTGAAACAAATATTGACTTATTCTGCTCACAACATATGTGACCTTATTAAGTATTTATGGCTTAACATAGAATCAACAGAAGATTACTGTTTTCAAAATCCGCATAATAGAATGAAGTAAATAAATTACACACGTAGAAATGGAAATGTGTAACTTAATGTGGTACGACGTTTTACTTGCATCACCTTTTTTAATATGGGTCGGTGGGGCCAAAATGAGCGAATTTATTCTATGTCTGTCTGTCTGTCTGTCTGTCTATCTATCTATCTATCTATCTATCTATCTATCTATCTATCTATCTATCTATCTATCTGTCTGTCTGTATGTCTGTCTGTTTCTTAACGACCGAACAAAGTATGTATAGTCAGTTAAACCTCAGAATTGACCAATTAGTAAAGCGCCGTTTATCTATAATAAAAATTACCTTCAAAATTAACACTACAGCTAATAAACACAACTAAATTATTGGGGCATTTTCTTTATTCTGAAAACATTAGAAAACAACCTGATAGAGTTCTGTAGGCGATCGTACTTAGGAAAAAGAACGGCTTTGTATTTAACCTTAAATATGAATTAGTAATTTTTTTAACAAGCTGTGCCACCCATCCATACGTGTGTCCATCTATGTCCGCTTAGAATCATCCAACTTCTCTAGCCAATGTCCCTGTATGATAGCCCTATCTACACCGTGTCGGATCGAGCAGATATTTTTGTGCTTTGGGTCTGTGAATCCAATCAAAATTAAGATTTGAACACTGCTCTTAGACGAATGAGACAATGAGAGCACATAACTGGAATGTTTCATTAATAAGCCATATTCCATTGCATATTCAGCCAAACACACATATAATGGCTTCTCTCTGGTAAGCAGTCATATTTTCGATGTTAAACTTACAAAAGTATTCTTCGGAAGTCAATTGCCACCACCATTGTGTACAATGCACCCATGTTGCACGCTACTGGTTAGTTGGCTTTACATGCTAAGGGAGGCAACTCATAAAATCCATTGGATTTAGCTAGGACAAAACTATCTGTTCGATCCGCCAGATGTAGATAGTGTTAACATATCGGAACCTTTGCTAGCAAAGATGAGAAACATCTACGAGCGAGAAATTCAGGTGTGAAAATAGATAAACACTGATGTTTAATTTACAAGTATCTTAGCATAGCTGTCAATATCTATGTTCCCTTTTCTTAACGTCGAAATAATATCCCTCCCTTTGTCGTCCCCCAAAGAGAGACACGGTGGCCGACAGATAAACGTGTTGGACTCCTGACCAGAGCATCCTGGTTATACAATTTTTTATTTGCGTCGGCATTATGTAACATGCATGTGTTGATGTGCCGTCAAACACTAATGTTCCCTGAATTCGATATTATCCAATCTGCTAACCGACCAGAGCATGATCTTTAATTATGCAAAGCTTTGTGACACCGTACAAAGCCAGTCAGTATAAATAAGTTACATTTGGTATACAAAATATGACCATTCTCGTACTGCACACGAAATCCTTTTATCACGCACACTGTTTCAAGGTGATGTAGTTCACATAAATTTATATTCTCTTTGTAAAACAGATGTAATGGGGGCTCTATACTTTACAAAACTGATCAGTGAATGGAATCATCGAATCCGGATTTATTATTAATTAAGCATAATAATTTATTTTATTATTATTAGTAGTAGTAGTAGTAGTAGTAGTAGTAGTATCTTTAGCAATGCAAAGACGGGAACAGTATGAATATAAATTTTGCATTTTTTTCCGAAAATTTTGCTATTTTGTCCACATCAAAGAAAAAATCATAAAATTATGAAATAATGTTCCTTAGGAATTTCTGTGATAGCGTTTAATCGAATCCTGTTCTGTGCCATTTTAGACTGAATATTATTTCAATGGAAAATAGCAATACAATTCATTGCTTCGCCATTTCAGACTGCAAACTATTATCAGTCCATCCTAGAGAAGTTCGCAGAAAATGACCAGCGATTATGAAAGTTCGCTTGATTCACCACATCAGCACAATTTAAACGTTTAAGCTGGTGAAAGAGTAGATGCTACAATTCAGAACGCAGTTTTTAAAAAAAAAAAAAAAAAACAATGGCAAAGAAAAATCGAACGACACGTTCTTATCGGTGATTTTAGTAGGCACCTTACAAATCACATTGCAGGAAACGTACGGCTCATTGTGTACTCGCCATTGGAAACTAACATGTGGACAGTAATTTCTTGTACACAAGGACGGCCTTAGGCCGATTAGACCAGTTTGGTTCAATCGAAACCCGCGCTCACGGGCTCACGGGGCCCCACGCGTTAGTAATTTAAAAAAAAATATGTATCTGTATCGATATAGCATTTTGAAAGCGATGGAAGAAACTTTTAAGTTCAATATCATATAAACTGGGCAGTGGCATATGCTTTATCTGCTCGGAAAATGGACGCACCCGCCCAAATACGAATTTCTTGCTGCCTTGCAGGTCGACTTTGGTTAGCCAAATGCTAAGGGAGTAAACCCTAAAAGAAAATCTGGAGTGGAGACCCTAAGGCAGCTGGACGATGTACTACATCCCCTTCTGGGAACTCCTTAGTCTGGAGAGGGATGGGCTGCGCCAGACGACTTTTGACAAAGACACACTGATTATGCTGTACAAATCTGAAGTTAACATACCGGATCGGCTGTCGCCCGGGTCAACAAGTACTGCGCCTGCCGTTGTCCACCAGTACGAAGGTGACAAGTGTGCTATTGGTACTTTGCATAAAATCAGAGCGAAAGACAGTATCACCATCGCCACCAGGAACATTACAACTCGCGTAAATCAGAAGATTCCATGAGTTGACACATAAGATGGAACACTACACATGGTACACTCTGGGACTCTGTGAAGTCAGATGTGAAGTCATAGGAGAACACCAAACTGAAGATAGGCATATATTATACTACAGTAGAGACTTTGACAAGTCCATAAATGGAATAGGCTTCCTTGAAAACAAAGCCATCAATGGATCTGTGCTTGAATGCCGCCCAATATCTAGCAGAATCATTTCCATTCGTCTGAAAGCATCTCCCATTAACATCACAATTATCCAAGTCTATGCTCCAACTAACAATCGTGATGATTAAGAAATAGAGGAGTTTTTCAACAATCTCCAGGGTATTCTAAACATGGTCAGTACAAAAGACTTGTTTCATCCAAGGAAACTGGAATGCCAAAGTTGGCAAAGATGCTCTAACAGACTGGGATGATCATTGTGGACATTCTTGCAATGAACCTACCATTGAAAGAGGAGACGACTGCTCGAGTTTGCAAACTACAACAATTTGGTACAAGCCTACACCCTGGGCCAACATAAAGCTTCACGATACTGGAACCCATCATAACCAGATCGACTACATACTGGTTCAAAGCCGTTACCGATCTGGCACCAATAGAGTAAAAACAAGAACGTTCACAGGTGCTGGTCTTGTGAGTGATCACGACATCTTGATTATCAACTTCCGAGTGAGGCTAAAGAAAATTTAAAAACCAAAGAACATCAGGCTCAAATGTAATATTGAACAACTGAAGGACCCTAACATCTGCAAGCCATTCCAAGCAACAATTGGAAGAAAATTCGCTCCACTCCTTGTGATAGATGTTGATGTTAAAGTGATGATAGACACTTTCAACACAGTCATCACACCAGCTGTCAATGACATCATTGGCCTCCATCGCAAAAGAAAAATAACACTGGGTTACAGAAGAGATTCTGAATATGTGTGATGCCAGAAGAGACCTAAAAACAAAACACCAGACAAACAATAAGGTCAATGAAGTACTAACAAATAAACAAGAATATCAGGGGAAAAAAACTTGAAAAAAGCAAAAGAGGATTGGATTGGACAACAGTGCAAATAAATAGAGAGCGGTCTGATAAAGAACAACAGCAATAAGGCATTCCAAATTGTCAAAGATCTCATCAGACAGAGCAACCAAGAGTCAGCACGCTTCAAGACGAAAATGGAAACTCTCTCACAGAAGCGAGTCATGTTGCAGAAAGATGGACTGAGTATTGTAAAGAACTCCACAACCATCAGTCCACAGGAGACCCAGAGGTGCTTGAAGTCCAGACTCCACAAATGTTGATAATTTACTCATTCTCAAAGAAGAGGTGGAATCAGCAATAAGAGTACTGAAGAATGGGAAGGCAGCTAAAGTACATCCGAGCTGATCTTATGAAGAATGGGGGAGGGGGAATCAGTGATAGAGCTACAAACAAAAATCTGCAACAGAATCTGGCTAACAAGTGAATGGCCAACACAGTAGACACAGTCACTGTTTATAACACTCCCCCAAAACGGCAATCTCCAGCTGTGCCAAAATTACAAAACTATCAGTTTGATCAGCCATGATAGTAATGTGATGCTAAAGATCATTTTGAACAGACTGAAACCACAAGCAGAAGACATAATCGCTGAAAAACAGGCAGGGTTCCGGAGTTGAAAAAGCACAACAGAACAAATATTCAAACTCAGGTTTCTGAGTGAAAAGTACTCGCAACATCAACAAGGCATTAATCATATGCTCATAGATTTCAAAAAGGCCTTTGACAGAGTTTGGCATGAGGCATTGTGGGGCACACTAGAGAAGTACAAGATGGATCAAACGTTGACCAATACCATCAAACAGCTGTTCGCCAAGGCTACCGGTGCATTAATTGCTCAAGGCTCTGTGGGAGACTGATTCCAGGCAACAGTTGGAATACATCAAGGTTGTCTCCTGTCACCCACGCTTTTCAATATCTACTTAGAGCTCATCATGAGCGAAGCCCTGTGGGACAGTCAGGATTGGAGGGCGTCACATCAACAACCTCCGCTTTGCAGACAACATTGATGGGCTGGCAGGCAGCGAAGACGAGCTTGCCACCTTAGTGAACAACCTGAATGAAACATCTTCCAGATTTGACATGGAGATAAGCGCCGAGAAGACAAATCTGATGACAAATAGTGGCAAACAAATCTCAGCCAAGGTTAAAGTCAGAGGACAGGAACCAGAAACAGTGAGCCAGTTCAAATATAATGGTTCCATAATAACGGAAGAGCGATCAAGAGCAGACATTTTGTCACAATAAGAACAAAAAACGGCAGCTATATCAAAGCTAAGATACATCTGGAAAGACAAGAATATCTGTCTGAAAACTAATATCAGACTATTAAGAGCAATATGAATCTCAATCTTTTTGCATTCATGTGATATCTGGACCTTGACAGCAGAATTACAACGAAGAATCCAGGCACTTGAAATGAGATGCTACAGAACCATCCTTGGCATATCTTACTTGGATTATATCGAAAATGAAGTGCGTAGCACTATAAGGTTCAATGTAGGCCAATATGAAGACATCCTCACAGCCGTCAAAATGATAAAGCTGAAATGGTATGGCCATGTCACTAGAGCCAACAGTCTATCCACACCAGTGCTGCGGGGCAGATTCCAGGGTAGCAAAAGAGAAGTAGACATAGAAAAAGTGGACTGATAACATCCCAGAATGGACCAGGAAAAGTTTTGCGTAGACACAGGCATTGGCACATGATCGAGATGAGTGGAGCAAAGTGGTCATATCTGTTCATCAGCACAGTGCCTCGACGACCACACTAGGTCAAGAGACTGATGATGATGATGATGATGATGATGATGATGATGATGATGATGATATAAAACTTGTTTAAAATTTTATTTCTAAATGCCGTGTTCACAAGGGAGCGACGTGCGTAAATTCAGGGGAATCCGCAAAAAAAGATCCAACTCGGGCCCCTCGTTTGCTAAGGCAGTTCCTGCAGGTACGATTTTTGTTATCTGTGCCACTTTTATGTGCCAATAGATTGATAGAAATGGTTAGCAGACGTTCACCAGTGCTGGTTAAAAATTTCTGCACATTTCTGCAAGTAAATATTTAATTTTAAATACATTAATATGATAGTGAGCACGTTGAACAAAGTATAAAAAAGTCAGTCGCAAGCGAAATAATGTTAATAAAGTCGATCATACCAGGTCAAGCACCTCTGGTCGCGAATAGCTTCCTTTACTAACACACAAGGACATTATCATAGTATATTCCCTTAGCTATCTAACTCACACTAAACAACAATATCATCAGATAAGCCATTACCTTGTTTGGTCACGCATTCGTGAACATCGAAATACCCATTCTCTCTGTGTACACGGTATATATAGATTCTCAATTTTATTATCTAGAAGAATATCACATAATCAGACGCATTTCTGTACATTGCACTTCTACAAAGTGTACACATATATCCTCATATCCATGCGCTGATATATCCTTACACATGATACTCCTACAAAGTATACACAAATAGGCAAATCCCTATTGACCAATGTTGCACACTGCAACCATTATATAAAGTTTATAATTCAATTCAACATTTGCAAATCTATACGAATTAACCAAATAGCAAATAACAATATTAATTCTTTACATAAACATTGATCACATCTCAAAATATGCATGTAGATCAAACACTATGAATGAATCAAACCCTACAAATGGTAAATCTACGTACTAAAATATACATACTGCAATAATTAAAGTACACTTAGTTTGCCGTAATAAATTTCAACAATCGAGCAAATAGTCACTGACCTGTTCTAAAGCTCCTTGTAATTCCCAGAATATTTTCGAATGACTTCGAAGTAGCTTATCTTCTTTTCAAATCCCCACAAGCTGGTTTAGCGACTTCTGACTTTTAGTTCTCAAGATAATAGATTTAAGTTTGCGATTTTAATGTTGGCCACGCGTTGCTCAATTCCGAGTGGATGTTGATTCATATAATTATCAGACACTGCCCCCTTCCAACAGTCTGTCAAGGGTGAGTTTACGACCCCTACTTGATGTTCCTTTGTTCCGAATGCGAATTTTGCCACTTACCTGTGAAACATGTGATGAAAATTATTATTATGTAACTGGCTGCCCAAAATAAGGCCAGTCACAAATTTTATGACCATGTCAAAAAATTTGCTTGACACATCATTGTTCATCGAATTGACCTTCATACATATTTACGGTGCGAAATTATTAGCCTCAGGATCTAACATATACTTGTTGATAACTGGTTAATCCTTACGTGACACTGGTGAAGTGGAACGCTATGCCGTCACTAAGAACTTCAAAGAGTTATACACCGCCATCAAGTCAATCTTTGGCTCATGCTTGGTACATAGGTAATACGCTAATAAAGGAAAAGGCATTAAGGACAGGTGGAAAGAACACGTTAGTCAGTTCCTAAAGCTGCCCTCATTAAATAGCCACTATTTTCTTGAAAAAAAATACCCTAACAGCCAGCGCACGACCAACTGGATGTTCCGCCATCGATAGAGGAGTTGAGGATGTCCATTAAACAAATGATCTGTGGCAAGGCACCTGGAAAGGATGGTATCCCAGCGGAGGTGTACAGGGTTCTCAGTGAACAGACTCTGGAAGCATTCCACGATGTGTAAATCAGCATCTGGACCGACGAGGACATACTAGACGACCTCAGCGAAGCATAATTTGTGACATTTTATAAGATTAAAGGTACACGTTCGGACTGTTCTAACTACAGAGGCAACTCCTTGTTCTCCATAGCTGACAAAATACTTGCTCACATCCTTCTCAACAGATTTATTGCCACAGTATCAGAAGATAACCTCTCCCTATTCTCAGTGCGGTTTTCGCCCATACCGCAGCACTGTTGACATGATCTTCGCAGTGAGACAAGTCCAAGAGAAGTGCCTTGAGCAGAACTTGAATCTGTTTGCCGTCTTCGTGTACCTAACAAAGGTATTCGATACAGTCATCAGAGACACACTGTGGGTAGTACCCAAGAAGCTTGATTATAATCACAAAATTACAACCTCATCCAGTTCTTCCACGATGACATGACTGGAGAGTTTCTTTCAGACGGTGAAACCTCTGAGAAATTTCACATATCTAACGGTGCCAAACAGGGATGCGTACTCGCTCTGGTATTCTTAAACCTCTTCTTCATACAGGTATTGCTCCAAACATCCGTGACCTTGATCATGGTATACACATTATACATCGCCTGGATAGCTCAGTGTTTGATCTCCGTCGCCTAGGTTAAAAATCCAATATTCTAGAAAGACTCAGTACTGAAGCACTCTTTGCAGATGACCGTGTTTTCATGACCCATGAAGAGATTCACCTACATGTAATCGTGGACAGGTTATCTGAAACCTCCAATCTATTTGGACTCACAATTAGTCTAGAAAAGACTGAAGTCTTCTTCCGGCCCACCCAAAACACTGTCCCTTCACATCCCTTCATCACAATTGACGACACACAGATGTGAACAGTTTCAAGTATCTAGACATCACATTAACCAGTGATTGCTCCCTGGACATACAGATTACTGCTCGGATCAAGAAATCTAGGCAATTACTCCCATGACTCTGAACCATGGTCTTGTAGCACAGGGACATACTCCGGTCAACAAAGATTGAACGTGTACAATGCAGTTCTTACGTCTCTCTTGTATGTTGTGAAACCTGGATTGTCTACTGAAGGCATATCAGTCAGTTTGAACAATCCACCTGCACTCCGTGAGATCCATGATGCGGATCAAGAGGCATGACCGAATACCCAACCAGAACGTCCTTGATAGAGTCAACACAACAAGCATCAAAGCCAAACTAATCAAGACCCAGCTTCATTGGACTGGTCATGTCATATGTACGGAAAAAAATATAATCCCAAAACAGCTTTTTCTTTTGGCGAGCTAGCCCAGGTCAACCAAAACCGAGCCCCCCCCCCCCCTGCAAGAGGTACAATGAGAATCTCAAGATGCACATCAAATGGGCAGACCTTCAACCTCATCAGCTCAATCTTGCTGCCTCAGACCAAAGTCACTGGCCGGCCCTGACCAGAAAAGCTAGTTCCATCTTTGAGGCTGGCCGCCGCCAGCATCTTGCTGAAGCTCGTGAGAGACGTCACAAAGCTGTGTCTCAGCCACCCCCAACCACCAGTGTCCCATGTCCCACCTGCAATCGCCTATGTGCATCAGAATTTGGAATCAGGAGCCACATGCGCATCCACCGTCGATGAGATCATACAACTTGTTCTTTCTTGGCCCGAGAGACTATCAACAAAGTGTCAATGACTAAGTGGGATATCTTCCACATATCATTTCTCGTTACAGTAGTGCCAATGACTAAGCGGGACATCTTCAACATATCAACATATCAATTCTTGTTAAGGTAGTGCCAATGAGCAAGTATTACATCATGGATGTCAACTGCTGTTAAGGTAGTATGAATGAGTAATTGGTACATCATCATCATGTCAATTGCTGTTTAATTCAATGCAAATGAGTAAGCGGGACATTATCAACATGTCAGTTGCTGTTAAGGTAGTGCATTGAGTAAGTAGGACATCATCGATATGAAAATTGCAAGACGAATAATGCTAATAAGTAGGCTGAACCTAATCAAAGTCAACTGTAGGCAAGATGGTGATAATGGGAAGTGAAATGCGTTTTAGCAGCAGAGGAGGTGAACAGACCAAGTTTTCAAGCAAAAATAAGGCTTCTACGGAAACCGAAAATATCTAACAAAATGCAGAGAATGTGAACAGACCAACATTTACAGGCGTCGATTTAGCAAACTGAGGTTTTCTCGAAAATGCTTAATATAAGCCTCCATTCATCAAAATAAAATTTAAAAAAAAACGACGTCATTTTTGTTGTCACCATCCCCTTTGCTGCTACGATGCTTGGAAAATTCGTGGAGTTTTCGGGTAAAAAAAAAGACGCCATTTAGTTGACGTTCACCTCCTCGGCTGCTAATGCGCTAACTAAATATTTGATCAAGTCCTTAAGATTTCACAAATAAACTAATTTGTAAAACCTCACCTCGTAAATCAATCAGATTATTAGATTGGTCAGTGAGTTTGAAATTAATTCTCGTTAACAAATTATTATGACATCGCATATAGACTAGATTAGTTGGGTCTTCAATAATTAGAAATCCTGGAGGAGCTGTTGGTGCAAATGAGTATAAAATATATCCTTGCTGAGCTTGATTTGATTGTTCGAGATTTATTTGATAATTTCCTTCGATAACGTCACATACTAAATTGAGCGCAATCACCGTTGAAATATTCACATTGTTCGGAGCAATATGTCTACCGCCGCTTTCTGGATCATTATTAAATTTCAGAATATTTTCTGTAGGATTCTTTGATTTTTTCCAATTATCGTGGATTCTTTTGAACCCAATATTAATAGCATCGTCAAGTTGTTTCTTTAGTTTATCCGGGTTATATCCAGGGATTTTAAAATCTTTAATCTCCGTTTTATTAATATTGTATAGATCCGCAAACTTATCATGTAAGATCTCTTCATTTAATACTTCTTGAATAATTTTCGAGTGAAATATTTTCATATCGTCGATGATTTTATTACCCGTTTCTACGACGTTGATAAATTCATCCTTGGTGAGAGAGCCGGATTTAATAGATATTAGCAGTCGTGAAAAATCATTATTCATTACTGTGAAATTTCCGTTGATGAGAGGAACATAAATTTCTTTATTCAAGAATTTATTAGGAGTATAATCTTGATAACTCTTGACTTCATTGACGGGTTTTATTTTGTTGGTGATATAATCGGATTTCTTAGGTTCGGGTGGAAAATCCTTCGAATTTTCTCGCGAGTTATCCGGTGGTAATTCAGGCCATCCTAACACTGATCTTATAGAACTCTGATAAATATCTACAACGTATCCTTCTGTATTTATCTCGATAGCAGATGATAGTGTTGGTTCATGAACTGTTATAGCGATTTTTGATTCTTTTCCAGTGAGAGATTTTATTCTGCGTTGAAATTCAGCATTGATCTGTTCGATTTGATATGACCCAGTTGGTATAGAAACAACCTGCCAATCTGGTGTTCCGTCTTCACGATTCTTGTTTGCAAATACCAAGGAATTATTCGGTTGTTGACCACCAAATGCTACCGATCTAATATTAGGCCAGCTATGATACACTCGTAGTTTTGCTAGTGCGATCTCGCTCACGGGAACAGGAATTGGAAAATTAACACTAAATTCGGGACGTGTTGAGGTTATTGATATCGTGCTTGTTTTCACTGGTTTTGTATTTGTTACTATTTGTTGAAGTAGTTCTTGCGACAACATTATTATTATTATTCTGCTCTAATTTCAGCATTGTTGATTTATACAATTGAGCCATAGTTGAAAATTCGCTATCTGATATTGTTGTGTCATCCAACGACGATGATATCAACGAGGATAATTGCGAGTAACCGGTAGATGCAATATGATATTTAATTAAATAATCATGTAGTTTACTCTGGCTACACGATGATAGTTTTTTTGTGATCCCAGTTAATATACCAGCAATTGTAGCCACTGCGGAAATAGCGATTGGAACTACGACCGGAGCAATCATTGTAACCGAAGATAGTATTATTCCAGCAGCAGTGATTACTCCTGACACCGAGTACACGGTGATATCAACTGTGGTTATTCTTCGTTTGTATTTTTTGATTTTTATTTGATACTCCTCACAGAGAGAACTGAGTTTAGTTTGAAACTCTTTGACTTGATCATAGCGATACTGATTCGATGATGGAGTCATTTTATTTTAAAAGCGCTAGTATTTTCAATTTAACTGTTTACTTAAATCCGCTACGAATTCTACGTACCACGTTACTGAAACCTTGGCTAGATTTTTATCATCATTTGTTATCGTGAATTTTTCAATTGTATTCTTGTCGATGATCGTTGATATCGTATTATTGACTCCAAATGAACTACTTGATGATATTTCAAACTGAGATTTAATCGGTGATACTATTGTTAATCGATAAATACCCTTGACTGCTGCGGTTATGTTTAAAATGTTATCTGTAGGTGTCCACGTATATGATCCGTGTTGAATCGTGTATACTACGTTGATGATAGATTTATCATGAGGAATTTTTACTTTTTCAACAACGTTTATCATTCTCTTTGCATCACCCTCTATTGCGTTGTTGAATGTTTTAAGTTCATCGATGGATTTTTTAATATCGGGAAGTGTTATTTCAATTTTATCAAATGGGCTCCCAATAAACTTGTCCATGAGGTTTTTACGAAACGTCATAAATAGTTTCGTGTGTTTTTCATATTCGGATTGAAGAGTTGCTAGTTCCAATATAGAATCTTTTATTGTGGTGAGTTTTGGTGTGGTCACTGGTGGATTTCCAAAAAATTCTAGCAGGGGTTTATCAATTTTGTCAACTATATTTCTTTGTAATGCAGTAAACTGGTCAAATACAATTATATGATCATCATACTTATCATTAAGCGATTTTAATGAATTCACCGTGTTATCGTATGTTGTTAATTTATCCGTAATTGTTGAAACAAGTACACCTGGTTTGAGTTTACCCTCATCAGAAAATAACGCGATAGTATCCTCTGCTGCGTCTCGTTGTTTAACCAAAATATCATTAAGAGAGATATTACTACTTTTCAACTTACCCTGACGATCTTGAAAAACAACTATTTCACCAGGATCAACATTTGCTAGGTTTAATATTTCGGATATTTCATCTTCGATTAATTTTTTAACATCCTTGTTATCAACGGTTTCAACTCCACTATCAGGTTTCTTCAGCGATGATAAAGGTCGTCCCCAAATATCAATCATTATTATAGAAATCTTTTTATTATTCAAATCTTATGGATTTCTAATCCGAGAAACGCTAGCGTTTCTACCGCTAGTATACTCATTTACTACTATATGAGGTGGTTTCGAAAATCTTTTGGATATAGCATCAAGTACGTTTAATACTTCATTACCACATATTGGTGGATCAAGCATTGTTTGTGTTGGTAACGTAGAATACCAAGTCTTCATTGGAAGGGTTTTAATATAACGCATAAATTCTTTCGGCGGCGCTAATCCATATGAGTCAAAATAAATAATCCCACGTGGATCAATCGCGTAAGCAACCCAATGTGTTCCAGGTCCATCGCTGTTATCTAAATTAATAATACCGGTTTCAACATCATTTGGTTGTGTCGGTAACTGATCTCTCATAAAAACCCCTCTGAAATTTTTTATTTTTAATTTTTTAGCGGTATCAATTAAATCAAAATTGGACATAGGAATCGCAGATTCCCGAACTATATCGTTCCTGGAATTCGAAGACCCTTTCCGCTGTACCATGAACTCGGGGTTCCTGGTAGTCTTAGACCCTTTCCTTTTTTTTTATACCCCTTTCCAGTTGCCTTTTTCAACGCCATTCCTGCTGCGGTACCAATAGCTCCTAATGCTGCTGCCTTCGCTACCGCTGGGGCTGCTGCGGCAATCAACCCTGGAATCAACCCTAACAACGGGAATATACCACCAGTCTTTTCCATGTTTTTAATCGCGCTCGTAGAAAGAGTAACCTGAACTCCTTTTTTTTCTTTCAGCGCTTTATTAAAATGATTAGTTTGAGTTTTCGTCAGCGATAGTTTATTTCCTCCGCCATTCATTTGATTAGGTTTCAGCGTTATTGTGGTTCCACATTGCTTAGCTGATTTGGATTGTAATTTTTTTAGCTGACCAGGTGTCAACGTAACATTGATATTACTATACGACATTATACAAAACAGATTGATTCTAAATCGGAAATGCAAGCATTTCTAAATTCAATTAAAGATTTTCCACTGGTGCATCAATAAGTCTCATTCGTCCACCAACACCTTCGAGTAGCATTGATTTATCACTGAGAATAACAGCAATAGCTCTATATTCAGGGATAGCACCACGAAGTACACGAGCTCGGAAATGTATATCAACGACGGACTGTCTCATTAAGTCAAGATGTTCCAACGAAAAGTAATAAATTGGATAAAGAGTACTAAAATCCAACTGTGATATTTGTAGACCAGTATCGACATTTTGATCACGTCCCATATACGACAGCAATCGATGATAAACTCGTGCAATATGGTTTTGACCGTAATTAAGTTGTATATCCTCGGATGGTTCTTGTTGTCCGTTTATTCTCAGCGAGACTTCATTAACACCTAATCGATCAAATATCATATGGGAGGAGAGTTGATTTCCAATTCTCGTCGTATCCTGTAACGCAATAAATATATGACGTGGAGCTGAAATACCCTGTTTTGATGCCAGGTTCCACGTAAATATGCCGTTAACAGTTGATTGTACAACATCTGTACTCATTGTTAGCCAACTTAATAATCTCTTCCCCCCTTGATCCATAAATGATAGTAAACGTGGTTCTGTTGACAACGATGGAGTCAGCACTGGCATCCAGAGTGATAGTTTTGTTAAAACGACTTTACCGGCATCAGCATTTGGGTTTGCAGCATCTGCTGGAATCCTCCAAATTGCATCATTGTCAGTACCCTTTCGCACAACCGCTATAGTATGTTTCGCTCCATAGATAACTTTTCGGATATTTCTACAGAATCCAAATATATGATGTAGTGGAATTGCGCATGAAAATGATCTGCGTCCCCCTTCCAACATTGACATACGTGTTGCAGCTCCTAGATTGAAATTAGGATCATTGTTTATAATCATATCCTCGATACCAGCAGGAGCACCAGCACGATCATTTGGTCTTCCTACAACAAATGGATTTTTCCCAGTGGTATTTTTAATATCCTTTGCAAACATCATAGAGGGACCGGCTGATCTTGTATAATCGTCGGAATATCTTGCTAGCCCTAGTATTGTTGTTGCTACATCAACATCACGTTCTATCGACTCAATTTCCTTTCCATCAATGAGATATCTTGCACTTTCAAATAACGCCATGATACCATTATTGACAAAACCGACTTGAGTACCGGCTGGATATGGCGCTGGTACCGCAGGAGTATCAGCAGCTGTTACGAGTTCACCTTCAACTTCAATAAAGGCTTCAGCGGGTAAAAAGTATTTACTTGTATCATGAACTTGAAGTTCAATTCGTGACCGAAGATCAGGTTGCACTGCGTGATAAGCAAAAAATTGATAATCACGTACAGATTCATCTTTAAGTACTGGGGCTTCCATGTCAAATGCAACATCAGGGTTTTGTTTGAACATTTTTATTATATATCCGATGGTCTAAATCAAAAATTCTGAAGGAATTCTGAAGGAATTTTGAATTGAAAACCCCAGGAATTCATTTAGAGAAAATCGATTTTCATGAAATTATGTCGACGGATTAGCCAAAAAACAATACAAAATCAATAAAAAAAACATCGAAAATTCGATGACAACAACATATTTAGCCTCACAGGATAAAAAATCTGATCAAAATCGATTTTCTCTAAATGAATTCCTTGGGTTTTCATCCTCGATTTTCATGAAATTTTGTCGATGAATTGCATAAAAACACTAGAAAAATGAGTAAAAACACTAGAAAAATGAATAAAAACACTAAAAAATCTAACAAAATTAGCAAAAAATAAATATTTTATAATATAAAAATAATTATTTAGTTGGGTGTATTTTAATAATGATGATGAAAATATCTGATAATGAAGATAGCGTTAGTAGAATCACAAGTGATTCTGACATTAATGTTTCTGATACAAGTGATTCTGACACAAATATTTCTAATGCTAGTATTTCTACAATAACCATAACAACTGAGCATCCTATTCAAATAAATAGAATCACAAGTGATTCTGACACAAATATTAGAAACACTAGTGTTTCTACAATAACTATCATAATTGGAAATCCTGTTCAAATAAATATTTCTGGAAATACTTGTATTTCTAACGTTTCCGGCGAATCTTCTTAAAACCACTTCCGGCTATCATATTTGCTGTTATGTTATCCTGGGCGTTAGTCATTAACGACTGTAATTTTTTATCCACGGCGTTATTTATTATTTTACTAACCTGTGTAGGCATTACTGCAGTAGATGGCAGTGAAGTCATTCCAGAAACACTAGTGTTTCCAGGTTTTGAAGAATTTCTACGTCGAAAATCACTTCGTGATTTCACTAGCGCTGTTAGTTTATCCCGAGCGGCTGAAAATGCCTTACTAGCAAGATCACCAACAGTGTTAATACCCTTATCTCGGATAACATCAATTGCTTTCATTGCTGCCTGTTTTGCAAACGGAGCCACTTTTGGAGCCATTCTTGAAAATAATCCCATTATAGTATTACCGAGACCATCTCCATAGTATACTCGGTATTTTGGTAATCGTGAGTTTACCACGTAGACGTTAGTTGGTTTATCATGGTTGTAGTGTATGATCATTCTTCTATATACAAAAACACTAGTGTTTTTCCAAATGCTAGTGTTTCCAATTATCTAATCGCAAAATCCGTAGGATTTCCAGTGACATTAATCGCTATGATAACCGTAGAAATTCGAAGAATTTTCGGCTAACTCTTCAATGAAATCTCTATATGTTGCAATATCCATGATACCACCTTGAAATAATCTCCTACAGATATCAGCTGCTTCATTGATTATTTCTGCTGAGTTATTCCCGGCTCGTTTTCCACCTACAAGTACTTCTAATCGTGATATATCACCGAGAATATTGCCGGGACATGTTACGTTAGAGTTTCCAACTAAACCACTGCCTTTTTTTTCAGTGATACCAGTTGCATCTTGTGTTTTTATTTCTGAACTGGGTTTTGGTAATCTAAGAAATTCAGGGTCTGATTTAGCTTTTTTTACTGCTTCCTTAATTCCATTCTGAAAGTCTACATACGACTCTTCTTCCTTCCTCTTCTCAGTAAGATTCTTAATATTCTTCTTCGTTTTATATATCCAATCATACCAGATATCTTCTTTTATTTTACTATCCTTATACTCCTCTTTGAGAATTCCCCCTTTTATATTATAACTCTTGACAGCAAATTCACCAAGGGTGATGTAATCGCTGGGTTTTTCAAATTGAGATTCTTGTATATGTAATACAATATTAGGTTTGATTTTATCTATAAAGGCAACACGACTCTTCGTGGAAACTGCGCCTTCTTGTTGTTGTTCTTGTTCTTCTTCTTGTTCTTCTTGTTCTTCTTGTTCTTGCTGTCGTTGTAGTTCTTCTCGTTCTTCTCGTTCTTGCTGTCGTTGTAGTTCCATCTCCCCTGCGATTTCACCTGGAAGTATTTGTACAGCTTGTTTCGTTTGTTTAGTTCGTTTTGCTATTTTCTCCAACACAGGGAGAAGAGGCTTCTCTGTTCTAGGACCTTCTTTAGGGACATCTCCGTATATCGCCCGTTCAGTTGCTGTTTTCACATCTGTAGTTGCCTTGACAACCGGTTTGAAGAGTTGTTCTGTATCCTCTGTGAAGTCGGTGGCCATTGATTGCCGCTGTTGAAGTTTTTCGCGGATTCTATCACGAAGGGGTAATATTTTCTTAAGAGCTTCAAGTCTTTCTCTAGCTAATCTCGTTGTTAATGATTCTCCTACCATTATTAGAAGAGTATCACTAATTGTTAAATTAGAAATGCAAAGCATTTCATTGCAATTTTTAATTAAAAAATCCAAAGCATTTCGAAAGAAATCACTAACCTAAAAATGCAAATCATTTTAATACTTCCTTATTGTTACACACATAATTTTACTTCCTCATACCGTACTGGTTATACAAACAAAGGAGGCTCTCTACGCATGGGGCTCATCACCTTCAGAGTTTTCCATTAACATTTTTAATTGTCTCACTTTACAATTAATAAGTCTCTTTTGTTCATATTCTAATCCTAATTGCTTACGTACACGTTCAACGATGCTACATAATGGTACGAAGACATTAACATCTTCAGTATTGACTAAGCTCTCACGTATAAGCTTTTGGATATTCTTAATTAAAAAATATTTCTTAGATAGGACATATTTTCCTGTCTGTTCTGCAAATTGTATATCCTCGAAATTGGTCATAATTTGATCACAATCCAAACCTGAACATAATTTTACATTTTCATCCTTCAACTTGTTGATTTCAATAATAATCAATTTGAGATTTTCAATATTCATATATATATAAAAATATATTTGTTTAAATGCAAAGTATTTCAAATACAAAGTATGAAAATTCTTTAGAATTAAAAATGAAAAGTATTTCAAAATGAATTCTGGATACACTAAGGTGTTGATCATCTTAGTATACCCAGAAGCTTAATGCGATTATAGGTGATTATGATTATATATAATGAATGACGACGGCACATTTACCGTTTTAAACCCCCTTGGTGTTTTATACATCAAGCAGCGCCCGAAATCCAAGGGATTTCTACGGTTAACCGACAAACACATAACAATAGATTATAGGTGAACAATGAATGAATTGATTTCAATGACAATGCGACGGTACAACAATAGATTATAGGTGAACAATGGAATGAATTGATTTCAATGACAATGACGACGGTACAACAATAGATTATAGGTGAACAATGAATGAATTGATTTCAATGACGCGGGCTATTCTACATTCAAGTGTAAACAAAACCACAAAATCGAAACTTTGGTTTTGAATGTCAATAATAACGTTCATACCACGTGTGACGGTGTGGTTTTGTTTACACTTGAATTTCGGCTAATGCCCAATTATAATAAAGACGAATTTGTATATATACACTCATTACGACGAGGTGATATAAAATAGGTGTAGTGATTGTAATTATTTGTTTGTTTATTAGCGATCACTGACAACGTTGAAAACACGCATAATACTTGAAACAGACATTAAAAAAAATGTTTAAATACGACGTGTTTATAAAACAGTTTTGTTAATACTTGAAAAAAGACAAAATTGATTGTGTTTTGTTCGGATTTATTTAATTATAACAGCTAATGAAAAATCGAAGATTTTCTAACACTAGCGTTTCCGTGTTTAAGATCCGTAACTCTGTCATTGGTGGAAATCCTATAGATTTCACACGCGTTATACCTAACGGAGTTATCTCCCATGTGAAATTGCAAAATTGAAGATTTTCAATGGAAATTCTTTCACAATTTCACGAAGCAATTTCCAATGCAAATTATACATAAACAAACTGAATTTTGTTTTTAAAACGCTTTGAAAAAGCGGTCTTATAAATTCCTTCTGCTACTTTTTGTACCGAGGGGGGGAAAATATCGAAATACCTACCAGCTTCTGTCATTGATTGAAATACCATCTCCGTGTCAGTATTAAACGATCTTACAGGTCTAGCAATTTTCGGGTATTTCCCAGTTCTTCCTCGTTTTGTGTTTTCACATTGAGAAATAGCTTGAAGGTTGTTCAATTTGTTATTCTTGGGATTAGAATCAATATGATCAATAACAAAACCATCCTTGATTAATCCATTATGCACTTCATAAACGAAACGGTGATTGAGATACATTTTCCCTCCAGCATTAAACATCAAATAACCCATACCATTATCCCGCCCAACAGATTTCTTATTTTTACTGTGTCTAACAACACCATCACTAGAAGCTTCGTAGTTTTCAATAACAGGATGTCTTTGAAATTCTTGGCTCATTATATATAATATATCTATTTGTCTAATTCATTAATTGGCTGAATTATAACATTAACAAATCTTTTTATATAGTCATCCGTAGTTTTTATGATTTTGCTATTGACGTCGTCAGGATTTTTGATTCTTCGCTTGTCATAATAACGTTTTAACTCTCTATAACGCTTACCCCCGCAATTAATGCATAACTGCGACTTGCCTCTTACACCTACCCCACAATGCAAGCATGGTAGAGGTCCCTCCGAACCATTTCTCACACTCTGCATATGATACCCACAGAATTCATTTCTGCATGATTTGTTACACGGAGTCTTTGATCCAATCATAAGCCATTTGCAATGATTCATTATATAAAATTTTCTTATTTAAATACTTGTTTTAATTATAATATGAAGGAGTTCAAGAGATTATCGAAAATTAAGCCTTGGAAAAATGTTAGATTTAATCTCGATAGAATCTCTGATATACCTAAAAGTCTAGTAGATGATAAACCACTATTGAGTAAAATCAGCGACTGTTTTAATGAGTTTAAGCGTGATGGAGCATCTCATACGTGGTCGACATTTCGAATTATTGATGAAGATGTCAATGTACCTGTAATTGATGCTACTATGAATGATATAAGAGCAGCTGTGATACTTTCACACCTTGGCGGGAAATCTCTACTGAAGTATTTTTTTAGAATAAAATTCATTATCGAAGAGGAAGGTGAATGGATTATCAGAGATAAATTTGACCCAATCCTTAAGGATAAAAAAACTGTTATTGTGAGTAGAGATTCCAAACCAGGAATTTTAACTGGAATTGACAAACCATACTATGAGAAATCTTACCCTGTAACAGCAGTTGTGTATGGGTTATATCCAATAAATAATAATCCTAATATTACAAAACTAGCTCCAATGTTTTCAGCATCAGTGGCTTTGCCACTTAATTGTGTAGCAACACGGTTAATAGAACACTTCACAAATGCATCCCGGGGAAACAAATTAACTGATCTACGAAGAAAAAAAATAACCGAATGGGAACTAACAGTGAATCAACATGGAGCAAGGATTTCCGATATAGCTAAATTAGAAGCATTATTAAAATTTCCAATATCGGTAGCGACAATAACCGGAGAAGTATTATACGAACCGAAATATCAATCGCGAGGAGCTCCAATTGAAATTATTGATCATAACAAACACGCGTGGACACCAGCGGTAAATATATTTCCACGAGAAAGAACTGTTCGATATATCCCTAAAGAATTTTCTAGGGATGGTTTCTATGAAGAGAAATTATTTGATGCTATTCACGCGTTAACCAAAGACGACCCTGTGTCAGTATGGTTACTCAGGAGTAATGAGGATCCGGAAATAGGATTTGATCAGTTTGTAAAACCAAATGGTGAATTATATCGAACTGAAGAATTAGATACTAGAATGAGAAAAATCGCTAATGAGTATTTAGAAAATTCTAAAGAATTTTCAGAGGGAAACACTAGCATTTCTACAGAAAAACTACTTACGGATAGCTTCACAATTCCATCAGTGGTAGCTCACTTCGCAAGAGAAAAGAATTCATGGCGCCCAACACGAAGTGATTTTCTGGAGGACGTGAAGTTGAGTTGCGTCGAATTTGGTCATGGAGGATTGTGGAATACGAAATACTCACGTGATGGTATGATTTCAATTGATATATCCGCGTGTTATCCTGGAAGTTTTCTCGGATATGGAGAATGCTCTGAATATTTTAAACGATTTGGACATCCCACACATGAAATGACTCGTGTTGCGATTAATGGTCCATTGCCTGGAACTGCTAGTGGAAACGCTAGCGTTTCTAGTTCTAATTTTGATTTAACCGGGTTCGCTCGTGTGATATCATTCGAATTAGCTACAGGGTTACATCCGTGTAGTTATCTTTGGCTTGGTAGACATATGTATGAAAAAGCGTGGATGCCAATTGTGCTATTGCGGTATATGATCGATTGTGGTATGCTAATATCGTTAATTGTCAGTGAAGCGATTATTTGTTATAACGCTCAGAAAGATGTTTGGTTACCAAAACCTGATCTAGAAAAAATAATTAACGAACAACGAAAACAATTTCTAGATGGAAATTCGAAGAATTTCAGCGAGGAACAAATCATAGATTGGTCTAAGAAATTATTCGAAGGTAGTAATAGAGAGGCTAAAGATCTCGGACGAAAAATAATCGGTAAATTTACTCAAGGTGGAAGATTTGATAATGCAAAATACTCTTCGAGATTAATCATAGACGATGAAGAATACAATTTCATAATATCTGATTTAATAAAAAAAGGGAAATTTGTAACCCGTAAGAACGCTTTTCTATCAGGGGAATTAGATGAGGAAGCTTACAAATCTGCGAGCGGAACTAATAATGTTTGGGTAGATGATGTCCTTCGAAATGGTAAGAAACTAGGTACGGTTGTTACCTACTGTGATGGAAAAAGTTGTCAATACACACAATTGAGAAGTTCTATGCTAGCCTATTCTTGTATTAATCTATTCTCGATGATAAATAGATTTCCTAATACCGCGGTTAGAGTAGCTACTGATTCGATGTATATCCATGAGAAATACAAATCAGATGTAGCTAAATTCACAGATCCTAAGGAAGCGTGGGGGAATTGGAGGTTTAAAAAAGAAACACTACATGAGTATTGTAAATCCGCAGATGTTGCTATGGATGATAAATATATTTGTAGAAATATAGATAATATTTCTGAAGAATTTTCTACTGCACCGCCCGTATCCGATCCGATTTGTAGATACAAGACAGTTTATTTAAACGGCTGTGGTGGATCAGGAAAGACAACTCGTGCAATCGAATTATTCCGTAGAAACGCTAGCGTTTCTAACATGATTGTGTTAACACCAACTCATAGACTCGCCAGAGAGATGATAGCGCGGGGGGTAAAAGCTTGTACTTATCACAGCTTCTTTCGATGGAAAGGCGATAATTGGACTCCTGATCGAATGGGAGATAAATTCATTCCTGATGTAATAATCTGGGATGAAATATGCACGGTATCATTGACAGTATTACAGATATTTCTTGAATGGTTGTTATTGAAAAATAAAAAAGTCGTCATGTGCGGGGATCACGGCCAACCGCAGCCATTTGTTGGTGGATCTCCACATGAATGGCTAAAAGGATTTGTAGATTATTATGAAGAGATTAATACCGACCATAGATCACTTGATGAACAATTACGCGAGTTCAAAGCGCTAATTAGATTACAACCGGATAAAATCCAATGTGAAATAGCGCGTGAAATAATCTCTGAAACTCCCATGAATGATTTTTGGGAAATGTGGAAGCCAAATGATTTAATAATCGCGAGTAGAAAAATAGTCAGAGACGCACTTCAGATGAAGTTGTTTGCGCTACATAAAGAAAAATTTGCAACGCTTCCAATACCACTCTGTTATAGACCTAAGGATACACGAAAGCAGAATATCGACGTTGACATTCCTGGACAACAACAAAAACAGAATTTAGTATTAAATGATATTGTGCTGGTTGATATCAGCGTCGTTAAAGATGCATTAGGTGCTGATAAATCCCCATGGACGTTAGGTTATGCAGCAACAATACACTCTTCACAGGGATTGACTATATCCGATACAACTCTTTGGATAGTAGATAATCATATTGAGTGGTCAAATTTAGTTTATCTCGCAGTATCCAGAGTACGGCGAATAAACCAACTTCGAAGAATTGTTGTTGACGATAATGACAATACAATAAGTAATATACACACCGATGATAATATAATCAGAAAAAAACTCTCTGGTTATAAACAACAGGATAAAAAAAATAAAAGAGAATTTGACATTGATGCTGAATTAATTAAGACACTAAAGCAACAACAGAACAATCACTGCGCGAGTTGTAATTGTATAATGAGTTGGAATTGGTCGGATAAAGATCCTCGCCAATTCACCGTAGATAGAAAAGATAACAATCTCGGTCATGTCAGAAACAATGTGAGGTTGACTTGTCTTGAGTGCAACAGACGCCGGGGTGACAGCACCTTAGGTGCTAGTTAAGACCACGCGGTGGTAATTGAGTATCCTCAGGAATCACTTGTAATTGTTCGCGTGTAAATCCTCGCTGAGGAGCAGTTGAATCCAGTTTATAGATTGGAGGTCTACCAGTTGATCGTGTTATACCGGATATTTTATGCGTAGTGACACTCCAAATAGGATCAGTAGCTCTTTTTTTACCACCCTCAAGCTCTCCTGGTTCGTATAAGTACCTTACAATGACATTACTACCAAGAATTGGTTCTTTTTGTGAAATTCCTTGGATTTCCATTTTGATAGACGCCTTCTTAATAGCGTTGACAGGTTTCATATTAATTATTCTAGTAATCTCATTATTGATTGCGGTAATCACAGCTGGTAATCTCTTGACCCATTCACGGGATCGTTTATCCTGGATGAATTCTTTTGCGTATTGATATCCGAATAACCGCTCAGCAAGGGTTTTATTAAACCGTTCAACAATTGCCTGATCGCGATGTAGCGCAGTGTGTCCTCGTCTGATGGCGACATTATGATGTTTCATCGTAGATGTAACAACACCTTGAAATTCCTTGCCAGGATCAACTTGTAACAGATTTGGCCAGCGCAGAGGACCTCGTCGATAAATTTTTTCAAATGCAGAAGCTACTTCAGTAGATGATTTTGTTTTTAACGGTTCTGCTTCTTTGTATCGACTTGCAATATCAACTAACGTTAACGCGTATTTGTAACCGTTGTCATGCGGCAGAAATAGTATATCAGCTTGATGAACTTCATTAGGTGTTGTAACATCAAAATGCGAATAGTTAATTTGTTTAGGCGCTGGTAGATAAATTTGCCATATTGCCTGTTTAGATAACCAGTTTGCCGCTGTAGTTTTTTTCACCTTTGATGCACTAGCGAGTTTATTAATTGCTGCGTAACCTCTCCAGTATCCTCTCGGAGAATAATAAATAGATTCCATATTAAAATGCTAGCATTTTCAATTACCAGCACCTAACATCAATTTACCCTTCATAGCAGATTTTACCAACCAAGAAGCCAATTTTTCTTTGAAGGATTTATCAGGAATAGCATTTAACGCATGAATTAATTTTACATCTGCGAGATGTCTATGTTGAAGATTACTGCTTTTATAAGCGACATCATGAACATGACACGCCTTATCAATAGCGTTTATTGGATACTCGCCGGGTCGGGGCTGATTTTGATCATCAAGTCTGATATCTAATCGTGTCCCCGGTCCACAGTAGCTATATCCTGGAAGGTGCTTTTCTCCTGGATACTTTGCCCACGGTGTTCCTGGGAGTTTTGTCAATTTGGCTGCAATATCACCTCCTCGTTTTTTTTTAAAGGTTTCGTGGAAGTAAATCTAAATTTCTTTGTACTACACTGTACGCATTTACCAGAAAGCGCTGATCGATTATTTTTCGTTGTAATCGTCGTCAAGTCATTTGTGCCAGTACGTGTCCTACACTTCACACAATATAGATCCATAATTTATATATAACAGTTATGAATGTAATTGATTATTCAGCTACTCGACAACAAAAACCTATTAAACATCATGCAATGTTACCAGATTCTATTCGCGCGATTATCATCGGACCATCTGGAAGTGGCAAAACACAATTACTACTTAATTTGATAACGAGATGGATGAAGTGGGATAAATTGTACATGATTGCTCCGAGTGTAGACGATCAACGATGTTATGAAGTGCTAAAGGATTTTAATGATGCCGCGCGAGAAATTAACGGTGATGATATCATTGAGTTTATAACCGATATCGAAGAGGCACCGAACATTGATGATATTGATGGAAGTATTAACAATTTAGTCGTATATGATGATGTTATGTTGGAAAGACAAACAAATCCTGCTAGAATATTTTCCCGAGGCAGACATAAAAACATAGATGTGATATATGTTACTCAAAAATACGCACAGATTCCAAGTATAATAAGAGAAAATTGCAATTTAGT
Source organism: Unio delphinus (assembly GCA_029339505.1). Lineage (NCBI taxonomy): Eukaryota > Metazoa > Mollusca > Bivalvia > Unionida > Unionidae > Unio > Unio delphinus. The sequence goes on along the minus strand of JAQISU010000084.1, from coordinate 6,346,041 downwards.
ATGCGTATTTAACGGTACTGGAAAATACACATTACAAAATATTTTTAATTACTGGTGTGACGGTGATATGGATTTTAATAAATTTAAAAATTTCTTTAGTATGGCTAGAACCGCCCCATACGGATTTATAACGATAAATTTAGCAGACTCTCGGACAAGATATCGTATCGGACTTGATCAAATATTTAGTTAGCGCATTAGCAGCCGAGGAGGTGAACGTCAACTAAATGGCGTCTTTTTTTTTACCCGAAAACTCCACGAATTTTCCAAGCATCGTAGCAGCAAAGGGGATGGTGACAACAAAAATGACGTCGTTTTTTTTTTAATTTTATTTTGATGAATGGAGGCTTATATTAAGCATTTTCGAGAAAACCTCAGTTTGCTAAATCGACGCCTGTAAATGTTGGTCTGTTCACATTCTCTGCATTTTGTTAGATATTTTCGGTTTCCGTAGAAGCCTTATTTTTGCTTGAAAACTTGGTCTGTTCACCTCCTCTGCTGCTGTTTTAGTGGTCAACTGCAGCCAAGTTGATCATGAGTAGTGGAATGCTTTGAATAGGTCAACTGAACGCAAGATGACGAGTATTTACCGGCAAGATGGTTGGTAATAATAAATTGTGGAATACTTTCAATTGGGAATTAACTGACAAGCTGGTTGGTAATACTACTTTCAATAGGTCAACTGCAGGCAAGTTGGTTGGTAATAATGAATAGTGGAAACTTTCAATAGGTCCATAGCTGGCAAGATGACTGGTAAGATTTAAATGGGGACTACTTTCAATAGATCATTAGCTGGCAAGATGGTTGGTAATAATGAATTTTGGATTCCTTTCAATAGGTAAACTGCAGGCAAAATGGTTAGTAATTATGAATAGTGGAATACTTTCAATAGGTCAATAGCTGACTAGATGCTTGGTAATAATGAATTCTGTGCTACTTTCAATAGGTCAATATCTGTCTTGATAGTTGGTAATACTGAATAGTGGAATACTTTCAATAGATCAATAGATGGCAAAATGGTTGGTAATAATGAATCGTGGACTACTTTCAATAGGTTATTAGCTGCCAAGATGGTAGGTAATAATGAATTGTGGTCTATTTTCAATAGGGCAATAGCTGCCAAGATGGTTGGTATTTGGTTGGTATTAATGAATTGTGGACTACTTTCAATAGGTCAATAGCTGGCTGAATGATGCTAAGTAATAAGAGAAGCATCATCAATATGCCAACAACAGACAACAATCTGATAACGGTCAAGGTCAGGGTGAACCCTTTTCATGTACATCTTTCTATTATGTGTGCAGTTTTTGGCCCATATGATCACAAGAAATTGTAAGCAGTATAAAATAGTGTTCAGAATATAACTTGAATTGGGATACTGTCAGGATTCCTACACAAATCTTTTTCTACATGACAAATTTCTGACCTCCCATGTGTCCATTCATTCATGTTTACAATTAAAAGGCTGGGACGTTTGAGCTTTACACAAGAATTAAAGACAATATTGATCGACTTGTAAGAAAGATGTCCACATAATATATTTTTTAATATATTATTTCAACATCATCTTGCCGCCTTGCTATATCCTTCTGATCCAACCACTGCAAAACAACAGACCGACAAGAAAGTAAGTGGAGGTATTGTAAATATTGAGCTATTTTTCATGAATTTTCCATTGCTTTCCATGACAATTATTGTCCTTCACTTTTCCACCACATTCCATGACAATTTTTCCAGGCCTTTCCAGGACAAAAAATTTGTTTTCTATCATTTGTTTTCACGAGGATTTACCATGACTGTGTGCACAAACTCTAATAAATCCACGCTATTCAAGGATTGTTAATTTAAAATGAATTTAATTCAATCATAATACTAAATTATGGTTACATAATTATATAATTAAAAAATACACTATTCAAATGGTTGAGAAGATTACTCAAATCAACTGGGGCAAAAACAGAAATAAAAAGCATAGTAATGCACAAATCAATTACTCTTTCGCCAACTATATTGTGATACAATAATTAAATGTACTTATAACTTTATGAGTCCCTAGTTTGCATTCTGATATGACTATTGATTCTTTTTAACTGATGTGTGTTGAAGCAATCCAATATTAATTAGCTACAGTATTTTCAAACTGTCCACCGCGAGATACATATTGGGCATAAGATTGGTACTATTTTCATTTAGGAAAACCATAACACATTTAGATGGCTTTTTATGACAAATTAATACTAGTATGACCACCCATACAGGCACGTTAGTGGCAATATTTTCTATATTATATTTTTCTATATTATATTTTATTGTGGATGTCTACAGGGTACCGTTTGCACTCAAGACCGACCCGATATCATAAGAAGTATATTCGTGAAAACCGTATGTCGATATGGTTGTCAATTCCGGAGTAGATGCAGAGAAACGGATTTTGTGCATGTGTCTGATTTAGATTTTTAACTTAGCTTTAACACCTTTTCAGTCATATTACGATGATATCTGCAGTGAGGCAGTTAATAGTGATGTATAGCACTGAAGCGTCATGTAGCATGATGTCCCACCCAGTCGCAATACCCTGACACCAGACCAATCAGTCCTAACACTAACCTCTTAATGTTGAGCGCCAAGCAAGCCAGCTGTTAGTACCATTTTTAGAAGTCTTTGGCATGACTTGGCCTGGATTCGAACCTCTGACTACCCGCATCCAAGGCAGATGCTCGAACCAATAGGCCACTAGGTCGATAACAGGATTTTCAAGATAGCCACCATGGTGGCCTACTGGATATCAGATTGTCATTCACTCAGAACCAACTTGACATAATAGTTCTGTGTAGATTTTTTGCAGCGAAAACCTGATTTCGCTACGGCCCTCCAGTCAGTAGGGACTAAATGATTTTCAAGATGGCTCTCACGGTTTACACATACACATCAGCACGATTTTTATTGAAGACCAACTAGATATTAACTAGAAGTCTTCTGGTGAAAACTCAATGTCAATATAGCGTTTGTCTGTGGAAGCCTATCGGAAACAAGATTTATAAGATGACTGCTATGGTGTCCATATTGGATACCACATCAACACCATTTTTATCAGATGCCAATAAGACATCTTAAGAAGTCTTCTTTTGAAAACCAAAGTTCAATATGACCTTCCAACTCGGAGGAGTAGCAATAAACATTTTCAAGATGGCAACGGTGGTGGCCAATTAGAGTTAGCAATTATGACGACCAAGTAGAGTCTCTCAGTGACCCCCCCCCAAAAAAAAAACATGCTGACGAGACTATGCCAATCAGGACAAGTAGCATTTTAAGATGGCTGCTGTGCTGCCCGTTCCGAATTTCAGATTGATACCATTTTAATTTAGGAATAACTATACATCGTCAAAAAAATCTTCAGTTGAAAATTCTATCTCAATATGACCATCCACTCAAGCAGAGTAGCAATAAAAAGATTTTAAAGATGGCTGCTGTGATGGTCGTATTTTGTCCATGTATCACCATTTTTATTTAGGACGAACATGACATCAATAAATCCTGGTGAAACTTCCATTCCAATATGAATTCTTGTTCAGGAGGCGCAGATTTCAAGTTTCAAGATGGTTGCCTAGGTGCCCATAGTAGATGTCAGATCGGTACCATTTTCACTGAGGATCAACTAGACATATACAAAAGTCTTTCATTGAAAATACATGTTAATAGGACCATCTATTTAGAAGTACATGTAGTGATATGATTTTCAGAATGACTGCTGTGGCGTTTTCATGTAGGACAAACTACATTAGCTGAAACCACTTGTTTGTATCACTTGCCGATTTATAAACATAAGCCTTAAAGGACATACGTGATGCAAAAAACACTTTTTTTTTTATTATCTGATGTATAAATTCTAACCCGATTGTCTACACGAGGTTCAAACTGTGTCAGCATTTCGAATCAAACGATCGATTGTTTAGTAACACGGTCGCCACATTTACATGGGCGACCATGATTTCAAGCAACATATATGGTCTAGTTCACCATCTTTAATAATCTCATTAATTCTGTAAAATTGAGTTACATATCTTTTAACCCAAGTAGATGAGTTCCAGTTTTTATTTATATATATAAAAAAATATTTAACTTCACATTGTAAATATTGAATGAAGACGACAGTGTATATATGTATATATATATATATATATATATATATATATATATATATATATATATATATACTGAAATGGACTACTCTAGAAACCAGAAAAAAGAGCGAGCTGCCTGTTTACATAGCTTCCGTTTGTTTTGAAATGTCATTAAATCAAGTGTTTGGTACCCATTGGTAACAGTCAAGTTAGAAATTATAAATCAATGAAAGAAATTAGTTTTGTGCATTTTTTTAATATCCTTGATGCTTTTAATTTTTAAAATCGGTTGTGAGGCACAAACAGTCTGCGAATACAATATACGTTGGGATGAATTTGCGTCTGTAGTTTTCATCGAAGCACTCCTTCAAATATTTGAGGAGGAGTTGAGGTAACAAATTTGTGCTAACGTACACATGGAGGTCATATGATGGACAATAGACCGAACGAACATCTAAAATGGTCTCTGTACAAGAGAGAGAGAGAGAGAGAGAGAGAGAGAGAGAGAGAGAGAGAGAGAGAGAGAGAGAATAGATCACGAAATTACATATTCAGATATATGAATGTACACCAGATATATATGAAAATGGTACAGAAACACGATTTGATACAATTTATTTGCATACATTGTGTGTGGACTACTGAATATCTAAAAAAAAATTTAAATGATAAAATCTGGGGTTTTTTCTTTTGTTGCCACATTTTCAAGTCGTAGTCAACAGCTGACACAGATTTGATGAATTACTTTACAATTGATTTTTATATTTAACTGACATAATAAAATGAAGTAGTCAATCTAAACATTTCATTTTTGTTTGTATTAAGGCACCCAACCTTTCCACCATTATATGCCAAGAGTAATTTAAAAAATACTTATATGAATAAAATACAAGAATGACAGATGGACTGGAATTAAAAAGGCCAGATAGCAACAGCTCTCAACCTTATAATGGGGAATCTTAAATAAAGATAAGACAAAGTTGATAACAAAATACATGTACTTTAATGTTTCATGCCATCTTTAAAGATACAATACATACCATGCAATTCATATATAGCTAAAACTTATGTAGTCAAAAGATCTTAGGATTAAAAGAGTATCATAAAACGGCCAACTTTTGACTTGGCTTCAACTACCATAATTCTCTAATGACATGTCCACATCAAAGGTAGAGCACATTCCTTGCTAATACAAACACTACACAAATTATTATCCTTGTCACCCAACAAATAATAAAAACAAGATGGGGGCTGGGCTTAAAACTGAAAAATAATTGTACACAGCAATGTCACTGCTTTATCGGCCAATCAAAACATTTATGCTCAAGAAATTTCTGGGTACTGTTCTGGAAACAAGCAAGTATGACCAATATTTCTTTAAATTTTTGTAACACAAGCAACAACAAAAAAAAAATATAAATAAATTTCGAAAACTTTAAAGATTTTTCTTAGATTCAAAACTGCAAGCATAGCCAGACCCATTAGATGCTACAAAAGAGTGCATGTTCTGCACCTAAGCAAGGCTGAATGCCTGACAGAGAGAGAGAGAGAGAGAGAGAGAGAGAGAGAGAGAGAGAGAGAGAGAGAGAAAAAAACTGAAAAATGACATTAACTCCCCAAAAATACAAAGAAATAAATGAACATATGGTAAAGATGCATCTAAAACCACTGAAAAATCGTCATATAAAAATGTACCTAAATAGTAAAAGGTCTTACTCTGCAATGCTTGTGTTAATAAAAGTGTGATATTGAAGAGGCAAACAAATAATTTACAAAACAAAAGTTCTAGTCCATGAATCTGAATAGCAGAAAGGTTAAAAAAGTATTAGCCATGTATTAGCAATGCACAGATGGGCAGACAGATTAATTAAATATAATTTGGCTGCTGGATTCATCTTCAGAGCAGTGGTTTTTTAAAGGACTCAGTCCTATACAGCTTTCTGCAAACAATAATAAAATGAATTTCACTTCAAATCTGCACCAAAAGTGAAGACAAAAACTATGCAAGTACCTGACAGATGGTATACGACTTTCATACTATACTATGCGTATAATGCACTTCCAACTTCAATATGCAGACCCAGATCACACCATGTATCACCAAATAGGGGTCTACACCACTTGCTACATGGTACAAGTCTTAAAAAAAAATACACGAATATAATTTCTTGGAACGTTCATTTTCATCAAACCAATTCAAATCCAACCAATTAATCAGACAGCGCCTCCCATCAACATGTCATTAGAAATGGTGCTTTACTGCAATTGCCATGATATTTAATAAATGATGAGTGTTGATGTGCTGTGCTGTAAAACATCACTGACCTGGACAGCTAAACCTCCAAATGAGATAATGAAAACATACTCCAACTTTGTGCTCCGTGCCACAACACAATAGATTGATACTCTTAACACCATATATATAAATCCTTGTGACTCAAACCATTTTGCTTAATAACACCTGATTAGCTACATCATGCTGAGAAAATGGGATGTATGTGCCGTTCCCTCATACACAGTCAGGAAGGCAACCCTAGACTACCAGCATGATGCTCCATTAAGTGCACTACTCCCAGTTCTTACCTTGAAAATAGTAAATTACCTGTAGCGTCAAACAACCAGATTTTTTGTATGATTTCTTTCACTGCAGAGATCTGCAATTCATTGTGAATGTATTTTAAACATAAAATTATATCTCATTTATCATTCTAAAACAGAGTCAATCCAAAGCTTGCATGGATCATGCACTAGCAGCTATGCCACAGTATTGACAACAGGAAGTGAAATGAATTAGATTTTTATTTCAAGACCGAATTCCACCATTCCTGTAGGAAAGTTTCAAACCAAATTCTGGGTTCATAAAACAACGTAAAAAATATAGAGAAAGTAACCACCTTACAAGGAAAAATTATTTTCTTCCATCATTTTCACCATGATTTACAATGAGAAATAATATCCCATAAAACAGAGGAAAGGATATAGACTTTCGACTATTCAATATTAATTCTGTACAAGACTGTTCCATGACTCTACTACCATGCACATCATCAATGGAAGACAGCCAATAAAATTCTACCAAAATTAACAGAAAAACCAGTCTACAACTGAATGAAAACTAGCCACTTTTATATTTTATGTCATCATTAAGTCATTTCCTTTAATCACAAAAATGGCACAATAAGAAGAAAAAAATCAAAATAAATAATAGTCACAAAATTTCAAAATGAACATTTTAAAAGACTTGTACATACACATTTTACATACATATATGAACCATTACCACACAACAACAAACAAAATGCACCAATTATTTACTGTTAATTACTTTAAAAAATTTAAAATTTATTTATGACTGGAACACTGTATCAAAATGTGTAGTTAGGCAAAAAAAGTTACAAAAACGATAACAGGATTATGTAAAAATGCAAATTTTGGACCAATACCCCACAAATGAAGTTGCCATTGATTTAGACCTCTTGAATTTGTATATTCTCCAAGTACATTTTGAAGTACATTTTGGAGTTGAGTTCAAATTGAGTTTTATCAAATACTACGGAGCCATGCACCTATTTAAAGAATTTAAGCTCATCTTTTTGTCTTCATGACAGAAGAGTTTGATTTTCAAATGAGCCAAGCACCCATCTGAAGAATGAACATCATTTTCATGTCTTTCTTTTATGACTAGAGAATTTGGTTATCTATAAAGGCAAACTTCAAAACTCGTAGGCCAATACAAATGCTAAACATATGCCACTGACATCAAATATATTTTAGACCAGTTGATGAAAGTGTTGTAGATACAAATGATTGGCATTTGGAATGATTTCATAGGGCAATTTAACTTTAAATGTACAACTTTCAAAAATAACAATGAAACTAACTGACTAGATGAAATGTTTTCGTTAATAAAATGTATATACAAAACACACAACTTCTGACCAAATTTTGAAAAATGTGTCTAACAAATAGAAATGGCTAGCACTTTTTTCAGTGGTCACAAAAGTGCAGGACTTGTTACCACTGAGTACATGTTGTGATAATAATTTGGCATTATTTCATACAAGCACTACAACTTTGTCACTGATACTAACATCTAATGTACAATACGTTACCAAATTAACACTGAATACTTACATAAAACTATATTTAAAAAACCCAAACAATTAATGATACATATGAATATTTAATCTCAAGCAAGAACCCGTCACCACAGGTGAACCATAAACCAAAAATAGGCACAGTATCTGTTCAAAGGAAGTGACAGCTCCATCAAGCAAACTAAGTCACTTTGCCATCAAAACTAATAGTTTGGTTACACCCAATCTAACAGCTGGTAGTATTTAATATTTAATGATAAAATTCTTTTACCCCATGTTTCGTTCACCAACTATATTAAATGATGATGAATATATCTATGAACTAAACAAGCTATTTTTATATTTTTATATTTATAAAAAAGGGATTTTGACTATCTTGTTAACAATAACAGGTAAAATGTTACTGCTAATACATACCAGAAATAGATACGAATATTGTTAAATGTAAAATTATCTTAAGATTAATAAAATTTACACTTCACTGTTTGATTTATTTATTATTGATATACAACTAATTACATTTTAAAACTCTTTCTGTATTATCATGTTCTATTTGTTTGAAAACAAATAAATAAATGTATAAAGACTAGTTAACAAGTAAGCACACAATTTTAACCCAGACTTTGAAACTAATTTGCACAGTATCATTTTATAATTTTTCATTCATACACTGTCTCTACTGAGTGGAGCTACCAAAGAAAAGTGTTTTATTTTAAAACAAAAAAAAAAATGTTTTAAAGCAAGAGTTACATCCCTTGAACAGGTATTGTACCTTACTAATTAAAAACATGTTAAAAAGTTTCTATAAATCTCAACCTTTAAATGCTGTTATAGTATAATATTAAGGTAACTATGGCAATGGTAATAATTATTATTACAATAAACTTGTACAGAGTAATACTGAACAATGGTATTACATGTTTTTGGCACATAATATACACAGTACAAATATATGTTGAACACTCGATGTCTCAGAACTTTTCCACACACAACAATTACATAAACATAAAATTTACATGTCAGTGAGACAGATAAATGAATATTTTCTACCTTTTTATATTTCATTTCATCCACATACTAATAGCTAGCCCCTACTGCCTCCTTGGGCAGCCAAAAGGCTTGTTAATGGATGTAAAAACTGAATTTTTAACCGATAAAAGAAGGCAAAAATTTATCTGAAGAGAAACATAAAAATATAACATCCTTGAACCAACAAATATGGCAAGACATTTTGGCTAAGAAGAAGATTCAGTTTATTTTATCTAACTTTTAGAATTAGAATGGGGACAATATTATTGAATGAATCAGTCACTGGCCTCACAACTGTTTATGGCAATTCATTTTTATTCACACCAAGATGCATCTTTTTAAATCTCTTGGTCTTTTAAACACACTACTCTACTAATCTTAACCATCTTCAAACAGACTTTCGACTACTGAGAGAAAAAAACTCTCTTAAAGCCATGTATAAAACCCTTTTCAAGGTTCAAAACCTCCTACTAAACAATTAATAAAAATGGTTGCAGATTTCCTTTAAAATCCAGTGCAAGTGTATGAATTAAAAAATCAAATTTCAAAAGTAATGTAATGTCAATATCAGGCACAAGAAAATATCTAAAACAATTTCATCTAAATTTCCATTTTTAAAAAAAACATACATTTTGAATGTGATCAAGACAACCATTTTGGAAAAATGGCTTAAGTCCAGGAAGGATGCCTTGCTGAACTACAATCAGTATCCCAGCTGTGTTTTTATAATGACACTGTGAAGTGGTCTTCTAACAACCCCAAAAATGTGTGAAAATCATATTATATAGAACGGTAAAATTGGTTGTAATGCGATGCTCTGGGTTTTAAGAATAGCATCATGATACAAGTTGGATCTTATGAAACAAAATTTTAAAAAAACTTCCAAATAGACAATGTACAATTTCAATGCCTCCATTGGTTTCATCAGGTTTAAAATATACTTCAGTTTTTAATTGTAAACATGCGAATATTGCAGAAACGGTACATGGTGAAGTTAAGGCAACAATAAACGCAGTGCCAAGATAAAAAATCTACTAAGGATACAATTAATTGGCTTTTCTGTGAACATGTATTTAGGATGATTAAAAAGAGGGGTCACCTTAAAAAAAATGGGAGCAATGCTGCCATCGCATTACAATTAGGGCCTAACTGAGTAGATATTTTTCGCAGAGTACCGAATCTGAGTATTTGGATGTACTATTTGCCGGATCCGGGCACGAACCAAGTAGTAGGTGTGACTCCGGAGAGTACCATTTATTTCATTATCGTATGCGAAGCTTAAACTTTTCGTGTACCGTATACAGTATATATATCGCCTATAAGATGAAAATTTTTATTATTAACTAAAATTATTATGTATTAAAAAACTTTTTTTTTAAAAGTTCGATATTTATTGAATTATTTTACTTGTAACCATTTGTGCACGTATTATTTGCAGAGGCGAATACTTCCGAATAGTACCAAAAAAAACCCCCCGGATATTCGGCCGAAGCGAATGTCCAAGGCGATTTCCAGTAGGCCTAATTACGATTGAGTTTTAATAAATCACATTATAACAGATTTTAACTGTAGTTATTCTTGCATTATCAAAGTTTGTTTTCTCTTGTGTGTTTATCACTATTTTTCAGCACAAGCCAAGCAATGCATGGCAGTTAATATAATTGACAGAAGCAGAAGATGGTGAGAACCAACAACCCATTGGAAGTTACTTTCTCGCATACCTACAATGGCTAACCTAAGACTTAAACCCATGTCAACTGAGGTGAAATATGAGTGATCTGTAATGCTGCGTGGCTTAGACCACTTGGCCATCTGTGGCACCTTGCACTATTGGAAACAAACAAGCATGTATGACTGGCAGAATACCAAATGTAAGATCAAAATAATTCCTTTTAACAATTTATAACAATAAAAGACCTTAAAAATTACATCTCTATGTACAACACTCCATAATAATGAACAAAGTGTATCTAATAATAAAACACTTTTCTTGAAAACAAGACTAGAGATTCTATAAAATTTGTGAAACAGCTAAAATCTTGATGACAAAGTTCAACAAAAATGTCAAAATTACACTGACTATTGACTAGTTTATACATTCAAAGATAAACTCTACTTTTCTAAGATCAGTAGTTATAAAGCACCTGTTAAATTTTTTTTTCAAATTGCGCAGTCATTTGTTGTGTTAATGTCAAGTAAGAATTCAATTTAACAAATTGCATTTGATATCCAGATATCCATTGAAAATGTACCAAAAGAAAAACCATATTAACACTGAGTGGAAGATTAAATATGATGTACAGTAAATTAGATATATATGAATCCTCACTGATTTTAAACTTGTTACAAAGCAAAAATTTGAAATGTCTGTCAAATTAACATTATTTCTACCAAATAAATGTGACTTCACAGTACATCAGCAAAACATTGTCTGATTTGTTGGTGCTTATAAAACTGGTGCATCATGATAGTTCAAAGAAAACAAGAGGCCCAGGTGCCTGAAATAGTTCATCTGAATAAACGACACAAGCCAACTTGTGAATGCAAATTCCCCTATAATGAAACAGTAGTAAATGTTAAAAGCACATAGTTATTACAATGTGTATTAATGTTACTGCCTTTTCCTTCTTTCTTGACCACCTGATTGCCTTTTTCCTCCAGGTTAAGTAATTCATACATCCCATGGATCTCCATTTATATCATATTCATATTTTGGAAATGGCTCATGGCACCTCATTTAAAATACATTTACTTACTTGGCATTGTAATGGAAGTTGATCTGTGCAGTCAGCATAGATTACTGAATCCATTTTCATCTGCCCCCACCCCCACCAGACCAAGCCTGCAAGTCATAACTCCAAGACTTATGATTTCCACTCAATGGAGGATTTGACACCAGAAGGTTGCAGGTTAAATTCCCACGTGATCTGCCTGAATCCTTGTTAATATGTGTGGATCTCACTCGTAAATGAAATCGTACGGTAGCTTGACGATACAAGCTTACATACCAGATTAGATCAGACACATGGCATCCAGAGTATTTAGAAACTAAGTCAATCTGATGCAAGACCTCCTCCTTAATGTGCTTGGATGTTGCTCATTATTGATCTAACTTAGTGTTCAGATAATACAGCCTTCATAACAAACCCAATCAAACTCGGATATAAAAAAATTGAATAAATATGCATGGATATTACTTGCAATTAAAATCACCCAAGATGTTCAAGATATAAACTGACATAACAAATCTAATTATCATTTTTTTAAATAAAACTCAGCCAAATTGTTTGCAAGATCACTTTGTTAAGCAAGAGTTGATGCACAGTCAACAGCTGGTGGACAAATGGCCATAGTACAAGCTCACATGGCCATTGGTCAGGTGACCTAAACTTCCAAGTCACGAATGCATGAGCACTATACACATATACGGAGTGATATGCTGTTTGTATTGTAAAGCAACTTGTCAAATATTTTTTTTTCTAAACCAACAGGCATGCTTACCAATCAACCAATCCTCAAATTCTTAAAATCTGTCATAGTCAAGGCTATGCTGCCAAAATTGTCAATAACATGATTTCAAGGTTGTTCAGACAGAATACAATTTTTTTAAATGTATGTGCAGAAATGTGTAATTTGACAATAATTAAACTTTTATCATTCATAAATGAAAACTTTCCCGTCCAAAAAAAATGGAGAAATAAAAGATTAAAAACTCATTCTAGTTAATAATGTGTAACAAGTCAAGCTGAATAGAAGCCAGATCCAAAATGGAAAATTCTTTACTGGTTTATTACATGATTTGTGACTTCTTGAAAAATGCTAGCACCAAAATGGTATTAGTTTGAATACATCATTAATTTTGACACTACAGATTAAAAAGGTACATGCTTAACTGTATTTCACACACACTATCCTATTCCAAGATTTGACAATATCAAAAAGATACTGAATAATCGGATGCATTGAGATAGAAACTGCTTTCAAAACAAGTGATCCACCTACAAATAGGTGTCTATTCATTTGTGCAAAAAATTGGGATGGTGAACACTGCATATAGGAAGACAGAAAAATACTAAACTGTTATTATCTTGTTTGAGGATTAACACCACTTTGAACACAATATTTCCAATGATATGCTGCAGAAATGGGAGCAAGAAGCCTTTCCCAAGGAAACGCCAAGGCAGCCATACATGGTGGGCCTGGATGGGTATCAAAAAGTATGTTACTTTACAAATAACCTAATGTTGCTCTCTAAACTTACTAAATGAAAGCTATTTTATGTTTTAAACAGCATAAATATAAATTAATATGTCTATATGCTAACCCTTCTAAACACAAAAAAGTTTATGCAAATATAAATTTTCATGCAAGTAAATTGGGTTTTTCATAGGATTATACAAGGACCAAGATTAGCAAATACAAGCAGCGTGTTTTCCCACATGTGAGATTCAAAACACCCCTGAAAACAAACAAAAGTCATGGCAAAGAATATACATTATACATTGGTGAGTCTCAATAACCAGTGCCTATGAAATTATATACAAAAAAATACATGCATCAAAAATGACAAAGTTATGGCATATCAAAGAGAAACATCAATAATCTTCCATGTGTATACAATTCAAGATATTATTAATGGTGACACAAATAAATTATTTTTATACTTCATTACATATCTAAATTAATGACTAGATTACACTCAAAATTTACAGAGCTTGATATAGTTTAGCAGAACTCCCATTTCTAACAGTGTAACTTTCAATTAATGTTCAATAAATTCTACCATTAGTGCCCAAATTGAGAAACTGCTTTGAAATTATTATTTCACTTAGAATTGTGCCAAAAATTTTATATTATGGTTGAAAATAGCTAAAATAATTATTCTACTTCATAAATAATCAAAAATTTGTAGTGTTTATATTTTTATCATTTGCTACAAGCACATAAAAAAGAACTTAAATAAAGAAATTCAACAAAACAAATGTGTTCAAACAACTATGAAAATTATGTTCAAGTTACTCATTAATATATATATATCATATATCTTTTAACCTGGTGCATGTTTTTTTAAAATTCACAGCACATGAAATTGTCAAGATATGAATTTACTGTGCTGCACAATAAGTTTGAATTTAAAATGAGAAATTTTACAGGCAAACTTTTGCCTCTAATGGGTAAAAATTTTGATAAAGCATTTACAATAGGGTATACATCAAGAAATTCAAATATGAGAAAGGAACTTGAATGGTACTACTAAAAACAATCTGTATTCCATAAACTTTTGAAGTAAATTAAAAATCTCTCCATCCATAAATATTTTCCAAAATTTTCTAATGAATCAAAGCTGTCTGCATGCAATCATCCAACACTATGTAGTCCAGAATTACAAAAAGAGAAGTTGTTTTAACTATACTTCCTTTTTTTAAATCATACAATTTCATAAATAAGCAAAACAATATTTATTAAAGTGAATGTTTACAATGAAAATAAAATCTACAATTTTATGATGAAGAGGTACCAAGCGAGTAACAATTTAAAAATCCAAGATTCTGGGGCTAAGATGTTTTCACTGGAATAGTTCCTTTTAATATCTCACTCAGCATTTCATTATGTGCAACTTCAATTTGAGAATACTGGTCATAATATATACAAGGAAAGAGTATTAGACCAATCATCGTAAATGAGAGAAGAGAATCAAACAGCAAATGAATTTCAACACAAGAAAAACCTGAGTGCCTTGAAACTGCATAACATAATAATAAATAATAATACTCTCTTCATCTCACTATTTGAGTATTTTTCTTTTGCCTAAACAGAGTATCATGTTTCAGAAGTAAAAAATTTGCTTGAAATCAATTTTAAAAAACCTAAACTCACAGCATATAATCTGTTAAGTATCTTAAGAACTAAATTTATTATGCTACAACCAAAAATATGAACTAGACTACTGTAGTAATAAAAGAACAAATGCAGAAAGGCGTATGGCAGTGCAATGTAAAGAACTGACAATGCTCAATTTATTTAGCCCTTCTATTAACGAGTAGATAGATGGTCTTCAATACAGCAAAGTGGCATGACGGTGATTGACTTGCAAGCACAACAGACACCTTATGCATGTAGATTCAAATAGTTTTATATAAACAGATCAACCAAAGAGACCATGTCTACTTTACAAACAAGTTAAAAATGTATTGTATGACCCTTGATCTACTGATTCATATTTTTCTAGTAGGTACCCATATTTTTCAACAGACAAGATACATTGAGTAATGTTTTATACCTATTCATGTAATTTTTTTAAACACAGCATTCAAACAAAGGATGATCGCTACATGAGGAAAGAAACCCTTCTACAAAAGGTATGTGTATTTTTTTTCACAGAATATATGGCACCAAAAAAAAGTATTGTATAGCCGTGATATAATGCAAGATATATAAATAAAAACAATAAATATTAATTCTGATGAATCATTTTTTCCATGTTAATAAAGAAGCATAATATTCAAACAACACCATAAATGCCTTGTCCTTTTCAATTTAAATCATGCAAAACAAACTATATATGTAACAATATCTAACAAAACGGACAAAATTAACATAGACTGAATGACATAAAAATCATTACAGAAAAAGCATGGGCAAAATATAAAAATTTTGATGTCTGAGTTATCATGGAAGACCATCTTAGCTCAATCTTATGAATGTCAAAACTAGCCTCCATGCTGATGTCACTCCACTCCCGTGTCTATTTCAGCTTCAGCACTGGAAATTTTTCTGCGCTTGGCCAAACTATCTAGTCTATCCTCTAAGCTATCTGTAATCAAAACAAATAAACCACTTTGAATTCAACTATTTTTTGTAAGGTATACATTTTTATGGATTACATGGATAGGTCACACTATCAATTTATTCAACTAAACAATAAATAGCCTTCCATGGAAACAATAGGACTCGTCCCCCAATTCATGATCCTGGTGGAAAATAGTAGAACTCTACCCCTAATACATGAATAAGTATCAACAAAAATGGAAGACCCACATAGCAGAGTGGTCTAAAAGCACTTGACTTCTCCGATCGTTGACATCTCAAATTGTCAGTGGAAGTTTCAGTTTCGGCCAATGTGGGTATGTGATAAATCTTGCCAGCAGTTTCATGTGGGTTGGTGGATCTTACCAGGGTTTCCCAGTTTCTTCTTTTACTAGTTATACTGGCTGTCATGTATCATGCACTGAAAAATGGCCGAAGACACAAAACAACAACAATGCCACAATTGTTTACATAAATGAAATTATTTATAGAAAAATGTATTTGGCAAAATTTTCTGGATAACAACTTTTTCTGTAAAGTTACTATAAAGGAACATTAGGTATGTTTATATAGTGCTCCCTCCCTATAAAGCACACCTAAATACCACTGCTGTTCTTATAACACAGGTGTTGTCATGGATACCATATACATTTTGTTTGATTATTCTAGTTCTTGGCTGCTGGGAACCAATTATAATGTGATGTCACATCATAAAATACCATAGTTTTGTTATTTTTTTGCAGTGGCTCATGGTTCACTTTTTATGGCTTCCATAAAAAGTGTGATAATGAAGTATCAGACTACCCTGGCATATATCTTTTTTAAAAGTGCCTTCCCTGGGTTACATCCATGTTTAAATGGAATAGTCCGTTTCATTCAAGAATACCAGGAATGATTTCAACACTCATATATATATATATTTTACACAAACGTATTAAACTGTTTAACTCCTAGAATTCATCTGAGGCTAAATTTCAGTAATATTAACTTGACCATGTAATTACAACAAAAGACAGAGTTCCTTGAATGAGCTGATGCTTTACTGGCCAAAAAGGATTTTCAGGAATCCATTTTACTGCCGAGTGTTGAAATCATTCCTGGTATTCTTGAATGAAACGGACTATTCCATTTAAACATGGATGTAACCCAGGGAAGGCACTTTTAAAAAAGATATATGCCAGGGTAGTCTGATACCCCAACAGTTCATAGGAAAACAATACAAAATTCTAAATTGCATTTATGGGTGACTATTCTAAATTAATTTCTGGGTCCTGTATATATTTTACTGCAACAGCCCATACAAGATTTTTTACAAATTACCATTGTGGAGGCCATATTGATGTGAAATCGACACTATTTTTATTTAGGACTAACTAAAAAGTCTTTTGGTGAAAACCCCAAGTTAATATGACCATCTGTTGAGAGGGAGTAACAGTAAAAGCATTTTTGTGAGACTGGCACAATTTTCCTTAACCAACTTGGTATTATAGGTAGCCTTTTGGTGACAACCAAATGTCAGTGTGGAATTCCATTGTGGAATGTCAGTGATATAAAAACTTTTGTCTCTGCCACCATGGTGACAATACTGGACGTCACACGGACATTATTTTCATTCAGGACATACACAGCACTATACATAAAGAGTCTTCTGTTAAAAACAGCATGCCATTAAGGACTAAAAGTAACAGAATTTTGAAGATGGTCAATACATAATACACAGACTGGATGTAGATTCAACAATTTTATTTAGAACCAAACTAGACATCATAAATGTCTTCTACCAGAAAACTTTATGCAGATCTACGTTTTTCCATTAGGATTAGTATTTACATTTTTGCGATGGGTGGCCATTTTGTTGGGCAGATTAGCATCATTTTCATTTAGGTGCAACTAAAGACTATAAGTTTAGGAGTAATGATAAAAATATTTTCAAGATGGCAGTTATAGCTGCCATATCTGACATCAAACCAATACCATTTTCATTTTGGACCAACTAGACATAAGTCGATATGACCATTTATCTCAGAGGAATAGCAGTAACAAAATTGTCAAGATCATTGTCATGGCAACCATATTAGTTGACAGACCTGAGGATTTTCATTTAAGAAAAACTAGACATATAAAGTCTTCTTGTTATAGGAGGAGCTGCAGCAAAACACTGGTCATGTAATCAAGGATGTGGGTTCACCCAGCATAACATAGTGCCAGCTACTTGTATTTTCTTGGAAAGGGCATTTAGTTCCTATTTCTTCAGCATGATATCTCCAGTAACAAGTAAAAAAACGCTGTTAGCACCAACAAAAACCAAAAGATTATGAAAACCGCAGCAGATCAACCTTTTGTTAAGGAGTAGCAGTTAGAATATTTTTAAAATGGCCAATGTGGTGCCAGTCTTAGATGTCAGAGCAGCACCAATTTTATTTAAGACTAACTATGAATGTGTTCGAGTACAGGTTCATTGAAATATCCAAAGAACTTTAAAAGCAGTAGCAACAACAAACTTGTGCAAACAGATGGATGAAAAACAGGCCATCCCATAAGCTATTCTTGTCCATGAACAAAAGAACTAACACATACATGAAAATATTCCCAAAAAATTTAGCAGTAAATGAAAATAGAAAATGATAATAATGCATGCCTGTATTTTTATAGCCCATCATATCTCTATAAAATACAGGGTGTTTGATTTATTTTGAAGGGTGCATGGTTCCAATTTCCATGAATCTGTGTTTGCTACAACAATTCAAGAAACCAACATACAAAGATCCACATGTGGAGAGATAATAATTCCCATTTAAAGACCTCATTAGGTATATAGTAATACAGCTCGCTACTTTCATTCAAAATATAATAAAAATCCCTTAAAGGGGCCAACTCTCTACTGTCCAAAAAGAATTTTCCGGAATTAATGGCATGACTATTTCTTCTTTTTCACTACTGAGTGTTGAAAACCATCTGATATTTTTTTGTTACAAGACTATGAAATTAGCCAATGTTGCAACCATACTGGCTTTATTTTAATTTAGGCCTTTCAAGATGGCCACTATAGCAGCCATAATGGATGTCTGAGCAGCACCATTTTTGTCTAGAACCAACTAGACCTCAAAATGGATGTGGGTATAAAGTTTCATGGGGATTCAAAAAGCAGTTCTGGACAAGAACTGATAACAAACTTGCTGTAGCTGGACAGATGGATGTTGGAAGACAAATGACAGACAAAAGAAATCGCATGCTCTTCTGATCTATGACCTGTAGAGCTAAAAATCAAATCCTCTTGTCCTATATAGTTAATATTTTTAATAACAATACCATACCATAAATAGTACACTATAACCCCACCCCAATAACTGATAGTATGTTAAAAGGGATTCTTAATATATGTATTTCAGGAGTTACTTCTCTTTCTGACAAGGAAAGATTCCCACCCCTAACCAAAAGTAGCTACTTTGGCAGACAATATGAAACTGAAAAAGCATTTACCCAAGTTTAAAATGTCTCTAAAGAATCTTAATGGTTGTGCGAATCATGACCATGACCTTTTGATCCCCAAACTAATGTCTTTTTTGCCTCGAATTTATATAAATAAAGGCATTGTGAAGAATCCATTTATTTTCCTTCAGTCAATATGACCATGTATTTGATCTATTTGGTCCAAAATCAAACGCAATCTTGAAATGTATGCTATATAAAACATATAATGAATTGTGCATTCATGTAACTCAAGGAAATGCACTGAGATTATTCTTTTTCAATCAGTGATCATAACACTTATCATACTCAAGTGATATTATCTGCAAGATATTTTTCCAACTTCTCAAAATTATAACATTATAAAAATGTTTTAAAGAAAATTCAATGTATTGACATAGCAAGGATTGTAAAATTAATAAAAAGAGGATATCTTCTTTTCCTTCCTCAATACCAGATACATTTCATCGTGTGGAACAACACACATGATATTTTAACAAGTAATAAAGCTACACGTTAAATTATCTTTTTTTTGGCACCATAAGATGAAATATATCTGGTATTTATTTCTTTTCATTATATAGCTAACTTCCTCTTGATTTGAAGCTTAAAAGATTAAGATCTTCAGCATACCATAATTACCCCTTCCCCTGCATAAATTCATGTCACTTTCATCAACTGATTGTAGGATTGAGATGACCTATTTTCTGGCACTAAATCAAATTTTTGACATTGTTTTCTTGTATCTGATTGCAAAGAAAGGCTAATCCATTGATACATCCCAGCCAATTTATCACTGTTGTCAAGGTAGTACGGGGAATAAGATTTATGGTGATGCAAATGGTATCAAGTTTCTCCAGCCCAAAATAATTTCCATATCTGACAAAATAGTGCAGTTTCCATTTATTTGTTCTCATTGTTCTCTTTTTCCTGCCAGTTTAACTTTTGAAGGCACACACAATTAAGCATTGCATGGCATAATGAGAACTCTTGTATTTTCACATGTGAAATATTTGGATATATGTTTCACATGAAAATATAGGAATAAAAAAAATTATTTCACAAATAATTTCTACATTTCACTCTTATGTGGTTAATAAACGTTTCTAGTGGATCAGATGAAAGAATGTACCTCCATAGGTACTGCTATGTATGGTTATTAAACAATATAATTTAAGAATACAGCTATAAATAAGATTGACATTACTTTTCTAAATTTTTTATTCTGTACATCTTAAAAGAGAATTTACATTATCCCCGAAATATTACTTGAGCAATTTAGTTTCTACTTTAAAAGTTAAAAGTATTCTCAACTACTGTTTGATTATTACCACCAGTAAAAACAATACCTACAAGACTGAACTATTAGCAAGGTTAATTTATTTACATGTAACTAAATCTACAAAGACCGGTGAATTGATACTTTGTTATAATATTTTCAAAGACAATAACGTTTGTCACTATTTTTTGTGACAAAAAAAAGAGCATGGACATCATCCCACAATCATGCTGTGATTGAAAGCCAAAAATCCCAAAAGATATTGGTTGCCATTCTGTTTCTTAAATATAATGTATATATGGATTGACAATTATAAATTTTAATAAAGTTTAAACTTTCTCTGCTTTGAAAGAAATGTTATTTCCCCATTAAACATTGTCTTGATTGTCTTGATTGATTATTTCTCAGTAAGGATTCAAGAGTAAAACAAAATTGCCAATAGTAAGAGACTTACAAGTGCGAATTTTTAAAAAATGTAAACCTTTACCAATCTAATTGTTGTCAATTTTGTCACAAAATTACTGCCTCATAAATTTACTTTTGAATTTGGTTCTTCATTAGCATACTATACATTTTTGCAAAAAAAGGTTGCATCCAACTGCAAAGATCACAGATTTGGTCTGCCATTACATAATGTGTGAGTAGATCAGGGTCTATATTGTGTGTTCTACTGATTATTTTCTAACAAACTGCATAGTCCCAAATGTGAAAGTGCATTATATGATGGCAGATTCAGGTCTATATTGTTTTTAGTTGGATCTGAACTGAATGTGAATATCTATGATCGTTATTGAGGCCTAATCCACCTTTAGATTAGGTATTCTGATGCACACATATTTTGCATTCATCCCAGATGTAATAAAAACACTACAAGACCCGTTTTCGATTGGACAAAACCTTTATAAATATTCTATAGAAAGGATAACTTATTCTGGCTGGCCTAAGTCCCATGTTCATTTATTTTAGCTGGCTTATAATAAACCAAAGTCTTGTTTATGAAATGCCAACAGTCTCAACTATACCAACTCCAAAGACTGTGCAGTCTAGTTAAAAAATTAGATTTTAATTAACCTTTAATTGACTGTAGACACTAATAAAATAAGATATAAGATCTATTTGAATAGAAGGAAATTGCAACAAGGACATTTGATTATTGCCTTGTAAGTATTTCTGACACAGTAACAATGTTTTTAAGGAAAGACAAATGAGTTTTTAAAAAAAGGAATATATACCGGCATTATTTTCTGGAAATCTGTTATTGATAGTTTTGTGTTTTACATTTAAAACTCACCACAGGTTGGCCTTTGCATGAGGGGTTTGTACACTCGAGGCTTATTGCCAGGTACCAACCATTCACTCTGGTTCTCTATGGGGGCACTCAGGTCTGCCCAAGGGGCTATGTCTGATTCTGTAACAAAATATGAAGATGATTTCATCCCAAAATGAATACATTATCAACTAATTCTATATCTACATGAAATCATTCTAGTTTTGTATCACAAGGCAACCAAATACAACTAAAATCTAGATCCTAACATCTAACCATAATACTGAGAAGTTTCTTTTGTGTAATAAACAGAATATTACACATAGAATATTACATTTCACAAAATCAGGGGTCGCGCAAAAGATAATTTGGGTGAAAAATCACAAAAATTTCACCCCAACACACCAGGAAGATGACCATGCCAAAATCCATGCCCCACCCCCACCCCAAATTACCTATTTCCAGCACAAATAGTGAATCGTGCATAGTTTTAAAGCAAGAGTTACATCTGTTGGTGTAAAGCAGTTGATAGACTATAAAAATCAACTCTATGCAAATGGAGTAGGTTTTGGTGCCAGAAGCTGTGATATTGCTTCCTATCTTATAATTGTAAAAATATATGAAATGACTGCTTATCACATTTTTAAAGAGATTAGTGAATTATCATGATGAACCCAACTAAATTTTGAGTAGTTCTAAATTTACAAAATTTGAGATGTTCTATATTTACAAAGGCCACATAGTAGACTACCAAAATGTGAAGTATTGTTGGCACAAACATTTTCTTCAAGTATTGGGTTCGTGTTTTCGAGATCACAGACAAAAGGTTGCTTTACACTGGGACATATTTGATTGGCTGATGTTTGAGTTATCAATATCTGATTGGTTGATGTTCAATTTCTCAGCATCTGATTGGTTCGAGTTAATGGTGTCTGATTGGTTGATAATCGAGTTTTCAGAATATGATTGGCTGATATTCAAGTTTTCAGTATCTGATTGGTTGATTTTTGAGGTACCAGTATCCTATTGAGGTACCAGTATCCAACTAACTGATGTTGGAGTTACCAGTATCTGACTGGTTGATGTCCAAACTATATACATACCTGTCTCAACCTTTGTGTAATCCAACTCTTCAAGCATTCTTTTAATCATTGTGGCCCTGGAAACAAATTTTAATTATTTTATTGAGGAATAAAATATGGGGACAATTGGTCACAGCTTTCATGAATGTTTCAAATAGAAATTTTAAGCTTTGTGTGACTCCCAATCAACTTGGAAGGTCAAATAAGGGTAAATACAGATTATGAAAAAATATACTGCTTACAAAACAAGTCAGAAATTGCTTAAATTCTGAAAAGTGTATAAAGTAATGCCACTCAGTGACAGTTATAAATGTTTGTTTGATTATTCTGCAAAACTGAGGAAATGTACAAAAATGGGTTTTGAATATATACTATGTCTAAAGGATTTTAATCATATAGTATGTATAAAATGATAAGTATGAGAAACATGATAAGATAAATCTAATTCTTTTGGTATTGAAAACAGGCAGAGAGAAAGGGAGGAGACAAAAAAGAGAATGATGGGTTGTGCATTTCTGAAAAGAACTTTAATTGAATTAATTGCTAAACTGAGGTATATAGTACATACTTGACTATGTGCTGTGCCCACTGTTCCTGAAGGTGACGTATATTGTCCTCGTGCCATTCTAAAGAAAAGAATGAAAAAAATCAAAGTTTAATTATCTACACAATCTGTCAAAAATGTACGCTAAAACATGACTAGAATTAAAATTAGACATTTTCACAGCACTGGGTGATAAGTTTGTTAAAACCAGTTTATATATATAAAAAATGTTTCTAGTGACATTGGCTGTAACTTGATCCAGTATCTGATAAGATATGTATAAAAGGCAATATAGCAAAACTGTCATGGGTTAAAATATGATGTCTTTCTCTGTATATTAATGTAACCAGTATAAAATGCATCCTGTGTGTGTGTGTGATTTGGATTTTTGATGTAGCTATAAAAAAAATTCAGTTATATCGCTATAATATCTTCAGTGTGGCAGTTTATAGTGATGTTAGCACTGGGGCATCATGCCTCATACATGTATCATGATGTCTGTCCCAGTCACATTATCATGACACCAGGCTGACCAGTCCTAACATTTAACTTTTTAATGCTGAGCACCAAGCGAGGCAGCTGTTAGTACCATTTTTTGTAAGACTTTGGTATGACTCGGCTGGGGATCTAACCGGTGGCCTAGTGGTTAGAGTGCCTACCTTGGATGCTGGAGGTCACGGGTTTGAACCCCAGCTGAGTCATACCAAAGACTTTTAACACATGGTACTAACAGCTGCATATGTTCAAGTCTCAGATTCGGCTAATGTAGGTATGTGAGAAAGCTTGCCAGTAGCTTCTCGTGGGTCAGTGGTTCTTTCCGAGGGTTTTCCCAGGTTCTTCCTCCACCATTAATACTGGCCACCATGTATAGCCTATCGAGTGCTGAAAAATGGCGTCAAACCCTACAACAACAACAACAACAACTAACAGCTGCCTCGCTTGGCACTCAGCATTAAAAGGTTAGTGTTAGGACTGGTCAGCCTAGTGTCAGGAGAATGCGACTGGGTGGGACATCATGCTACATGTCTGTGGCATGATGCCCCGGTGCTAAGACATCACTATAAATTGCCTCACTGCAGACATCGTAGTGATATGACTAAAAAATTGTTAAAGCTACATTAAAAATTCAAATTACAGACACACACACTGTATAGTTCAAATTACCATGGTAAGATCAATCTCATTACATGTGAAGAAAACTAAAGAAAATGTTGCATCTGCTCAAAATGAGCCATAGCTTTGTATTTAACACATTAACCCCTGGAGGTTTTTGCTGTTTTCGCATAAAATGCGAGTAGGAAACATATTTTGGGGACTATTTCTAAATACATCGTAATCCATCGATTTCCTAACAATAATCAGTTAGACAAATGGTTACCAATGATACAGAAAATGTTTTTCATTGGTTAGTTTACTGGCGCATGAGCAGAAGGGCAAAAATCGGAGTTCTTTTTTTTTTTTTTTTTTTTTTTTTTTTGCTTAACGGACCAATGATTTTCGTATGTAGAAGACTCTTTATTCAAAATGTCCATCTTATCCTACTTTTTGCACAGGTTCACCTGTCTGTGTGCGTCTCAGACAGATCTGCCGTAGATCTGAGGTCATAAAGTCTAAAATCTGGACACAAATTCGGAACCCGACCATGGGCGATTTTTGGGTGAAAAAAAAACGGGTCCAAAAACTTCGGTTTTTTCCTCTGTATTTTGTAACACAATTAAAATATCCATATTACTTGCTATCATTGTAGAGCTACATCTGTCTACTTTTCAATGATACCACCCACTTTAGTGTATCATATATGACCTTGACGCTACAGACCATGGAAGTAGGCTAGTACCTCATACCTCGTAAAGTCGTCGCTAGGGGTTAATGTGTTAACAAGAATTTTTAAAAAAAAATAGAAAATTGTCCCGGAATGGCAAAATTTGTATTTCATGTTCAGTGTTGACGTACAAGTGATTGAATACGCGAAGAATATTCAAATTTTGTGGTATCATGAAAAGTGACTGTTTAACACATTAACCCCTGGAGGTTTTTGCTGTTTTCGCATAAAATGCGAGTAGGAAACATATTTTGGGGACTATTTCTAAATACATCGTAATCCATCGATTTCCTAACAATAATCTGTTAGACAAATGGTTACCAATGATACAGAAAATGTTTTTCATTGGTTAGTTTACTGGTGCATGAGCAGAAGGGCAAAAATCGGAGTTCTTTTTTTTTTTTTTTTGCTTAACGGACCAATGATTTTCGTATGTAGAAGACTCTTTATTCAAAATGTCCATCTTATCCTACTTTTTGCACAGGTTCACCTGTCTGTGTGCGTCTCAGACCGGTCTGCCGTAGATCTGAGGTCATAAAGTCTAAAATCTGGACACAAATTCGGAACCCGACCATGGGCGATTTTTGGGTGAAAAAAAAACGGGTCCAAAAACTTCGGTTTTTTCCTCTGTATTTTGTAACACAATGAAAATATCCATATTACTTGCTATCATTGTAGAGCTACATCTGTCTACTTTTCAATGATACCACCCACTTTAGTGTATCATATATGACCTTGACGCTACAGACCATGGAAGTAGGCTAGTACCTCATACCTCGTAAAGTCGTCGCTAGGGGTTAATGTGTTAACAAGAATTTTTTTAAAAAAATAGAAAATTGTCCCGGAATGGCAAAATTTGTATTTCATGTTCAGTGTTGACGTACAAGTGATTGAATACGCGAAGAATATTCAAATTTTGTGGTATCATGAAAAGTGACTGTTTAACACATTAACCCCTGGAGGTTTTTGCTGTTTTCGCATAAAATGCGAGTAGGAAACATATTTTGGGGACTATTTCTAAATACATCGTAATCCATCGATTTCCTAACAATAATCTGTTAGACAAATGGTTACCAATGATACAGAAAATGTTTTTCATTGGTTAGTTTACTGGCGCATGAGCAGAAGGGCAAAAATCGGAGTTCTTTTTTTTTTTTTTTTTTTGCTTAACGGACCCATGATTTTTGTATGCAGAAGACTCTTTATTCAAAATGTCCATCTTATCCTACTTTTTGCACAGGTTCACCTGTCTGTGTGCGTCTCAGACCGGTCTGCCGTAGATCTGAGGTCATAAAGTCTAAAATCTGGACACAAATTCGGAACCCAACCATGGGCGATTTTTGGGTGAAAAAAAAACGGGTCCAAAAACTTCGGTTTTTTCCTCTGTATTTTGTAACACAATTAAAATATCCATATTACTTGCTATCATTGTAGAGCTACATCTGTCTACTTTTCAATGATACCACCCACTTTAGTGTATCATATATGACCTTGACGCTACAGACCATGGAAGCAGGCTAGTACCTCATACCTCGTAAAGTCGTCGCTAGGGGTTAATGTGTTAATAACAGGTCGTGGGTTTAAACTCCAGCTGAATCATACCAAAGACTTACACAAATGGTACTAACAGCTGCCTTGCTAGGTATTCAGCATTAAGAGGTTGTAGTGTTAGGACTGGTTAACCTGGTGTCAGGATAATGTGAATGGGTGGGACATCATGCAAAATGTCTGCCCCATGCTAGACATCAATATAAACTGCCACACTGCATACATAATAGCAATGTGACTGAAATTTCTTTAAAGTCATGTTAAAAATCCAAATCCACACACATACACACCATTTAAAATTAAAAAATTTAATTTCTGAGATGTACTTACCAGCTTCATATATCCACTCCATGTCATCACCAAAGTCTGCATCAAACAGAACCAATGGTATCTCTAAAATTACAAATAATGGTATCTCTAAATTTATAAATAATGGTATCTCTAAAATTACAAATTGATATAAGTTAAAACAATCATATTACTTACATTTTAGTTCAAGGGTATTTATCAGTCAACATTTATATTTATTTTGAATGGAATACTAATAATTTCTTACTTGTGTGATATTACAGTTGACAAATTAATAAAGAATTACTCTCCGTCAAAGTTTTGTATAAAATTAATGCACAAAAAGTAATCTCCTATGTATTGTAATCTAAGACTTTGGAAATCTACTGGTTGTAAATGCGTCGTTTTGGTTTTGTGGATTTAATGCCATTCTTAAGTAGATGAAAGGCTATACATGGTGATCAGTGGTGGAAGAACCTGGAAGGAACCGCTGCCCCAAAGAAAAGTAAAGTATCCTCACATATCCATGTTGATCTAGCCGAGGCTTTAACTTTTGCATAGAGAGGCAAGACATGTACATGATCTGTATATGCAAATACCTTAGACCACTCAACTACCCTAGTGCCCCAAGAAGATGTGTACTGTTCACTTGGAAATGTCTTGCAAACAACTAAATAACTCATTAAAAATAAATGTCTTAACTGACGAATACCAGGGGTTGAAATTATTTGTTAAATATCTCTTCTCTACATTTACAGCAGAAGATTATCCAAGAATTACAAGTATAAAAAAATATTTTAATACAAACCTGAGGCCATGGTATACTGTGGCTTCCGTGGATGCTTGCCAACATCCAGCAATTCATCAATGATCTAAATGCAATGAAAAACCAAATGAAACTAAAAGATTACAATTTTAAAAAAGCACATGCTTCCATAATGTTTTTTATCTTCCATGTTTTGATTACTGTGGTTTTCTTAGATACTTTTCCATATCTAGCAATGCATATATGATATAGAAATGAATGCAAAATGTACAAATAAAGTATTTTATTTAGATTTTGGAACAAAACTGCAACAAAAATGTCAAACATATTTCAACCTGTAGTAATTACAGTGGTTATCTTAGGTAGTTGCTAGCATCTAGCAATTCATACATAATCTATACATTAGAGATTTCATTTATATTCTAGAAATATAGGTAAAATTGACGAATGTTCTTACACATGGCCCCCCCCCCTACATAATTTTGAGTTATCTCCCATACATTACTATAGATCTAGTTGCACAATGTAGAAAGCCGAATTAGTTTAAAATGCAATTACATTGGTTATATCTGCATTATTCATAAAGTATATAACTGTAATAATCAAATGCATCCATTACTGTGTTGACTCTTAGCAAAGTATATTCAAAAGCTGCTTCCACTTCACATTTGGCTAAATGGCTCAATCAGTATATAGACCATGTCCTTTTCCAAAAACAATTACATGCTTATTTCCCTTTAATTTTAAAACCACTTTTAATTTATCATTTGGGGTACATTTATTAAGTACACTTGTATACATTTATCTAGTACACAGCTATTAACAGCCCACATAACAGCATACATTAAACAAGTTTGCCCGAATAAAAAAACATTTCTGTCACTGAACTAGAGACAAAATACAAATTATCAGATAGATACAAAAGGAAATTAATGTCTAAAAGTAAATGTGAAACTGATTTCTTCAGGTGCAATTAAACACAACCTTTTGTCCTTTTTGTACACCAAATTGAGTGCTTGAATATTACTCCTAAAACTGCATTGCTAAGCTTGTGCCAAATGATAATGGTCTTTTAACAGATGTTTTGTTGCAGCTTTAATGGTTTTCGCATGTATAATTTTATTTTCAGTACTGAAGACAAACAAGAACCTTTTAGTAAATGAAACAGCAATCCCAGCAAAACTTATAATTGTCAAGTGTATTGTATGTTTCAAAGTATCAACTGAGAAAAAAAACTTTAAATATTAAAATATAGAGGTTACAGATAATACCATGTCATGCATATTAGCAGCACTAGCAAATTTACCGTATGACTATCAACATCTTCCAAACAAAATTCCACCAATGTTGATGACCCCCAATCACGTCAATTTTGGGCAAGTTAAAAATTCATAAATGAAGACCACACACATGCTCCACATATTAAAAAAACCCCAACAAAAACCAAAAATTAAAAAAGGCTCATTCTTTTATTTTACAGAGAGAGAGAGAGAGAGAGAGAGAGAGAGAAAGAGAGGGAGATGCTCCAATGTACAATTTCAATCCGTAACACCATGAAATGAGACCCATGACACCTTTATACAAAAAACTACTTGCTTTGTTCACTGCTCTAAAACTGTATATTAACACTACTATTCTATAAAGAGAGCAATTTGGTGTGTATTAAAATTATTACATCTTATATGCAACACAAGTACCTAGTCTTTTATTATGACATAAAGTAATGTGAAGCCATCATCATCCCCTCCTATGCCAATGATTACTATTTTGATTTGTCATGTGGTATTATCTGACAAGGAAACCCATTAGTATGTGGAAGTTAGGCCATCTTTCCACCTTATTAGATTTAACATCAGCTTAAATATTTCAATTTTCTGACATTTCAAATCAAACAGAGAAAATGAAAGCAAAGTAAAAAGTTTGAAAATTTATGCAGTAGAGCCCCTTTAATCTCGGATGTTGACAGGACTTAGAGGCACACAAATGGATGTCAATGAAATCATCATGTTGAGCTTCTGCCAAAACAGGCTTGATAAACGATATTAGACTATATGCAGGATAGACACTACAATATTTTTGCAATATAAATTTAATCAGTTCTAAACAAAAAGTTCAATTGTATCGGTGATTACTCGTTTTTGATGACATCCATTTAAAAGTCAAACGCAAGGGCACTTGGCCCAAAAACATGGGCTAGTTGTTCAAGATTTATATATATTTTTTTCTTCTAATGGCAGCTATATTGGATGGCTGACCCACATAATTTGGGCAGACTTGCATGGCTTTATGCCTCTATACTTTCTGTGAAATTTGGTCAACTTCTGCTAACCGGTTTTGAAAAGTCATTCAGTTTTTTCTATTCTTTTTAGTAACAATGGTTATACTAATGATGGATCTAAAGAATAGTTTTGAGAAATGATATTAAATTTTTTTATAACAATGTGGTTATATTTATTGTCATTTTGTCATTGCTGAAATAAATGGAAAGGTCTTCTAACCAGAATACTTTCTGTAAAATTGATTAATTCTAATCTGCAGTTTTGATAAGTCATTTACAATTTTTTAAAATTTATTTTAGTAAAGATGGTGGTCACAGCAAGGCTTCATAAATCTGAAAGGCCATCACGCAAGCCTGCCTTGTGCTAAATTTTGTCAAATTCTGTTTTGGAGATGTTACAATTTTTTTTCTTCTTCCGAGATTTAGTCATGACAGCTGTCTTTGATTGTGGACTGGCAACTGTAGTGACATCTCTATCTGATGGTATACTGGCATCACTTGTAAAAGCCTGGGAGGAGGCCACTAGTTAAACTTGTATGAATTCTCAAGAGCAGTTTTCAAGATGATGATTAAAGTTGACGGACAACACATGAACTTGGACCATACCATAAACTCACTTAGCCTCATGTCGAGTTAAGAATTCATTTGATGCCTACCTCTGGTTTCTCTTTGCCTTGGCCAATTAGGAACAGTACTGAGACAATACAGCGAATCTGGTGCCAAAGGAATGCTTGACCTACAACTGTCAACTCACACATCTGGTAACCATTTTTCCTACGAAAAAGATAACAATACTAACTTTAGCATCATGTATTACAAAATCCCATTTATTCAACAGTTATAAAAATTGCTACTGAAGATAGTAAATATACTGAATGATGTATGTATATGCTTCTAAATAACTTTTAATGCCAATACAATATTTAGGTCATTGCAATTCTCAATAGTGAAACAATTCTATAAAATTTACCAATCCTGTCTAAAAACACACACACAAGTGCTTTTAATATACTGTGAAATTGGCATACCATAAAAAAAATGGAAATACTGGACTAGAATAATTTTAAAGAATTATAATAAATATAGATTTGCTTGTCTGCCTTGCTAATTTAATTTTAAAAAATGTCAACATCATCTATACCCAACTGCGTATTGTAGGTATACTGTACTGTCAATTCAACATACAATTCATGGATGATCACTTGAAATATTGAAGTATCAAACTTTTTGAAGTCCTAATATAGTTACAAAGATATGGATCTATCCTAACCAAATTTACCAAAACATTTGCTGACTACTGCATTTATGTGACAACCAAGTAAACACACTTCATCTGCCTACCACCACATTTATGAGGCACTCAAATGTACATTATACATGGATTGGTAATGTAACTATACTCATTATACGTGGATTGGTAATGTAACTATACTCATTATACATGGATTGGTAATGTAACTATACTCATTATACATGGATTGGTAATGTAACTATACTCATTATACATGGATTGGTAATGTAACTATACTCATTATACATGGATTGGTAATGTAACTATACTCATTATACATGGATTGGTAATGTAACTACACTCATTATACATGAATTGGTAATGTAACTATACTCATTATACATGGATTGGTAATGTAACTATACTCATTATACATGGATTGGTAATGTAACTGTACTCATACATGGATTGGTAATGTAACTATACTCATTATACATGGATTGGTAATGTAACTATACTCATTATACACGGATTGGTAATGTAACTATACTCATTATACACAGATTGGTAATGTAACTATACTAATTATACATGGATTGGCAATGTAACTATACTCATTATACATGGATTGGCAATGTAACTATACTCATTATACATGGATTGGTAATGTAACTACCATCATTAGACATTAATTGGTAATGTAACTACACTCATTATACATGGATTGGTAATGTAACTACACTCATTATACATGGATTGGTAATGTAACTACACTTATTATACATGGATTGGTAATGTAATTATACTCCTGATACATAGATTGGTAATGTAACTACACTCATTATACATGGATTGGTAATGTAACTACACTCATTATACATCGATTGATAATGTAACTATACTCATTCATCACATTATATTAAAGTGAATGTTGAATAAACAAAATGGGTTCATAGTACTTTTACTAAATGACTAGCAATAACAACTGATGCCTAGTATTACCTTTCATCAAGGAAGATGATATCAGCAGATATAATTTTACGAGTGTAATTTAGCACCCCATTGTTTACATCCATCTTACAAAGGTTTCTGTAGTCATGTTCCCCTATAACCTTCTGAATTGCCACATTCATTTGCTGTAAGAAGAAAAAAAATGTTATAATTTTTTAAAGGTGCAACATGATACATTCTACAAGTCCTAGTCAGCATTTTCTAAAGCCATTAAACTGTACTGTGAGATATCTCATTAAATATAAACACCACTCATTGTACTTTTATTTAATCTGGTCTCCAGTAAGCCATATTAAATGGTCTCCAGTATGCCATATTAAATGGTCTCCAGTATCCCATATTAAATGGTGCAGTTAACCTTAAATATCGAGTGCCATGAGAAACTGGTCTTACTAGCCTACACCTTTATCAGACATGCCATACCAACCTACCCAAAGACCTTTTCAGTAAGGCAGTCTATATTTTTCCATGAATTAGACCAATAATGTAAGAGATGTAAAAATATTATCATGTACTGCTATTGTTAACTTCAAAAACATGCATTTGAAAAACTTTCAAGTGTGGTCTGATGCAGCATATGCAACGTTATGCGTAATTCTTTTTTACTATGGCCTTAATAGCCTCCATTATGGTTTCAGAAATTATATTTTATAAACTCTATGAAATATTTACCAGTGTTTTCATTCATCTCTCCTGCCATGGGCAGTAGGTATTTTAACAAGAAATGATTTCCATTGTATGTAACTGTCAACTTTCCTGCTTTTTATTCCATGCAGGGCGCTCATTATATTCTACCATACACTAATTATGGAAGGAACTAAACCATCCCCATACCAATAAGACCATCCATTCTGAAGGAGTAACATTAACAAGATTTCCAACACTGACACCATGGCTGTTGTGGTGGCCATACTGGATTCCAGAGTGGAACCATTTTCATTGCAGACTAAGTAGACAGCATTTGAAATCTTCTGGTGAAAACCCATGTTGATTTGACTTTCTGTTCAGAAGGATTAACTATACAAATATTTTCATGATGGCTGCCATGGTGGCCATATTGGATGTAAGATTACAGCAATTTTCCTTTAGGGCTGGACATACTAAACATCAAAATAAGTCTTTCAATGAAAATGTCAAGTTGTTATGACCATCCATTCAAAAGCAAGAGCTTAAAGATGATTTTCAAGATGGCTGCTGTGGCAACCATAATGGGTTTCAGAGCAGCACAAACTAGATCCAGTGATGAAATTGTGTGTTAAGTTTCATGGTAATCCTTTAAAGCAATTTAGGAGGAATAGTGATGACAAACTTGTGCTAATAGATAGATGGACATATGCTGGATGATGAATGATAGGTTACCCTATAAATTCTTCTAGTGTATAACCAGTGCTGCTAAAAACACATACAACTATTCTGAAAAAAGTGTAAATCAAGTGACAGGTCAAAGTAAACATCATCTTCATGAGTGAAACATGAAATAAGTTTCAAAGCAATGCACTAAAACCTACAAGAGTAGCTGCATTTACAAAATTCTGTCCTAAATGGCATTCTGCTCTGAGCCATCATACTAACCTGCATGACTTGGCGTGCTTACAAGATTGTGTCATACTTTTAGTCAGCGCTACACGAAACACAAGGCAAGAACTGTAACAAAATATGTGTGAGCCAAGTAATCTGTTGATGCATGTGTCTTCATGTAACAATGAGAAGAGTCAGCTGCTGCCAGAGAAATTACCCATTTTCTCAAGAAAATGTACTCTTATTTTCATTGGCTGAAATTGACAGTAATCTTTACATATCCAATGAAGTGAGTAAGTAATGAGAATAAGAGTGTAGAAAGCAGTAAAGAAAATGAAATAAATGGAGTTTGATGAATGAGATAATGCACATCAACAAGAGACTCCTGATAGGACCAGACCTGCCAAACTTGACAGATCCATCTCAGGCAGTTGATTTTTTCCATAAAATTTACTAGTTTTCAGTAAGGTGTAACAAAATATCAGTAACTGCTGATATAAAGCTAGAAATTAAAATTAAAAGTCTGATGCAGCCACGATAAACATTATCTTCAACTGAAAAGTTTGTGAAGTACGCACAGACTTTATTTGCTGCTAGTAATGTTACACACACTTTAGTTCCAAACCATATGCAGCTCAAAGGCTTGTTGCTATCTCTCAAATGGATGTAATTCTTGGAAATTCTTTTTCTATTTCATATCTTTTCCAGCTTTATTCACAAGAATCTGAACTCCTTTTTATTCTTCTGTGTTGATTAATAGCACTTCTCTAGAAGCTTATTTTCCCTTTCTTGTTAAACAAGCATCACCTTCTGAACACCGTGTTTAAAAACATTCTATAATCAACAGTTTGATCATGTTGATGCTTTATATGAACAAATAGGTGTAGTTTAAAGCATTTGGGCTACAGCTGTAATGTTAGTCTGGTTCTCTGACTAATTTCACTACTTCTAGTGCAAAACCCAGATCCAAATCAAACATGGAGCAACCAATGATTCAGATTCTTTGGCAACATCATTTTTTTGGGTAGTGTTTTGTTGGTTGGCGTAAGCCTGTATTTTAAGGGTAAATTTGATAAGACTTACAGCAAAATCTTAAGAGGTCTGATGTGAAATGGAAAACTTTTTACATGCTAATATCACAATATACTAGTGTCTGCAAATGTGCCACATGTGAATAGAGCTCTTATGATAACACACATGAATACACCAATTTGATTACATATAACTGAATATATTGATTTTCTAGTGTACACTATGAAAAAGTTCTATGTAGAAATTTGTAAAATCGAGTAACCTTCTTCATCTTAATTTTGCAGTTGAATTGCCTGTCATATTAATTGATGCAATGCTACTTCTATTTTCAGCATTAAGTTTGGTGTGTCATTTAAGGACATTACATTTTCATTTGAAAACAAACTGATAGCAAACATGGCAAATATCCAAATATGGCATAGCCAACCAATTTATCTTCATAACATTATCATAAACCAAACTTCCTGAAAACAAGAACAATACCTGGTTAGCTGTTTTTTACTCCGTTATTTTTCTTGACTTTTGCAACAGTTTTATCTACTGCAAAAGATAAGATCACTGTGTAGCCTGGATTATATTTAGACCAAGATATCACAGCTAGTGATAACAAAGCCCATCAAAAACCTGTCACTCCATACATAGCCTTGAATATATTTGAGGTCAAGATATCACAGCTAGCAATAAATAAGCTGCTCATTAACCAATCAATTTGATGCCTCGACTATATCAAAGCCATGATATCACAGCTAGCGATAAACAAGCTGCTCATTAACCAATCAATTTTAAGCCTGAACTATATCAAAGCCAAGATATCACACGTAGTGATAACAAAGCCCATTATAAACTTATCACAGGTTAATACCCCCACTGCTGCACTGGGCAACAGGACTTATTACACCTGTTATACTGTAAAGTGATGTGTAGGCTAAATCAGTACAAGAGAAAAACAACTAATACACTCTACATATACTATAATATATGCATTAACATGTGGGATTTAACTAACAAAATTTGCTGTGTTCTACATTACAATGAAACCAATTATCATCAGCACTAAAATCAAATGAAAAAAAGGACCCATAAGCATATTTTTAATACTATATGAGGGGCTGTGTCACAGTGGTGTGTAACAAGCGTGGGATTCATTTTTGTGTAATAGCAGTCATTTAGTGTACATTTGTCTTACCTCTATGTTTAAGTTTCCTTTGGGGAAGAAATACTTGTACGTCCTTTTCTTACAACTAAATCTGAAATTAACAGAAATATATATTGAATGTAATTGTTGGAAAGTCTCCAAGATTTCAACCAGAACCAAACAGTCTTTACGTCTAAAAGTTGCCAGTCTTGTGTACAACTTTCTAGTCTGGCAGTACAATTCAGTATCTGTGCGTGTTCTTCTTGCTTCTTCCACAGAGGCATTATAAATCTGTTAAAATTTTTTGTGGAAAATATAACCATTAAACCATTATTTTCAAATCTCTAAGAATCCATCTGCTAATAAGCTGTTTGTCATGATTTTTGACTACATATTTCACATTTTTTTCTTAAATTGCTTATTCCCAATATTTTGCTATTTAAAATCTGTGAAAAAATATTCTATTATTTCCTACATATCTACATTACAAGTTCATGAGTATTATGTTGTTCTTAATTGCAAACTGAGAAAATAAGCTTTCTGCCTTTTTTTCTAAGCTGACAATGAACCTCTTAACTAGTTTTTTGGTGCCATAAAACTTGTTCCTTTGTTAAATTTATCTATATTTGACTATGCTTTTGCAGTACATCTAAGATTTAAATTAGAAATCCCCCTCTCCCTTGACTGTGATGAAATGTCAGTTAAGAGTGCCGTTTTTGCCAATGTGTTCTCTCCAGTGAGGGATTGAAATTCAATTATCCAACCTGAAATGTTGAATAAACATTATGGCAGTCGCACCTGAACAAGTGCTGATTCACCAGTATTTCTCTTTAATCATGGGCTGTTTTGCAAAGAATAATGCCAATTTTGTACGTTGAAAGTTTATGTCATAACTTGTTTAAGCTCATGCAAGTGTTATGCTCTCACTCTTCAATGCTAATAAACATTTACCAGAGAAGGAGTCAAAACTGTCAATTTGTAATTATATACAATTCATGTAGAAGGAAAAGAACAAGTACCAAAAAGCAACTTTTCACAGGATCAAATGGAGGTCCTTAACAAATCGCCTTTTATATTTCTATATTGCTTGGTTGAATAAGATTTAATTATAGGTGAGTAAACATTTTTAGTACATGTTGCTTGATTTGGATTGGATTTTTGCAGCCTGACCCACCCCCCTTTCAGTTTATTTCATTTAACTAGGATAAACTGGAAGGCTACATTTAAATGTATACAAAACAATGATTTATTACAAATAAATGAATTTTTTTAAAACAAACTCTAGGTATTTCATTTTGTATTTCCTCTGACGCACACTAGAACTTTTAATTTATTATTGATATATGAACCTGATTAATACTGATCACTAAAGGCACCATGTAAATTCAGCTCAAAAGCGGGGTAACCTCTCTACACTAGCCCCTCTGTAATCCAAACTACTTGGGAGATTGGCCACATATTTTATTACAGTTGGGTTATTTGAATCCTTAAGTTTTTTATTCTGGTCACTCCTACACAATACCCTTAATTTTTCAGCCACATAGTTTATGGTAATATTTCAGTGTATGACAGGTTTCCATGAAAGTGATTCAACTTACCTGGCACTAAAATTAGGCTCCATGGGTGCCCATGCTAGAATTCTAATTTCTGGCGGAAGGACTCTGTTCAGTATGTGGACATACCGGATCTCTGTAGTCTTCTCTCCTGAAAAAGTTACATGTGATGGCTCATGCAAGGTTCAAAGAATTATAAAACCAAAAAAGAAAAATTTAACATTTACTCTCGGTTTAAATCTCTTCAAAGTATTAAAGCATTAGTTCAGCTAGTCACACCATTAAAAACTTTTTTTCTCATTGCAGATAAACTTTGTTGTAACATCTTTGGTATCCATGAAGTGATTTACTTAATTATAATACACTTGATAGTCCTAACTGATTTAAACAGTTCAGAGCAAAAAATCCCATGACACAAAACTGTCTGGAAGTGACTAGATTACACAGGGATTGCAGATCTCATTAGAACTGATTCTACTGCTTCCACACAATGACACTGAACATATACTTTTTTTGACCCATATTTTCATAATTATATCTTACGACTGATATTACTGTTAAATATGTGCATCAAACGAAAGCACATCACCATCCATACAGTTCTCCAGTGGTTCATTCAACAGAGCCATTTATTTTATTACCTGCTCTGTCATTGACTGTTCCACCTTCTCTCACTTTCACACCAGTCCCTTCCAACAGATTGGTTCTCAAGTCAATTGATATAACCTATCGGACAAAAAAGGTGGAAAAATAAGGATGTTATACTAGCAGTCAGTATGAAATTTACAAAACAAACCGAGTAATTTCAAATAGCATGCTTTGTTTGCAACCTGCAGATCACTGTATTACTAATGGAGTTTTACACACTTCAGGTTGACTGAACATGATTTTTAAATTTTTCAAAGATTTTGCTTTAATACTGCAATTGTTACATATCATACCACATATAATATGTGGGATGTGCGTTGCTATGTAGAATTTGTGTTTTAACCATATGGGACATGTGTTATCATATGGGATATGTGTTGTTATCATATGGGATATGTGTGTTATGATGTGGGATATGTTTGTTGATATCATGTGGGATATGTGTGTTGTTATGTGGGATATGTGTTGTTATGTGGGATATGTGTTGTTATATGGGATACATGTGTTCTTATGTGGGAAATGTGTGGTATTATATAGGATGTGTGTGTTGTTATCATGTGGGATATGTGTGTTGTTATCATGTGGGATATGTGTGTTGTTATCATGTGGGATATGTGTGTTGTTATCATGTGGGATATGCGTGTTGTTATCATGTGGAATATGTGTGTTGCTATCATGTGGGATATGTGTGTTGTTATCATGTGGGATATGTGTTGTTATCATGTGGGATATGTGTGTTGTTATCATGTGGGATATGTGTGTTGTTATCATGTGGGAAATGTGTTATCATGTGGGATATGTGTGTTATCATGTGGGATATGTGTGTTGTTATCATGTGGGATATGTGTGTTGTTATCATGTGGGATATGTGTGTTGTTATCATGTGGGATATGTGTTGTTATCATGTGGGATATGTGTGTTGTTATCATGTGGGATATGTGTGTTGTTATCATGTGGAAAATGTGTTGTTATCATGTGGGAAATGTGTGTTGTTATCATGTGGGATATGTGTGTTGTTATCATGTGGGATATGTGTGTTGTTATCATGTGGGATATGTGTGTTGTTATCATGTGGGATATGTGTGTTGTTATCATGTGGGATATGTGTGTTGTTATCATGTGGGATATGTGTGTTGTTATCATGTGGGATATGTGTTTTGTCATCATACTTAGGAGTCAAAATATAAATGTGGAGTACTGATGCATTTTATTGACATAATTTATGAATTTAAAAGCAGTGAAATATAACATCAAATTGTCATCTTGTACTAATGTTAAATAATAATAATAATAATAATAATAATAATAATAATAAAAATAATAATAATAATAATAATAATAATAATGCTTGCAACAAGTAATCACACATGTCAATATAAACATCATACTTTACTAAGTGAATTTGGAGTAAATAGATTTTGTTTTACCGGGTAAAACTTTTCAAGGGTTTAGTTGCTGTTACAAACTGCATTTATTGTCCCTTTGAGCAATGATCCGTTTTAGTGAACAACTGGTCTCTAATTTTCCTAATCAACTAATAATTTAGGTGCAAAACTTTATATTTTTGACACCATTCCCCAACCCAAACCCCCTGATCCTAATGAAAAAGATACATAAGCTCACAGTAATGATTACAAAGTATTATACACACATGCTTACAAGTCCAACTGCAACCAACCTAAAACCTGATACGCCATTGCATTATTTATCAGCATATACGGGTCTATGTTGCTTGTTTTGTGATTACTTCTAACAAACCTGAAATACCCTGACCTGCCAGTGCATTATGTATGGCAGATCTGAGTCGATGTTGCTTGTTTTGTGATTACTTCTAACAAAAATGAAAGACCCTGACCTGCCAGTGCATTATGTATGGCAGATCTGAGTCAATGTTGCTTGTTTTGTAATTACTTCTAACAAAAATGAAAGACCCTGACCTGCCAGTGCATTATGTAAGGCAGATCTGAGTCGATGTTGCTTGTTTTGTGATTACTTCTAACAAAAATGAAAGACCCTGACCTGCCAGTGCATTATGTATGGCAGATCTGAGTTGATGTTGCTTGTTTTGTGATTACTTCTAACAAACCTGAAATACCCTGACCTGCCAGTGCATTATGTATGGCAGATCTGAGTTGATGTTGCTTGTTTTGTGATTACTTCTAACAAAAATGAAATACCCTGACCTGCCAGTGCATTATGTATGGCAGATCTGAGTTGATGTTGCTTGTTTTGTGATTACTTCTAACAAAAATGAAATACCCTGACCTGCCAGTGCATTATGTATGGCAGATCTGAGTTGATGTTGCTTGTTTTGTGATTACTTCTAACAAAAATGAAAGACCCTGACCTGCCAGTGCATTATGTATGGCAGAACTGGGTATGTGCAGTTTGCCATCATGCTCTACTTATGAGTGCATATGAAATCAAAATTAAAAATTGTTTATATACATTTTCTCGATGAAACAATGAAATCATATAACATCAGTATTAATGGCATTCTCATGACTTTAGACACAAAGTTATACTGTTATGAAAAAGGGCAGCTGAGAAAGAAATAAATTAAAAATTTTGTTGCTCAAGTTGCAGCAATAATTTTTTATAAATTCCACTATATGTAAGAATTTTCTAACAAAAACTTGTTTGAATAAAGGAAATACGAAGCTATATTGATACATTTAATGAAATAAGTGTGGTACAAACAAATTGCTGGCAGCATCGTTTATCACTCAAATTAATTTCAACAAGTTACATATAGATTGTAAGTAAATCTTTTATTATAGTGACCTTATGCTTAACACATTACACAGCAATAAAAACACCTTATTAAATACTTATCCAGAGGACTTGTAAACTCGGAAAATTTATTTCAAATTTAAATGTGGTGGTTGTATGGGTGTGTCACAGAAGGCACTTTCCGAAGTCTTCACTATCCATCAAATCTGATTTGGACTGGTCCATAAATATTCTTCGAAGACTTCCATCACCTACCTTTAAAATATATTGTCTCCAAAAACAAAACATGTACACACATCACTAGAATGACAACTGTAATTGTTTACCTGCCCAAATGCGCTAACACCCTTATCTGTTCTGCCACAGCGGTGATAATTTGAAGTTTCTCTGAAAGAAAAACACGTATAACCAGTCATTTTGCCTGCAGTAATCTTTGAGGAAATCACAGTAAAAGTGGATTTCTGTACTTATTACATGTTCAATTCTTTTTAAGTTTGGGGGTGGGAAGAAGTAAAAACCATAATAAATGCACATAAATAGTCATTTGTGCAGTATACACATATAAAAGATTAGACATAAAAAAAATTATAAAAATGAGAAGTGTGTAAAAATATTCCCATTATATATTAGACAAAAGCACTCACTGTTAAGGATCACTGCCATCTCACCTATGTATATGTGGGTTCTTGTCTTGTGTTCAGTTTATGTGGGTATATGAGAAAGCTTGCCAGTAGCTTCTCATGGGTCGGTGGTTTTTTCGGTGAGTTTCCGGGTTCCTTATCCATTTTTAATACTGGCCACCATGTATAACTTATCTTGTGCTGAAAAATGACGTTAAACCCTACAACAGCAACATCATCCAGCATCCAATGAAAACCTCTGTATAATGTATAAAGTTTGAAACTTCAATCTCACCAATCTATGTTATGTGCATTTGGGTTACTTCAGCACTAGCTTTACATCTCTGAAAGAAACAACTGGTCTTACAGTTTACAATAATCAGTACTGCTCAGACAAGAAAACCATCTGAGAGAAATAGCTGCAACAACAACATCTTTGATGGGATACATAATTTTTACAGAACATTAATTATTTTTAAATCACAAAAAGCTTGACTCAATCAGAATGTGCTTTCTAAAGATGGCACTGTCTGAATTCAGCAAAGCATTTGATCTAATTTTACTACTGGAAATGTTTCACAATAATGGCATAGCCCATTATGATAATGATATAGCCCATCACAATACTGATGTATCCCATCACAG
The DNA here is from genome assembly GCA_029339505.1 of Unio delphinus. Classification (NCBI taxonomy): domain Eukaryota; kingdom Metazoa; phylum Mollusca; class Bivalvia; order Unionida; family Unionidae; genus Unio; species Unio delphinus. Next base: position 6,303,519 of record JAQISU010000084.1, on the reverse strand, counting down.
TAATCATGCAGCTCATCACAATAATGATTTTGCCCATCACGATAATGGCATAGCCCACCATGATAATGATATAACCCATCATAATAATGATGTATCCTGTCACTAGTAATGATGCAGCTCATCAAGATAATGATGTAGCCCATCATGATAATGGTGTAGCCCATTATGATAATGACATAGCCCATCATAATAATGATGTATTCCGTCACTAGTAATGTATACATACCACCCCCTGACAAGGAAAAAGTATAATCCAAGTGGTCAAAAAGCGGAATCAAGGCAATAAAAGCGTAATCCACATATAACATGCTAAAATTTCAATAAACAATGATTTATTTGTCCATCTCGTCTTTTAACATCCTTTGCTGTTTCAAGTTTTCATACGTAGCACTTTTAGCTTTACACACATCGACTAGAAACCATTATAAAACTTAACGCCAAATATTAAAATTCTTTCCACACGGCCGGAAATAGATGTCATGTGATGTTGCACTCTTGTCTTAATATTCAAAGGATTCTGTTATTTTCTGTTTAGTTTTTTTGGGGGGTTGCCTTTTTCTAATTTATCTGGGAAATTTTTGAATGGATATTTTGGCCCATCACAATAATGATGTATCCCATCACAGTAATGATGTAGCCCATCATGATAATGATGTAGCCCATTATGATAATGACATAGCCCATCATAATAATGATGTATCCCATCACTATTAATGATGCAGCTCATCAAGATAATAATGTAGCCCATCATGATAATGGTGTAGCCCATTATGATAATGACATAGCCCATCATAATAATGATGTATCCTGTCACTAGTAATGATGCAGCTTATCGAGATAATGATGTAGCCCATCATGATAATGGTGTAACCCATTATGATAACAATATAGCCCATCATAATAATGATGTATCCCATCACTATTAATGATGCAGCTCATCAAGATAATAATGTAGCCCATCATGATAATGGTGTAGCCCATTATGATAATGACATAGCCCATCATAATAATGATGTATCCTGTCACTAGTAATGATGCAGCTTATCAAGATAATGATGTAGCCCATCATGATAATGGTGTAACCCATTATGATAACAATATAGCCCATCATAATAATGATGTATCCTGTCACTAGTAATGATACAGCTCATCAAGATAATGATGTAGCCCATAGGTTTTGGTGACACAATATCATGAGACTGGTGGCTTTGCAGGACAAATATGATGACAAGGTACTATAATGATTAGTAAGTAAATTTTAAATGGTCATTGAAGGTTTTAATGTATAACCCTGCTGGAGAATGTATGTTTAACTGTAATCATCTGTAAATTAAATTAGGCTTGGGATAGTCTTTCAGGTGGAAGGTTTTGAACCCCTCTTTTCCAGACAACCTCAAAACACAGACTAAAAACTGTGACCATTTACCTATGCATGGTATATATTCTGGGACCAAACCAAGTACCATAGAAGAGCAATGTGAATGCATTACCACTGCACTTTGCAGTCTATTTATCTGGTCATTCATATTTGCTATTATTGCCTAATAATTTGAGGCAAACATACATTCTCCAGTTAATTTTTTTTATCTGATCGATGTACAAATAAAACCCAAAGTTAAAAAATTAACCTGGACTCTATAAGGCGTGTTCTAAGCAAAGCATCAAACAAAGCTGTTTCTATAGTTTTCTCTGTATCCTCCTGAACTGCATAACCCTGGTAGTCCCATCCTAAATACACAATCTTCAGGGCAACATGGCGGGTATTATATCTGCAATTTAGAAAAACACATTATAATCTTATTATAAACAGCTTGCTGATGGCAAAATCTGTAAGCTGCTTTCTATTTCCTATTTGCTCATGTTGCGTACTTAATATTATGAATCAACTTTCATTCATGGTGTATTGATTTCTATGGATTTTATTTGTACTTGATCCCAGAAATCTGAATACTGAACAACACAAAAAAAACACCCCATATCCATCAATGATTTAAGCATCCATGGATAGGTCTTTATTTTAAAAGCATAAAAAGTGAATCCCATTAAACAAAATTAATTCCAGTATGTTTCTGCCTGATTTGATTACAAAATAGTCTGGCCTTTTGTCACCCAAATTAAACGCTGATTAGAATTATATAATATATAGGATATTAAAATTATTTTCACTCTGGTAGTCGCAATCACAACACCATATAATAACACCATATAATATATATGTCTGCAACATGCAAGCTGATCACTTGAAAATCTGAATACAATATGCCAATTACTGGAATGTTTATGAAGAATTACCAAGTAGTGCTTTAATGCTCTTGGAAGACAAAGATCAATATAGACTGGTTTTTAAAATGGTTGCCCCAGTTGTAATAAACACAAATGATAGCTGTGTTAATATCTTTATCTTTCCATGTCATTATTATTTGCTCTTCTAAATAGAGGCTTTCCACAGTAAAGCAAATATCAGAAAATAATCAAACTGACATCAATACCTGTTACCCTTGTTTCCTGAACAAATACTTCCTTGCATGTCAACTCTGACTGAAAACTGCATAAAACATATTTACTGGCAGATCTGGATCTCTGTCAGAAGAATAAAACAACACAGACCCTGATCTGCCAGCACATTATGGCACATCAGGTCAGGGTTTGGACCCAACTTAAAAGTGTATATATGCAATATTAATAACAGTTTTGAGCAGCCAGTTGACCAGCTGAAAGATGTTTTGAGTGTCATGGTGGTACAGAATACCATATATTCCAACATTAAACCAACTTGTCTCAGTAAAACTCTCACAGAGACTAAAGTGCTCATGTAGCAAAAAAGGATTAATCTTCAAGAGGTCAATGTCACAAGCAGTTTCATCCCAAAAAAGCTAAATACCTGAATGTCATCACAGGAGTATGCAACAAAGATTTGTACTATGGGCTGCAGTAGTATTACCATGTAACTGAAATTTGCTTCTTTTTCATTGCGGAATTAAACTACTTTAAATAAATATAAATATAAACAGATAAATACCAGTTGTTAATAATGAATTACTCACATAATCCCTCTGGCTTGAGCTCTAAGGTATTATGAAAAACTACAACAATGAAAACAGGTATGTGTATCAACAGAAAATAGTTGCTTATATCTGTGGAGCAGACTTCTCTTTTTAAGTATTTTTTTGCAAACAATAGTTTTTTGCTACAGAAAAAAGTACGAGCTCAAAAATAAATTACATTTTGTACATGATCATCTGGAAAGAAGAAATTAACAAGACTATATATGATTACAAATGGCTCATTTGTGGATACTAGTTCACATGAAGAAATTAGCAAGACTATATATGATTACAAGTGGCTCATTTGTGGATACTAGTTCACATAAACAAAGATCCTTCTTTTTTAAAAGTATTTTCTTAATTGAGAGATTATGGTAGAATACAATATAGCTGAGACCCAGCCAAACTGATTCAGAAGTAGATGTATGAAAGTCACTAATATAGGGTTCAAACATTATGTATCTTTGCCATTTTAGATTTACCTCTAGTAGTAAAGCAAAAGAATCAAACAAAACAAAACAATTCACTGAGCGCATGTAGTTATTATAAGTAAGTCTATGTAGTGATGTGGATCAATCACTTCTTGTTTTGAGCATTTGATCAGGATTTCATACGATTGTGACCGAGGTGTATGTTTGTCATTTGTGAGCGTGTAAGTGATCGATTAGTGCATGAGGGGGATACAAAAGTTGAGTACCTGGTACCTAATAAAAGTCCTAAGAGCTTATCGTATCATTTCGGTATCTTATTCATTGTGCCTACACGTATGATGACAAATACAATTCATGAGAACTGTGGCAACTGAATGTTTAGGGTCTTCGTATGTGGTATGTTGTCATTTATGTTATCGTGTTGATATATATTAAAATGCTAGCATGCAGGTTGTGTATCATATTTGTTTCGTTTGTCGATTTGTATATTTAAGTATTTGTTCTGTTTCATTAAAGGTTACTTCCTTTTGTTTTTTTTCTTCTTCTTTTGTCTCGTATCCTTGATGGAAAATAAACCCCACAACCGGTGGGTGTTGTGTTAGCTTCTTTTTTGTACAATGCTTGGCTCACACAATCAACATCCCCATAATTTTGTAAACAATAAAAAAAAACTCCTCCAGAACATTTTAAAATAACCTTGCAATTCTAGTGAACATCTGATGTTTATTTTGTAGATATTACTTACAATATAATGACAAAGTAGGATGTAAATGTTCAATGTTCACTATAATATAAAAAGGGTATGAAAATGAAAATCCTTTATTAATGAATAATAACAAGGTTGGTTTGTCATTCCAATGATTGATTCTGAAATTTTCCAGCACAAACTTTCACTATGGTTACTATTAACTTACTTCGAAAAATCAAAGAAACGTTGAGGTTTGGCCTTTTTGCCTGTCTTTACTGCATGACCATCACTGCTTCCCTCCTGATCCTTTTTGATGACAATGTTCTGAAGCTGTTTGACATGAGCTTCCAGCTGCTGAACCCGTTTGATCAGGTCCTGAAAATCAACTAGGAATTTCAGCAAAGGTTTAAAAAACTGGGTCCGAGGACCAAGATAAAAAACTGACCTAATCAATTACAATGTTCTGCAAAGGCCTCCAGCTTGTGAAATACTGTCTTAAGGTCCTGAAAGCTGACAAGGAAATTGTTTTTTAATGTTGAATTATGGACAACTTATGCAGTAGAACACTAAGCTAAGAAAAATATACTCAAGTTGATAATAATTTTCTTCAGCTTTCTTTTGCATATCACCCTCAAGCTGCTGAATGTGTGAATTCAGATCCTGAAAATTGACAGAAACTTTCATTAATGCTGAGCAAGACAGCCATGTTTATAACACATCTACAGAAAACTGATGGATCTCATAGAAATCTGCTATTAAAAGTACAAGAAAATTAAGGCATAAACTTAAAATTTCCTACAAACTGGTAGTCTGAAATTAAAATCTGAATTTGTCAATATAATCCACAACAACAATGATGAAGGCATCATAGGACTATGGACACGCCATACAATAACTTTGGACCTTGTTGTTTACATATAACACACCTTGACTGCAGTTAATTTGAGTCGCAATTTGTCAACATTTCACTGACATGATGGTTGAGATAGCTATCTTGAAACATCTCTAGACCCAAACCATGATGAACCAAAATCCATTAGAAAACAAACTTATCATCCAAAGTTTTTCATTTTGGCACAGCCTGAGACTTGAACCCATATGAACAGAGGTGATATGTCAGTGATCAACCAATTGTCCAACCAGGGCCTGCGGAATAAAATAAAACAATGAAACGAATTTAGATGCAATGAAATCCTAATTATTAGAGATATATATTTTAAATATGTACTAGCTATCAAAATTCTGTATGTGAAGAACACCTCATTCACGTTTTTATTTAAAAAATCAGCAAAATGACAATTTTAAAATCTGAAACATGTAATTTAATCCTCTAAGATTTGGATTATTTATCCCAATTTAGAAGACCATTTTTTAAATTTTTAATTGAGTAGGAAAAGCACCTCTGATCTTGAGAAATTCAATAAATCAATTTTTTTAAAAAAGGAATATTAGGACAAAATTCACTGTCCTAAAAATTGATCTGGACCCTGATATATAGAAAATCATTGACCTTTGACCCTGATATAAAGAAAATCATTGACCTTGTTTCAGAAAGTGTAAAGATATATCCATGTACTAACTTCTGTGAAATCTATAAATGTATTGCTGCAAAGTATACTTATTCCAACTACTGATCAGATATATTCACAAATTGGACCTGATAACAATCCATTCATACTTCTTTGTTTTATGATGCTCACAAGAAAATGCAGCTAACAACCCAAGAGTGAAGACCAGTGACCTTAAAATATATGCCAAAGTTCTAAGCAACAACTTTGTTTATTGGAATACAACTAAATAAAAGGTCTGGTCAAAATTCACTTGTTTTATATACAAATCTACCTGTACCATAAGCTAAATAAATTAGACAAAAACAAACAATGGATTTTGATCCAACTCCAGGGTCAATTTGGTTTGGCCTTAAAATCTTTTTTCACAATTGTACAGATATGTTTCATGGTCAGAGGTGCAAAATTTTCAATCAGAACCATTTATTAATTAATACTGTATGACGAGTAATAGTGAAAACCCCATGTCAATGCCATCATTCATAAAACAGTAGCAGTGAAAAAAAATAACAAGATGGCCAACATGGTGGCATGATGGAAGCCTGATAAATGCCATTTTCATTTAAAACCAGCAATATATAAAACTAGAGCAGTGAAAACTGTTGATAAGCCCATCGATCCAGCAGAAGTAGTTATGTAAAGATTTTCAGGAAAGCCATCAAAACAGCCATTTTAGGGGGTTGCTCTGCATGATTTTAATACAGGAATCGCTCATGTAATGCCATGAAAGAAAGGTTAATATACAGTGTAGCCATCCCATTTAGGAGAAGCAGCTGTAATGAGAATTTAAACATTCTAGAATGTCACATTTCCATCATTTTCATTCAATGTATAATGTTGATGTGACAACTCCATGCTGATATGACAATTTTTCACGAGGAATAGTGTTAATAATATTTTCAAGATGGCAACATTGCTCAATACGATTTATATTTAGGACCAACCAAACATCATGGGATACCTTGTAATGAAAATTCTATGTCAAAATGACTATCCATACAGGATGAGATTTCAAAGATAGCTCAGGAGACCAATTTTATTTAGAACCAACAAGATATCATTAGAAGTCTGTTAGTGAAATACCATGACCTACATGCAAACGTGGTTGTTATATAGGCACCATTTTTATTCTGGACTAACTGAACTTTATAAATCTCTTATTGGAAACTTCATTACCAAACATCATTAAAGTCTTGTGCTGAAACCCAATGACAGACTATCTGTTCTGGGGTAGCAACAATAACTAGATTTCATGATGGCCATTGTATTGGCTATACATGATGTCAGAATGGCATCAACTCGACATGAGAAGTATTTTAAATGAAAATCGAATGTTGATATCACCATCCATTCTGGTGATGGTCACTATGGATACTGGATGTCCAAGCCACACCATTGTCATTTAGGACCAACTAGATCATGGGATGAAGAATACGAGTGTCCAGTTTCATATTAATTCTTCAAGCAGTTCAGGAGGAGTATTAATAACAAACTCTTCTAATCTATGACTAGTAGATTTATTAAAAAAATAAAATAACTCTTAAAAAATTGTGGCAGCAAAGTGATTTGCCAATATATTGCCATCAGATTAAAACCATACCGGGCAATCTGTAAAAGGCCCCATGGACCCAGCTTGTGAATGCAATAGTAGAGGCTGCGTTTAAGATTTATGCTTGCAAGCTAGCATCTTGACAGTGTCTTCAAATTTACAGATAAAGTGAATTAAATACACGTGTACACTGTAAAAAGCTTGATTTTTTGCTAGCTGAAAAAAGAACTATGAAAATTCTGCTAACACAGGGCAAGAGTTAATTTAAAGCCCCAAGAAGAAAAGAGTGGAGCATAGAGCTATTATTACACATTGGTAGTATCTTGGTCATGAAGCTTTTTGCATAGCACATTTTTCTCTGCATAAAAAGGACAATTCATTTATTCTCCACTGGGTCTCTTCCTGTCCCAGGGAACAAGGGCACCCGATTCAAAACTTCAAAACTGTTCATAGCCTCAATTTAAAAGTATATACAATTACTGGTACTCTCTAAGATATGTAAATTGTGACAAACATAAATGCACATATATGTAATGAACCATAACCATGCACACAGATTATATTCCAATCTTTGAACTGAGTGCATCCACAGCCACCGCTTCAGTGGCCTAGTGGTTAGAGCGTCCTCCGAGGAAGCAGGAGGTCATGGGTTCGATCCTTGGCTGAGTCATACCAATGACTTACAAAAATGGTACTAACAGCTGTCTCGCTTGGCACTCAGCATTAAGAGGTTAGTGTTAGGATTGGTCGGCCTGGTGTCAGGATAATTTGACTGGGCATGACTGTCCCTGTGCTAGACATCAACATCAACTGCCACACGGCAGACATCATAGCAATATGACTGAAATTTGTTTAAAGATACATTAAAAATCCTAATCACACAAACACACACACACAAACACACACACACACACATCCACAGTATATAGTCCCACTTTTCCTCTCATGTACATGTGTGTATCATTTATGTTGTTTTTTTTGTATTCTTAATGATTTTTATTCCATTTTCTTTAAAGTTACCCTTCATCATGATGTCAAACTATATGTAGCCAGGTAAAACCCAACTTACATAAAAACCAACATATGTAGAGGTCCCTGCAGGAATGTAACTCGTACGTATCTCATGGAGTACCAATACATGTACTTGGCATTAAATGGTTGTTAATTTGTGCAGTTCACTTAGATTACCAGGTCTATCCTTGCTATCCCCTTGGGCTTGAGTCCCATAAGTCATAACTTAAACCTTTGATATGCCCACCAAAAGAGCTACAATAACTCCGTAGTTATGGCATTGGACTCGTGACCAGAAGGTTTCCCACCATATCATAATCTTGGATCCTCAACATCACGTGTCAATCAAATTCGTTGGAGATCTTAATGACACAACCGTACATACCAATATTGAGAGGATCAGATTAAGATCATCCTATTAATCTGCATGGATGTCATTCATAATCAAATCCATCCTCAATGATATAAGCTTACTTACCTAATCTGATCAAAATCAAAACATAAATAAGGCCAACAGAGCATTTAAAAGTTTAACATCACTACATTAAAATGCACAGATTCTGTTCATATAAATCAACTCATCCTGGATGATAATAATTCTTTATTTTGAGAGGTATCCCAGTTCGTTTTGCAATTCTTTCCTGAGGCTCTCAGTTAACTAAGTACAAAAGAACAAAAGGCAATTTAGCAAGATAACAAAGTGATAGTAATTATACTTTATAGATATCCACATTTAGTCTTCTGTTTATAAAAATTAAGACCACTCAGACTGTTTTCTACACTGTATTATACTATACACACATCAATTAATGTTTTCAGTTAAGCAATTGTGTACATCATGATCCTAATGATATAAGCTCATAAAACCAAATATGATAACAAATTTATCAAATAATCAACCTCCTGAGAGTTCACATGCTCTGCCAATCAAAAGTAAAATCACCTTATTAATATCGGTGGATATTGTTCATAATCAAATTTATCTACAGCCATGTTGATAGAACCTTTAATGCTAAATCTTGTCTAATTCTAAACAGAAACATGGCTTTTAAAGTGTTAACAAGCTCAACCAATCAGGTGCAAGATCACCCAATTAATATGCATGATGGAAGGTCATATAAGCATACAAACTAATTCAGATACATGTCCTCTTCAGTGTTCACAAGTTCAGCCAATCAGGTGCAAGGCCACCCAATTAATATGCATAAAGTAAGGTCATATAAGCTTACAAACTAATTCAGAAATATGTCCTCTTGAGTGTTCACAAGCTCAGCCAATCAGGTGCAAGATTACCCAATTAATATGCATGAAGGAAGGTCATATAAGCTTACAAACTAATTCAGAAATATGTCCTCTTTAGTGTTCACAAGCTCAACTTTTCAGATATAATATCATATAATTATCTGTGGATGTTGCCCATAATCAATATTACCCTGGGCTTTAGTGACATAAGCCATATCTGATTAGAAATGAAGCCTCAAATGTTTACAAAGCACCTGTTGACAGATAGACTTGTCTACAAATGAACATGTGATGTATACAGACAATAGACCATACCATATGCTGACTTGGCCTTTGGTCAGGTCAGCTAAAAACTGCAAGACTAGATTGTGTTACCATATATAATCACTTATAAGAGTCTAACTAAAAACTGCACTGACCCAGATCTGTCATTGCAGTGTAAGAAACAGCACAGACCCTGATCTGTTGTTGCATTATAATACAGCTATCATGATCTCTGTTATATGCAGTTGGACTGGACTTAGAAGTGAGTATATACGATATGCACTACATTAAGCTATTATGATAAATGGCAAAAACTCATAAAAAAGCAAAGTTATCTGTCAGTGTTTAGAGTATATAAAGAATTAAAATGTCAAAATTCAGACTGGATGTTTCCTAAATAACAGGTTCAACTTGTTTCTGTTCTGGTCTGAGGTACATCAATGTACAACTGGGCAAAGTTGTTAACCCAATGTCTTGGTTTAATTTTTCCATGGTCCCAATTGTCATGTTTCTAAATTGTTAATTTTCCCCACCTATAATGGTGGTGACATACCAGAGCATACAGAACAATGAACCTTCTCTGTCCCAAATTTTTCCTACCCAATGTGCAAGCCACCCACAAAAAGCTTGGTCGCTCTGCTATTAGTGGTTATGAACAAAAGCTATGATATGAAAATATAAAATTAGCAGACAGAACAGACGGGGAAGAAGAAAAAAAACCCATACAAATGTTCCACCTAATGGCAAGTGAACACCCAAACACACACATACAAGTGAACACACACACACACAGACACTCACAATGGGCAAATCAATGATGATGCAATGAACAAAGGAATACTTCACCAACCAACATAGTGCCTAAGCTGTGAATAGATTTGTTTACTTGTTGATTCAACAATGTTGCAAAACTGTACATATACTTTGGGTTTGCTTTGTTTTTGTGGGGCATAATGCCATTTTCTTCAGCATCTGATACATGGTGGCCATATACTTCATGAAGAAGAACCTGGGAAGAACGACCAACTCGTGGCCAGAACGACCAACTCGTGGCTGGCAAGTTATTGGCTAACTTTCTCATGTTCTTGCCATCCAAGACTAAAATTCATGTATAAAGTGGTGAGATGTGTGCGTGATCTATACAGGAAAGTACCTTAGGTCCACTAATGCCTATATACATTTTGGAATCACATTATAAATCAACGACAGTGAAATTATGACAATGTATTGTATACATAATATTGCAATAGACGGCTATGTTAAAGTGTAAAAACTGTTGCAGCAAATAAAAGTTTCTAAACTTTTCAACCACAAACACAACAATATCGAGAAAGCTAAACTGAAGCTTTCATCTTCATGATAAGGACATCATTAGTAAACTGATTTAATCTCTACTGACTGTTAACATCAACTGATGGAATGGTGAATGCTGTTATCAGATCGTCTCAGATATGCAGCTGGTTTTAACACATTAACCCCTGCCGCCTCGATAACTTGTCGTACTTTACATCCCTCATTTCCCAAGTGCCTCGATAACAGGGCTGAGTTTGCATAGCTTGTATCCCGAGCGCTGAGTTTGAGTGGCAGTATTTTTCTATGCCTGTATCCCGAACAAAGAGTTAAATCGGCACAAACGATTGGTTGATTTAAAGCCTTTTCTTAATGTTAGCTTATATAGATAGAGTGTACATTGCTGAAGAAAGGGGGAAAAACTTTGACTTACGAGAATCAGCTGCTGGAAGTAGACTTTCACTTGACAGACTGAAGAAGTATTCACACGAGGTTTAGTTTGCAATATAGATGACAAGTAAAATTTATATGTACATCAAATGGAGTGAATTTCACGTGTTCATAGTGTTAATTATTCAGTGTGAATTCATCATGGATTTTTATGGATTATTCATGGCAAGAGAAATAAATTGGTATGAAAACCATTTTATCTTTATGTTACAATTTTATTTCTGCATGTAGTTCTAAATTTTTATACCATTTTTGTATGTAATTTTATTGAGTACTGCTGTGCCAAATTTTAGCTTAATTAAAGGATGTAAATATTTTAAAAAAATAACATTTACTTTTCATAGCTCTGAAAAAAATCTGCAAGCCAAGTATTCTCAGCAAGTCTCAGGGATACAAGAACTGATAAGGCTAACCCTGCTCTAGGCGATCTCTGCAAGTATGCTGTCGGGGACTGCCTAACTGTTTGGCTCAGAAGTTAATGTGTTAAAGGCCTGTCCCTGTTCAGCGTTGATTTGTGCACACAAATGTCGATTGATTCCTTAACTCATCAAGCCCTATCTTGTCTGTACGCGTGCTTGGGTTTCTGCATTAAATGGCTGATCCCGCCAGTAGTCAAAGTTAGTTGACTGCATTCTTCACTCCTCCCATCTTCAGTCATTTTGAAAGCTTGTAAAATACGTCTCTGACTGGTTAAAAATAGTGGTTTTCCAAGAATCAGACCAATAATTTACCAATCTGAAATAATTTTACATTCCTTTGTGTAAGTCTGAATTGTTCAGAAACCAAGAGTTATTAACTAAGGGCATTTTCACTACACATGTTCTGTTCATGAAAAATCACAAATGATGGTGGATGTAAGAGTGACTTTTGATGGCAATGAGAGCAAAAATGAGTAGTTTCATGGGTTTGATATTGAAATTATTGAGCAAGCAGAGGAAAGATGTTTGGCAGTCGGATATTTTACAAGATTTAGATTCAGGCATGTACGTTTCTGAGATTGGATCGTCAGAGGAAGAGGTTGCTGATAGTAACGTTGATCAAGTTCTTGCAGGTCTAGCAAATTGGAGCATGGCAGTTAGAATTTGTTTTAAAGGAAGCGGGGTGTCTCCCATCTGATATGCCAGGACTGAGACTAGTGCAGTCATGATGGAAGTTTCTGAGTTTTGCTCAAGTGGGATTGTCCAATTTTTAAGTTATGTGCAGATAAAGCACTGAACAAAATTGATGTTAAAACCCCACCATCCATGCCAATATGATTCATTGTATTTATAAAGATGATGCAGAAATAAACATTTTTCAGATGGTCACCATGACAGCCACAATGGAGGTCATATCATCACCGTTTTCATTTAAGAACAACTAGATATCTTAACAAATCTTTCAGTGAAGCCCAATGTTGCTATGGCAATCTGTTTAGGAAAGGAAGCTTTTTACATGACTTCTAAGAAGGACAGCATCGCAGCCAAATTTGGTATTATATTGGTATGATTTCAGATAGGACCAATGTGCCATGCTGTGAAGTCTTTTTTAAATTTAATAAAGCTTTCAGTGAAGCCAATGTTGCTATGGTGATCTGTTTAGGAAAGGAAGCTTTCACATGACTTCTAAGAAGGACATCATCCCAGCCATGCTGATAAGTCTTTTTTAATGAAAACCAATGTAAATATTGCCATCTGTTCAGGAGAACAGCAGCAGCAAGATTTGGCACACATGCAGGAGGGTCAAACTAAAATTTTTGGGAGGCAACTAGATACATGTACAATAAAATATATTTGAGTGAAAAACACCATTTTGGTATGACTACTACTGTTCAGAATAGTGTGAGTTTACAGATCACTTTTGGTCTGGCCATATTGCTCCATTTTCATTTTAGAAAAACTAAATACTGTATTAAAAGAAATAGTTTCATTAAAACCCCATATCAATATGGCCATCTGATTAGAAGAAATGGTGACATAATTAATCAGTATGGTCACTACAGTAGCTATACTATACCAAATGTCAATACGCCATCTAATCAGAAAAAATAGTGACACGCTTATCAGTATGGTCACTACAGCAGCTATACTATACCAAATGTCAATACACCATCTAATCAGATAAAATAGTGACACGCTTATCAGTATATCACTAAATCAGCTATACTATACCTGATGTCAGCTCACCACTATTTTTATTTGGGAGCACCTAGACATCCATGAAGTCTTTTCATGTTAATCTCATGTTCAGGGATGGCAGTGCACTTTACCAATGTCACAGATTGCAAAACATTTGTTACATATTGGTGACAAAATATACCATCTGGTGAAATTTTTGGGTGCAAACATCTTTTGGCGGTTTAAATTTGTATATACAATCTTTAGTTTGGGATGGAGAAATTTAAAGATGCCAAGAACGGAAGATGAAAACTTGGTTATAAAATGCACTGGAATCTATCTATTGCCATACATGCATCTTACGAGCACATTTTTTATCATAATCCATTTATACAGACACCTACCGGTAGTCAGGGCAATGTATGGTGTGATCAGATCTACATACTAGTACTCTATTAGCTACATCGTTGATACAAACTGCTTTTATTGTACAAAAAGGTTTTAGTGATGCGGCCCTGGGGCCAATGTACAAGTCCTCATGTGGCTTTCTTAGTGACTTGAGCACGAGACCCCTGTTCTAAAATGTGACTTTCCCATCAAAAAAGTACTTTTCCATATAAAAGTTTTCCAGTCACAAAAAGTAACCATGATACCTAAACATCAATATGAATTTCAAGCACACTAAAATCTAGACCATGTACATGAAGTATGTACACAACTAAAAGTGACAATACTGACAACAACAAATATTTCAGTGAAATGTTTAGTGACCGGCTTGTTGACAATGGGATATTTATCAAATTTGTAACATTTTTATTATTATTTGTCTTTAGTAACGGAATGTCAATGTTATACAGTAAAACCTGTTTTAAAAGACCTCTGGTATGAGACCACCTGTTTTGAGAGACCAGGATCTCCATGCATAAACTTAGTGATTATATAGTCTTATTACATCTTATGAGAGACCACCTATCTTGAAAGACCAATATTTTTGTGCAGAAGAGGTGGTCTTTCAAGACAGGTTTTACTGAATATTTTTTTTACATGTGATCCATACACAAATTCATATACATGTACAGTACTTTACACATTTTGGATTCTTCAACACAATTGTAAATTGTTAATACATACTATCCATGTAAATCTTACTCAATGTCAACAGGTTATCTCTTACAAATTTCCCTTGTATGTCAAATCCACCACCACCACCCCACCCCACCCCCGTCAACATTCACTCAAGTCAACAATATTACCTTGGTCACAGGGATATACTGGTAAAGATAAATGGGTATTATGAAAATGGTGACAATATTTTAAAATTGGCAACAAAATACTGAGGTTGGTGATTTTTTTGGTCGATAACTTTATTAATGCCAGTGCCATCCTTGCATGTTCATATTACCAGCATCCGTTCAAGAGGAGTCACAATAACAATATTTTCCAGATAGGGGTCATGGCAGGTATACTGGAGGTCCATGTGACACCTTTTTCATACAAAATCAAGTAAATCTTGAGATGAACGAGTTTATCCACTTGTATGACCATTCAAGATACAACCAGTATCAATGGCAAACTCGGTCTAATGATCAGCTGAAAATCACTGAAACCATGATGGCTATAACAGATGCCACATCATACGAAGTCTACTGACAAAAACTCAATGCTGATGTAACTTTATATCTAGGAGTAGAATAGGTCAGATTTTCATGGTGACCACTGTGCCAGCCATACTGGCTATCAGAATGATGCAAATTTTAGTTAAGACACCATAAGAAGACTTTCTATTTATCAAGGGTAGCAATAACAATTAGGGCATAACCGACTTTTGATCCGGAAATCGGATTCCACCAGATAGTATGAACTTCCAATTAATCAGAGTCGGACAAGACAGGAACGACCTATTCAGATAATAAAAATAATAAAGTTGAATTTCTATAGCACTGTGTCTAACACTGTGTGTCATTTGATAGTGCGTTAATAAAGTTAAATAAAAAGTCAGAAAAGTCCAATATGGTCAACACAACCACGTTGTGAGACAATCTATTTGAACCGACGGGTGAACACCAGAAATGAAGCCGGATAAGGTAAAGTACTAAGTAACATGCTAGACAGGGCAAAACCAGATACCAGAAACCCGGAAACGGAAGATGAAATTTTTTAGAAGAAAAATACGATTTAGCATTTCTGATTAATCGAATCATATCCGGAATCGGAAAATTTTCATGCCCAAAATCCGGAATCGGAAATCGGTAGAAAAATGCTAATTGGTTATGCTCTAATAACAATATTTTCAAGATGGCCACCAAACTGGATGTCACATAGGCATCATTTTCATTTCGGACCTACCAGACATTACAGTACATGCAAGTCTTCTGCTGAAAATATCTGTGTAGATATGACTGGTGCTAAATGTGTGTGTGTGTGTGTGTGTGTAAAGATTCATGACAATCCTCAAAACCGTTTATGAATACACAACAAACATGTACTAACAAATGGATGCACAACCTACAACAAACCATCCCATAAGCTCTTCTGGTATATGATCAGCAGAGATAAATATTGTGCAACCATCAAAATTACACTTACACTCATTTCTAAAATGATTGCATACCTAGCTGAAGGATGAACAATCATGGAGTCTTAAATACAACTATCTCTGCAGATGACAGGTAATAATTACCACTTACTTAGGACCAGTGTGTTTTACGGGGACATATATCTGAGACAATATAAAAAAGTTCCCTACAAATGCACTACAGGTATTCATTAACTGTAGATTATTTGTATAGGAACTTTCATTTGGGATTCCTGAAGTTGTCCTGTGTACAGAGGTATCCTTTGGAGCAATTTTCACTTGTTAGTAAAGATACCTTCAATATAATGCAGGTGATGGGAGCTTCTGATGTGACCTTATAAGACCAGCATAAAATATATCATAATAAGGCTGTGTCATAAAATGTCTTAACAAGGATGTCTCATCATAAAAATGACAAGGGATGTAGACAAAATGGATGTGTCAAGTATGGAAACAAAAACAAATGCTTTATGAAACAGTGTCTCGCATGGGAATGCCATTATTATAATGGTATTTATGCAGGCAAGACATGCACTCTGTGTATTATGAAACAAGTTTTAAACAAACATTACTATTCAACCAAGGTTGCTAATAAATAATGCCACTTGTGTAAAAGATGTGAATTTAACAATTACTTCATATACTGACATCCTACCAGTTCTTGTGAATAAAGCAAAATTAATTAACCTTTCAAAATCAGTATTTTGGACATGAAAAAGACCTCAATATTATAATTAAATCTATTCCAGAACTGAAAAATTAAGGGGCATTTCTTCCCTCAAATAGACAAAAGTCCATCAATGGGATAAATGCTCAAATTGTTTAAAAAAATTTTTTTTACAGTAAATTCAAGACAAGACCCTGTCTTCCTTTGAACTATTTAGTATTGAAACCATCTTTAAAATTCTTAAGTAATAACATGATTTTCTAATTAACTGCTGGAATGTCAGATTGGCACCATTTTCATTTAGTACCAAAAGACACCATTAAATGTCCTACGCTTGAAACCCCATGTATATTTGACTTTCCATTTTGAGAGAAGTAGCAGTAAACTCCTGGTCTAGAGGATTTTCTTCCTAAGATGAAAGGTGTCTCATCTCTGCAGTCATTCATTGAAATCTCCCACAAACTCAGATTTTTATTTAAAAAGCTCCAGAAATTGTTCAGAATGTTTTCACTTTGTTCCAATGAAACCTATTTACTGTAAAGACATTTTGTGATCATGTGCCTGTATGCGTGACACTTGAAATCAGGTATGGGCAACTACCTCCAGGGCATGGGCCAGATAAGTGATTTTTAAAGCCACATCCCATGATTCAAATCAATGGATAAAAACAGGCCAAGGGCCAAATTTTGCCCACACTTGCTTTAAATGCTAATCTGTCAAGAAATAGCCCAAGAGAAATTAAATTATACTATGTGTGATCACAAGTAATTGAAAATGACTAAAGACATTACTAGTTATTGGTTAGTATAAAAAAAAAAACAAAAACACCCAGGCTATCGAGTGGCCGCGTGGTTTTAAGCACCATTATGGATCACTGCCATCTCACCCTTCAGCTTGCGTTTAAAGACTCAGGTTCAGCCAATGTGAGTATGTGAGAAAGCTTGCCAGTAGCTCCTCTTGAATCAGTGGTTCTTTCTGGGGTTTTCCCAGGTTCATCCTTAACCATTCACACAAAAATACAGTATTTTAATGATATTAAAATTGGTTCTCTCATTAGTCTTGAATGTAAATCAAGTGAAATAAATTCAGTAAAAATAAAAACAAAAAGTTACCCAATTTATTGGGACACACGATGACGATTATACAAATTCAAGAACAACAGAGATACACTAAGAGACATTAACATGACCATTGACCTGGAACCTGTATATAAGGGACACCAAAGGAACAATACAACTTTGGTACATTTTATGGACAAGCGGCCTTTATGCAGAGGTAAAATGTGCTGAGAAAACATTGGAACATGGGTGTACAGTGGTTTCTCATTAAAAACCATGAAAGTGTACTGTGATATAGGTGAGACTTTCTTAACTGGGGAACATTATACAGGAGTTCCTAATTAAACTAAAAGACTATTTAGGGGAATCACAAAAGTTGACTGTGATACAAGCGAGACCACATTTAATGAAATAATATAGCTTGTCAAGTACAACGATATCTATGAATGTTAATATCAGAGACTATATTACATTGATGTGCATAGTGAGTGACCACTACATCCAACATAGGCCCATTATAAGCATCTGTCTGCAATACATTTGCATCTGCTAAGACAGGTTTTACTTATCATAAATTACCATCTTTTGCTGTTTATTCCAATCAAAATTCAATTTATATTACAATAGGCGGTTGACAAGGCTTTCTAAAACTGTTGAGTTCTTAAGAAGGTGGTTTGGTGAGAGAGAATGGTTTCATCTTTACTGTCAATTTCTATAGCCTTGCACCAAAAAATAAGTAAAGTACCGTAAAAAGTACTTAAAGTACTTTTAAGTAAAAAGTTATATGCGGTTTACCAAATTAACTATGAAGGAGAGGTCCTAATTTAAGTGAGAGGGGGTTTAATATGAACCGTCACAGTTTGAAGGCTTGCAGAAATAGTATAACATTTTAATTGATTAATTAATTGCAATCCAAGGCAAACTTAATTAGTTTTCCCACCAATGCTCATGAACCAAGACCAGCAGATGCATACACGATGAAGTAAAATTAACATGACCTCTTTACTACAGAATGAAATCGCATCATTCCAACAATTATGTCAATGGAAAAATGTGAATTAAACTGAGAACCCTCAGTCATAAAACTGTCCCTTTATGTAAAAAATAAGTCGAATAAGTACCTTGCATAGCTTGTAATCACTTTCACACCTGTTACAAAACCTGGGTCCAAACGCAAAACACTATGAACATTGATTATCAATCCTTGCTCATAACAATTTTCAAAAGAAAACACATGCCATCCATACCCAAATCTCTTATTTTGCAGCAACAATCTAACAAAATTAACAGAATTCTTTTTATAAAGCTTAATGAATGAAACAACCGACATTTAGGTGATGATCTTTCAACTACTGTAGCAATTAACATATAGTTAAATAACAGAATGACCAGTAAAAAGAATTGGAACAATTTGAGGAACTGTGTTGTTTGACTGTTTAACAGTACGCTTAACGGTCTAGAAAGATTTCATGAAACTGCTCATGAAACGTAACAATTACAAATGTTTTTGATCTTAAGCACTATATAAGAAATGACTTAACTGTGTATGGTATATTCAATGAATCAACATTATATGGTGTTACCATGAAAGCTAGTATTTTTTGGTGGGAGACTTACAAGATCACGAAAAAGCTGCATAAAAGTACAGTAGAACCTGTCTTGAAAATCACCCCTTCTACCAAACAATTATGGTCTCACAAGACAGGTGGTCTCTCATAGCAGGTTATAATACTATATAATCAATAAATATGTGCACTGAGAATATGGCAACACAAGACAGGTGGTCTCACATAAAAGTGGTCTTTCAAGACTGGCTTTACTGTTATGGATAAGTATTGCATATTGCATGAAAGCCTATCCTGATCATCTCCAATACAGATCTGAATGAGACTGGAAATCTTAAGTTAAAAGATCTGACATTGGTAACTGATTTTTTGGATAAAAATCCCAGTCGAAAAAGGAGAAAAAAAGAATCATAACTGCCATTAAACCATAGAGACAACCATTGTTAACAGACAACACATGATTCTTGCTGCATCACAACTATAATAGCCCTTGATAGCTGATACTTAAAATCTTTTGTACAAGAAAAGTAACAAAAGGATATCAACAGTGAAAGAACTTGAGACAACTAGGATCAACAAGTTTCCTACTGCACTGATCACAGAAGATTCCTCACCTGGCATCATGGACCTTGAGTGTTGAAACTCTCCTGGCTTGAATGATACAGATGGCAACCCAGCCAAAAATCTTGCTCTGTCAGGTAGATCAGAAAAGTGGGAAGGCATACATGAACGTTTCATCCCACAGGAAGCTCAATGTATCCAATGCTTATGTTCTCTGGCAAGATGTAAAATGGAAGTCTGTTTTTTGAGTCTTGTCACAAACAAGTCCACCAGAGGCTTTTCCCATATTAAGAAATGGGAATCTGTTATAGAAGAGTCCATTCTGTGAGGACAGTTTTGTGTGACCTCAACGGACTGTCTGCCAAATGGTTCTTCCCTGGAATATAACAGATTCAAACGGCATGTCTTCCAAAGCGGCCCAGCAGATGATTCTTGACCCACACACAAAGAGTAGGGACATGAATGCCTCCATGACAGCAGATTGGAGTGGGAATCAGATGCATACATGGGGATCCCAGCCAGAAATCTGTCCCTTTTCATTCACCAGTGCAAATGGCAATGAAAGTGCTAGAGAAAATCTGAGCTGATAAGAGAATATCTGTGTGGTTTCCACCTTGCAAATATGTCTCAAGGGAATCAGATCCATGGCAGGTTCCCAATACAGATTTGTAAAGGCGAGCAAAAAAACGTTTTCACTCGCATCATCTCAAGAAGTACCAGGACAAAAACATGGAGGATAAAGACTGGTATATACATACTTATTATCTCAGTAAATTTGACCCATACAATATTTCAGAATGTCATAAAACATTAGACAGCTGATAAGATAAGTACTGATGTTTGGTGCAAGACCCAATCAAGTTATTTTGGACCAACACTGGAACAGATCCTGATGGAGAGAGTGAACCTGAAAACTGTGGACCAGTCAGTTGTTGAAATAGTGGAGAACTGTGGTTCTAGTAATCAGAGATTTTACTATCACCATAACTGGTGAAGATTCTGCATCAGACTGGGGATGTATCTATTTGATGAATTTATCAGGTACCAATTCACATTAATCTGTTTACCAGCCAATTGTGGAGGGTCAGAAGCAGTTGTAAATGATCTACGTTGATCACATGTCAAATCTTATGGGGGATTAGTCTTCTCTGCTTCCAAAGGAGCAGACATTAGAAGGCCTTTACTATGGTTAAGCATGGTCTTCAAAGAAGATGTGTAAAAGTTCTGCAGAAAAGGCCTTTGTGACTGAAAGTGAATGCTGAGATGTCTTGACCACACCCTCCACAGGGTTCATACAGACGGAGGCAAAATCCATGAACTTTCACTGACCATTTTTACAAACTTCATGACCTACCAACAAGCAAAACTTGTAAACTGTGTACATCATATTTGAACAGAAAGCATAGCATTTACCATGTACTGTCTAGGAGCTGCAATACTTCTCTAAATGCTGCATCAATTACTGGAAAATATTAAACATCAGTATGAAAAAAAAAAACCAGAAATATTAACTAGTTTTGATACTGAGATAGAAGAATGTTTGAAACATTACTTAACTGATATTAGGCGGAATACTTTAGCTTTAAGCAATTTGCATTTACTGATGTTTACTTTAATTTTTCTAAGAAAGATTAAACTCTTTTTGAAGAAAAATAATCACAAACTGATGTTTGCTGTGTCAGCAATGAAACCAAAATGGACATAATAAAGTGTTATTATGGACTTTCTGGGCAGACTTGTACTCCTTGCAAAACAAAAAGCTACTGGTGCTATTAAACTGACATATTGTGTTATTAACGACCTGCCAGTATATGGTGTTATCATTAGTGTTATCAATGAACTGCCACTATATGGTGTTGTCATTATTGCTATAAAAACTGCCAGTATATGGTGTTGTCATTATTGCTATAAAAACTGCCAGTATATGGTGTTGTCATGATTGCTATAAAAACTGCCAGTATATGGTGTTGTCATTATTGCTATAAAAACTGCCAGTATATGGTGTTGTCATTATTGCTATAAAAACTGCCAGTATATGATGTTGTCATGATTGCTATAAAAACTGCCAGTATATGGTGTTGTCAATGAACTTAAGTGAATAAATGAAATGACAGTGTATGGTGTTACTGATGAACTGACACATGATGTTGTCAATTAACTGATTGTATATGTTATCAATTAACTGACAGCGTATTGTGTAAACAATGAATTGACATGACAGTATATGGTGTTATCAATAAACCAACTATCTGGTGTTCTGAATGAATTAAAAAAATATATGGTGTCATCACTGAAGTATCGCCAAAGGCCCAAAGTACTACATGTATGTGAAGGAGCTTTTCAGAGGGCTGGAATGTGTCAGTATATGTATTTAACACAGTCAAATTCAACAAAACTTATAAATCGTATAAATATAAATTAATTTTATATTTAAATCTAGGTAAATAGGCACAATTCAACACCGTCCAGCCATTTCCAAATTTAACATGTCCTGGAGTTCCTTTAAATTTTGAAAATGCATCCACACCTGCAAAACAGCCCAGCCTACTACATACCTAAGCAATAATTTCAAAGCATCCATGTAGCCTGTGGAGGTTCAGTGGGTGCAACTGCATCATCCCCAAAAATAATATAGTTACAAATGCTAAGCAAGAGGCCAAAGTTGGCCTGAGAATGGATAACATGCAGAGAAAAGCTGAAAGTAAATATTTTCTAATTGTTTATGCTTTCGTTTAATCAATGTTTTTTTTTTTGTCATGGCAGCAACATTTCATTGTTAAATGACATTCTGTGTGCAAATGTGAAAGGTCATACTACCAAGTTTTTAAATTGTATCAATAGGTCTGGAGATCATCATCTGAGCAAAGTCTGAGATCGAGTTTCCACATCAGCCAATCACAAACTAGCTTCCAAAATTAGATCATTTGTGGCAGACTGAAATAAAATGTAAAACTAAGAGTTGGATGATTTTATGACAGTTCAGCAATTTATGACAATATTTCCTTTGCTCTTACATCAGTTGTTGCTGTCATTGTAGGTTTAATGCTATTTTTTCAGCACAAGATAGGCATAACATGGCAGCCAGTATAACTGGTGGATTCCGGGTACTAATTCAGTTTGCATAGTAAACCTATATGACAACAATGACATAAAAAATTAAATAACTTTAAAGTTTAGAGTCCTCATGATCAAACTAATATTTTAAGTATTGATGAAACATGGATGTCAGCTTCTATGTAGAGGAAAGGATATGAGCCACGGCATTTTCCGGACCTGGATGTGTTTGAAACGTGCTATCAATTCTGCACCAAAGAGTCAGGTGCTAATTTTAGTAATGAGTGTTCCAAACTCACGACTGTTAAAGGATTGCAATTCCATAAATAAAACAATGTTTCTATTTTTTTTTCCACTTACAACTGGGATAAGCTCTCAACAGATTTTTTTTCTAAAACATAACTTACATTATTAACCCATCCTGGTCAGCCAAACCCATATATACTCTATTTAATGTTCACCGATTTCCAGGCTGGTTCCCATTTTTCCTTATCATTAGTACTGTGTGTCCTGGTAAGAACCAATGAGTCATGGGAAGCTACTGACATTCTCACTTACCTGAACTGGTGGGGCCCCGAGTGGCTGCATGGTCTTAAGCACTCTCTGTTACGGATCACTGCCATATCACCTCTATCTGCGTGGGTTCGAGTCTCAGATTCGGCCAATGTGGGTATGCGAGAAAGCTTGCCAGTAGCTTCTCGTGGGTCAGTGGTTCTTTTGGGGTTTTTCCCAGGTTCATCCTCCACCATTAATAGTAGCTGCTGTATGAAACCTTATTACAAAGGACAAGGTTCTGTAAGACCCAATTTTGCCCCCCCTTCCCCCCCAGCGATAAAAGAAAGTGATTCTATAAGAATTTGTTATGGTTAATCCATATCCAATATACATCAACTGCAGCATATGGTAGACATAAAATAATGCACGAGTGTGAAATTAATAGTTAATTTTAAAAATCATAAACCGCCCAGAATTCACTGGAGAAGAAAAAAATAATCAAATTTTGCCAATTTCTATATCTTTGAACTCTCACAAATTAACAGTGCATATAAGAACAAATTATATTTTTTAAACAACACTTTTTTTAAAAACAATATATCCAAATTTCATACACATTCTCGTCTGTACTCTTCACTAATGCACAGAAAAATGAAGGTAAATTGTGAAACTTAGACAACCTGCAACTTTTGACAATATACCATATTAGGGTTTTAGATCACAGTAACACAAAATGCCATTTTATTTTTCTTTAAGCAAAATTGATGTTCAAATGTCATTTTGCTATTTATGTGGGAGAATGTATGTTTTGTTTTTTTCTTCTTCTGTTTCTGGTTGCATTCTTAGGCATTCTATAGCATAAATCATAATCAGCACATTTAAATGAGATGCTAAATATGTTAGTAGTGCTTTGAGAATGATGTTCACGCAACAACAAAAATTTATACAAAAATGACACTCCTGATGATGCTATTATTAACAAAAATGGTCTGTTAAAATGGATTGATGGTCAGAAGTAAATCTGTGTATTACTTTCATTACCTGAACATAATAAGTGTGTATGCATGTGTGTAATTTGAATTTTTAACATAGCTTGAAATTTTTAAAAGTCATATTGCTATGATATCTGCAGTGTGGCAATGTTGTTTAGCACCAGTGCATCATGACACAAACGCGTCCCACCCAGTCACATTATCCCGACACCAGGCTGGCCAGTCCTAAATCCTTCTAACACTAATATGAATACTCATGTCGTTATTTTAGTAATGGTGACTCTATATGATGCTGGATGGATAATCTTGTTTTAAATTTAGTAATGGTTGACTCTATATGATGCTGTTTGACTAATCCTGTTTAAATTTTAGTAATGGTGATTGTATCTGATGCTGGATGGCTAATCTTGTTTTAATTTTAGTAATGGTGATTGTATCTGATGCTGGATGGCTAATCTTGTTTTAATTTTAGTAATGGTGATTGTATCTGATGCTGGATGGCTAATCTTGTTTTAATTTTAGTAATGGTGATTGTATCTGATGCTGGATGGCTAATCTTGTTTTCATTTTAGTAATGGTGACTGTATCTGATGCTGGATGGCTAATCTTGTTTTAATTTTAGTAATGGTTGACTATATGATGCTGGATGGCTAATCTTGTTTTAATTTTAGTAATGGATGACTATATGATGCTGGATGGCTAATCTTGTTTTAATTTTTGTAATGGTTGACTATATGATGCTGGATGGGTTTTAATTTTAGTAATGGTTGACTATATGATGCTGGATGGCTAATCTTGTTTTAATTTTAGTAATGGTTGACTATATGATGCTGGATGGCTAATCATGTTTTAATTTTTGTAATGGTTGACTATATGATGCTGGATGGGTTTTAATTTTAGTAATGGTTGACTATATGATGCTGGATGGCTAATCTTGTTTTAATTTTAGTAATG
Organism: Unio delphinus; assembly: GCA_029339505.1. NCBI lineage: Eukaryota > Metazoa > Mollusca > Bivalvia > Unionida > Unionidae > Unio > Unio delphinus. Next base: position 6,277,965 of record JAQISU010000084.1, on the reverse strand, counting down.
GTGACCGTATCTGATACTGGATGGCTAATCTTGTTTTAATTTTAGTAATGGTTGACTATATGATGCTGGATGGGTTTTAATTTTAGTAATGGTTGACTATATGATGCTGGATGGCTAATCTTGTTTTAATTTTAGTAATGGTGACCGTATCTGATACTGGATGGCTAATCTTGTTTTAATTTTAGTAATGGTTGACTATAGGATGCTGGATGGGTTTTAATTTTAGTAATGGTTGACTATATGATACTGGATGGCTAATCTTGTTTTAATTTTAGTAATGGTTGACTATATGATGCTGGATGGTTAATCTTGTTTTAATTTTAGTAATGGTTGACTATATGATGCTGGATGGCTAATCTTGTTTTAATTTTAGTAATGGTGACCGTATCTGATACTGGATGGCTAATCTTGTTTTAATTTTAGTAATGGTTGACTATATGATGCTGGATGGCTAATCTTGTTTTAATTTTAGTAATGGTTGACTATATGATGCTGGATGGCTAATCTTGTTTTAATTTTAGTAATGGTTGACTATATGATGCTGGATGGCTAATCTTGTTTTAATTTTAGTAATGGTTGACTATATGATGCTGGATGGCTAATCTTGTTTTAATTTTAGTAATGGTTGACTATATGATGCTGGATGGGTTTTAATTTTAGTAATGGTTGACTACATGATGCTGGATGGGTTTTAATTTTAGTAATGGTTGACTATATGATGCTGGATGGCTAATCTTGTTTTAATTTTAGTAATGGTTGACTATATGATGCTGGATGGCTAATCTTGTTTTAATTTTAGTAATGGTGACCGTATCTGATACTGGATGGCTAATCTTGTTTTAATTTTAGTAATGGTTGACTATATGATGCTGGATGGGTTTTAATTTCAGTAATGGTTGACTATATGATGCTGGATGGCTAATCTTGTTTTAATTTTAGTAATGGTGACCGTATCTGATACTGGATGGCTAATCTTGTTTTAATTTTAGTAATGGTTGACTATATGATGCTGGATGGGTTTTAATTTTAGTAATGGTTGACTATATGATGCTGGATGGGTTTTAATTTTAGTAATGGTCGACTATATGATGCTGGATAGCTAATCTTATTTTAATTTTAGTAATGGTTGACTATATGATGCTGGATGGCTAATCTTGTTTTAATTTTAGTAATGGTTGACTATATGATGCTGGATGGCTAATCTTGTTTAGTAATAGTTTAATATATATGATGCTTGATGGATAATCTTGGTGTATTTTAAAGCTTATGATGACCACATCAGATGCTGGATGGATCCTGTTTAAATAAACATAAAAAGCCTTGGTAAAAGGAGGCTCTCAGTCAAATTTTAATCAAATCCTGTTCCAATGGCATTTGATTGTACCATACTGAAATGAAATTGTTAAAAGTACATGTAACTCCATTGTTTGTAAAAACTGTCATGTCTTATGGCTGACTTATATCACATGTATATAACTGAAGACCTTCAGCATTTACATATATTAGAGGACCTTCATCATGTACATATTAGTGGGCATTTATCATGTGTACAAATAAGATTAGAGGGCCTTGTATGTACCAATTTGATTAGAAAACCTTTATTATGTACAGATTAGATAGGCTTCATATGTAAAGTTTAGATCCTTTATTATGTACAGATTAGATAGGCTTCATATGTAAAGTTTAGATTACACAGGCATCATAATATGTACAAATTAGATTAGATGGCCATCATCATGTACAGATTTGAGGGTCTTAATGATGTGTACAGTTTAAATTTAAATTGTTGGGTCTTCATCATATGTACATATCAGAGAGCCTTCATCTTATGTACGATATAGATAAAATGGTCTTCATCATAGGTATATATTAGAGGGCCTTCATCATATGTACTGATTAGTGGGCCTTCATCATATGTACTGATTAGTGGGCCTTCATCATATGTACTGATTAGTGGGCCTTCATCATATGTACTGATTAGATTACATGGTTTAACATCACATGTACATATTATGAGGGCTTCAGATGTAGAGCACATTATGGGGGCTTCATATGTAGAGATTAAAGAGCCTTCATCATATGTACTGATTAGTGGGCCTTCATCATGTGTACTGTTTAGACTACATGGTTTAACATCACATGTACATATTATGGGGGCTTCATATGTAGATCATATTATGGGGGCTTCATATGTAAAGATTGAAGAGCCTTCATCACATGTACTGATTAGTGGGCCTTCATCATGTGTACTGTTTAGACTACATGGTTTAACATCAAATGTACATATTATGGGGGCTTCATATGTAGTAATTAACGGGCCTAAATCATATGTGCAAATTAGATTACATACTATTCATCATAGTTACATATTTGAAGGCCTTCGGCATATGTACATAACACATTAACCCCTAGTGCCATATTTATGGGACAGAAGGTAGTAGCCTACTGCCATGGTCTGTAGCGTAGAGGTCATGCATGATACACTAAAGTGGGTGGTATTATAGAAAGGTAGACAGATTTAGCTCTACAATGATACCAAATCATCTGGACATTTTAGTTGCACTACAAAACACAGTGGGAAAAACCTAATTTTTTGAACCATTTTTTTTCCCCATGCAAAATTCATTCATGGTCAGAATCTAATTTTGTGTCCAGATTTTAGACTTTGTGGCCTCAGATCTAAGCCAGACTGGTCTGAGGTGCACACAGACAGGTGAACCTGTGCAAAAAGTAGGATAAGGTGGACATTTTTAATATATTGTTTTCTCCATACAAAAATTATGGATTCGTTAAGAAGAACGAAAAAGAAGAAAAAATTAAACTTTTCACCTTCTGCACATGCGCCAGCAAACTAACCAATGGAAAACGTTTTTTATTTTTATTAGCACAGCTAGGCATTGGGCTAATGTAAAATGGCTTGGAAGTCAACGTATTAGGATGTATTCAGAAATAGTCCCCAAAATGAGTTTCCTACTCTCATTTCATGTGAAAACATCAAAACCCTCCAGGGGTCTTCATTATACATACTGATTAAAAGGTCTTCATGGCAGGATATCATACTATAAGTTAGGCAAATTATACTTAGCCAAAGGCATTTATCCAGTAATCCTCTCATTAAATATTTTTCAATCTTATTATTATTTTATTTTGTAAAAGTTATTAATGAGCAGTCTTATCTGAAGGTTCATCAACAGTAGTATATACAAAATCTTTATGCAAGAATGCTTTCTTTCAAATCCTAGCAAAACTTTTATGTAGCAATTGTTGAGACAAAAGTCATTTAAATATATTGCTGGTAATGGTGGCCATCTATGATCTTCGATAGCACTGTTATCATTTGTACAAACTTCGACAAATTTGGCTTCATTTTGGTCAGTTGTTTTTGTGAAGCTGAAAACAAGCAAAGTCTGATGGATGCTGGACAACATCATATTAAACTGGGTATTTTGATGAGGCAAACTAAAGCAGTATGGTGAGTTTAAAGTCGGTACACAAAAGGAAAATGGAAGATGCACTGTATTACAGATGCTCATTTTAATATGTAACAAATAAATATTCACCTGAATACAAATGATTGAGACCCATACCCTGGAAAAATAAACTCTGACCAAAACAAGAAAACCAATTGATGAAGATAACAGCATTTCTGGTATATTGTTTAAATAAGATCGGGCCAAAGTAAAACAAACAATACATGCCTAATTACTCATCATTTCTCAACCCTAACTGAAACAACATGTACTATTTATGTGAGTACAAACTGATGTACTTTTTTGCTACTGATCATTGAGCTAGTTGAATATACACAGGTGAAAGTGTTTGCAATGTTGACAGGCACATCAAGTTGAGTCATCTATATGGAGGAGGTTACCAGCAAGGGGAGAGGGTCTCTACTGCTGGGTGCTGTGCTACATCAAACTGTCAGCCATCAACAAGAAAGGCTAGGTTTCTGCGGTCACAACAACAACCTGAACCTTGAGCAGGACATGTTTCAGGAAATCAGACAGTGCTGTAAACAATCTAATGGGATATAATCCCAATACTACCTGTCTAAAACATAATTGCTTCATTTACAACTATTATAAAACTTTTCATAAAGGTCAGACACTGGATAAGACAAAAAAGTCAGGCATAAAAAATGTCCATCAAATGGTAGGGTCTGGAGTTTTAAGGTTGGTTTTTTTAAAATGCAAAAGTTTTATTTTCTGCAGCATTTAGTTGACCTGCCATTAAATTAGTGGACACATATATTTTAAGCAAAAACCACGTATGTCATGAATTCGGTCTAAAATAAAGTTAACAATGCAGGAATGTACATGAACAAATTAAAATAAGAAAGTTATCTATGATCATTAATAATGTAGTCCGTTGCATGGCACAATGCCAATTTTGGAATAGTCTTCTTTCAAGAGTACTCCTGCTACTATATAAAATGCAATTATACAAATGACTCCTGTAGGTGTCCTGTATACACAGGGGATCCATTGTATTAAGGTGTCCATAAAGACAAGCTCTACTGTCCAAGAAATTACATGAAAGCAGTAGAAAAGCTTCATGATGAACCCTACCCCACCAAGTAATATAATGTGTACATGTAAAATTTTCCATCAAGCCTGTGACAAAGGAAGTGATATATTATCAGAACGAGTTTTAAAATTGTCTATTTACTTATTCTTTTTGTTCAGACTGTAATTCCTTCACCAAATAAAATGCAATAGTTCCCATTACTTTCAAAAACTGGCTATACAAAAGCTCAGGGAATATTTTAAGACTACAAAAAAAAAAAAAAAAAAAAACTTCCCTGGCAGCCTGTGAAAAAACTATTTGCAAGGCATGTAAATTAATGCATAATTTTACAGAGTATGAATGCAAAATCAAATTATTTTTGCATGAATTTTCATTTTATTTAGAAGAGAAGTTTAGATTTCAACAAATCTGTTCTGTGCATATACTTTTCCATGGAGTTCTAGATTAACATTTACAAAGTTAGACATCACTGCCAAGCATGATGGGGCCAACCAGAGTAAATTAGAATGCTGCATGCCTTGACTTGGGATGGGTACATAGATCATTCTGCAGTTGAAATAACATCAATCAAACTCTGTCCCTGTAAATGCCAAATGACTTGTTAAACCACCAAGCTAGGGATCATCAGACAAGAGTTATTAACTCCCTGTCTAAACTTTGTGACAGAAATACCCTTAAGGAGATTGATTGGATAATATGGACCGCGTGCCCCATTTCTTCTATCATGTGATGAAAAGGCCATGAAAACCCCCAAATATAATATCCATGTGTAAAGGTTCTGTTGTACAAAGAGCCTGTGGGAAATTTTGAAACTCTTCCTCTAAATTTCTTCTAACAGAGCAACTGAGCTCTAAAATCCATAAAATATTTGTTTTTTATATTAAAAAACCCACTTGTTTACTTATTCGATATTGATTGGAAGTATATACCACAAGTTAATGAATTATTTCAAGAGGAATTTAAACCCTCTACAATACAGTTTCATTAATGGAAAAAATTAATTTCCTGGAATCCATTGCAAGACTGTTCCTTCTTGTTTCAGGATGCCCACCATATGGTATATAAAAATAACAAACACTTTTATCTAGGATTAACTTGATATAATAGTATTTAGATTACCCCTCCCCATGTGGACCATGAACTCACGAGTAGCAATAACAAGATTTTAATCACAAAAGTCATGTTGGACAAAATATATGCATCATTTTTATTTAGGATCAACTTGTTAACATAAGAAGTCTTTTAGTTAAAACCCCAAGTCTATATGACCATCCCTCCAAGAATAGTAGTAATAATTAGATTTTAATGATGGCTGCCATATGGAAGGTTGGATCTGCACTATTTTCATTTAGGACCATACTTCATATAAGTCTCTTGGTGAAAATCCCACAACAAAATGCCCCTATTTTTCCGAGGAATTCTGAATACATTGTCAAAATGACTGCTGTGGCTGCCATACTTGATGTCTGATCAGTACAATTTTCATTTCAGATCAACTCAAAAGAAATCTTTGGATGAAAAAACAAATCTAATATGACTGTCCACTTAGAAGAAGTAGCAACATAAACAGTTTTCAAGATGGCTGCCATACAGGTTATCAGATTGGCACCATTTTCATTTAGGACCAACTAGAGATCAAGACTTACTGCAAACTTAACAAAAACAAATTTCATGACGTTTCCAAAACTTCCGAGGCCATTTTACAAACTTAAGGATCGCCCTTACCATTTAAGTTTGACTGAAATAACAATCAATTTAACTTTGTTTTGTCGGTTCGTGAAGTGGTAATAACTTGAAGTAGTGGGGCTATTAGAGAAACATTTTAAATAAAATGAAACCATTTATCAATCATAACTGTATCATGTTTGAAACAAGCTTATTTATTCACTGCTTGGTAATCTTAAGAGATCAGCAGTTGTCAGCTTTTGCAACCCCACTGTCACACATTCCAGGACTTTTCCAAAAGTTTGCATGGTTATCAAAATCCAAGGACTTTTCAAGGCACTTAAAATTTATTTTTCAAATCCAAAACTTTTCAAGGATTCCAGGACTCGCTGATACAATGGAGACTGTGTCTGCTGATGAAAATACAAATTCAATATGACTTTCCTTTCAAAAGTACCAAGAAGGTTTTCAAGATGAATACTGTAGTGTCTACAATGACATCATTTTCATTTAGGACTAACTGGACATCATAAGAAGTTTTTTGGTTAAAGCTGATGTAAATATCCATTCAAATAAAAATGAAAAACTAAATGCTTTAGCAAATTCAGGAAATGAAAACTGGAATCTGCATACACACTCACATAAACAGTAAAGGTGGGATTGGTGTAACCTTGTTGAAAACTTAGACTGGTGATAATTTTAGTCCCAAAGAGAAAATGTAATATCTGACTTGAATGAGAATTTTTTTTTAAAATGCAAATACTGTGTTCATATATTCTGTGTATGTTCCGCAAGCTAAATGCTTTCAGGGATAAATGTGAAAAGTTCCCAGCAGAATACCCTAATTAGGTTGCAAAGGATCAGTGAATTTTTATTACCGGTACATAACTTGGGTAACATGTTATGAATCTTGACATCACTGATAATTCTAAAAACTGACAAATAATATATGCAATAGTTTTCTCCCCAAATTCTGCCCAGTAGATTATGTATGTTCTCTTCACAACACGTAACTGACGGGCTGAAATCACGATTTGAAAAATTATCACTCTTCACATGAGTAACTCTGGAAGAGCTGAATGTAGCCTGGGGACAATTTTATCTAAAAACAAGAGCAAATTAATCCAGAATGCAAGTCTGAATTTTGCCTATTAAATATTTTGACCCCCTTCAGTTCCAGGATACCAGTGCTTTATTTTTTATATTCTTGATCTTTGGCTAGCTAACACTGGTGGCTAAAGGGAGGGGGGGGATGAGAATGATCTAAAACATATTCACTAATGAACAATTCCTAATAAAAATGATTTCTTTCCTCAAGGTAAGAGGGCATGTACACAAACAATAAATTATGCAAATGTCCAATCAACTTCATCTGAAAATTGTTCAGTGCAAAAAATATAAATCTACTGAATTTATTTTTTAAGTACCTTTGACACTCATTAATTTAAATGACCTTCGATCTCAAACTCTTAAATGCAAGAAAAACAAACTCAAGTTGACTGTAAGAGCAAAATTCTGATCACTGCTTGATTGAACAGCTTTAGACCTTGTGCCAGATGATAGCTCTGCCTTCCACATCACATGATATGACCACCTCCTAACCTTCAACAAACATGCAGTATTTGACACAGAAATATGTTTCAGTTTAAGTGATACGTTTATTTAAAATGAACTGTATTATTCTTAAAATTATAAAATTACAAAGTTGCATAAATTATCCTGTAGTAGACAATATTCATATTTTAATTCAAGTTTGTATAATAATAAATGTTTTATTTGAGTAAATAATAAAAATAAATTTCAAAGCTGGTCGAGAAAGTTCATGTAAACAGGAATTTGTTGCAAAAAATGTTCATGTATTCACGATTTCCATACTTTTGTAAAGATACATTTTCAGGTCATTTCAGTTTTTTTTCAAGGAAGAAATTAACTTTTCAAGGTTCACATATGACCATTACAGAATGGAATTTACGAACATTTTAGATTATAAAACATGCAATTTCTAAATCTAAATATGGTTCTCTTTCAAGACTCTCCAAAATTATCCTAGTCAGAAAAGATGATCATGTACAAAACCACAAAAATGTATCACGCAAAACAAGTTTGATTATATTTCTACAACTTGGAAAGCCATTTCAATATACAGAATAAAATATCAAACTTTATTTTGCTGACTTGCACTATGTTGCTAAGTGGGAACAATATAATGAACATAAATTAATGTTGTTTCCTTTTAAACATGTAACTCTAAGAATTCTATAGTAAACATTTCCTATTAGTATTTAAAAAAAAAACAATAAAATAATTAGAACCTTGTCTTGTAATGAAAAGAGTTAGACTCTCAATTTATATGTAACAATATAATCCCAAACAAGATTTTTCAAACAACCCAATCTCCTTAAGACGATTTGGCTAAAAATCCATCATTTAAAAAACATTTTCAAAAGGGATGATTTATATCAGAATCTCAAATTAAAACAACATTGAGGGCCACACTAGGACATTTTCGATGGTCCAAGGGCTGCCACCACCTTTATCTTTAATGACACAGGATATGGCTTTGCAAGCCGTGTGCTTGACACCCTTTGATTTAAAATTTGACAAACGGGGTTTTTCCGAATCAGACCAATGTTAACCAATCAGAAGTGATTTTACTTTCCTTTGTACCAACTTGAATTGTTCTGAAACCAAGGGTTACTAATTGAGAGCAGTTTCACTGCACATGTTCTGTTTCTAAAAAATCATAAATGATGGTGGATATAAGACATGATGACGGTGAGAGAGAAAATAAAGGAGTTCCTCGGGTTTGATCTCGAAAAAATTGAGGAAGCAGAAAAAATATATGTTCGGCAGTTGAATAATTTACGAGATTTAGAATCAGACATTGAAGTTTCTGAGGCTGATTCATCAGAAGATGATATAGTTCTTGCAGATCTAGCAGACCGTAGCGATCGTGTTAATGTCGTAAATAGTGTATAAAAAAGTTGTGAAAGACTTGGACAAAAAGAAGAAAAAAAATACATCAGTGTGTAGTTGTTGTTATGGGGTTTAACACCATTTTTCAGCTATAACAACAGGCTATACATGGTGGCCAGTACACTTGGTGGAGGAAGAACTCGGGGGGAAAATCCCAAGAAAGAACCACCAACCCACAAGAACTACTGACAAGCTTTCTCACATGCCCATATTGGTCGAATCCGAGACTCGAACCCACACAGATAGAGGTGAGATGGCAGTAATCCATAACGGAGAGCGCTTTAGACCATTCAGCCATTCGAGCCCCCATCACTGTGTAGACAAATTCATTTGGAATAATTGGTGAAAACTTTGTGGATTTTTATTGGATATAAGAAGCATGTGCATGATATTTACAAAATTGTCTGAACAGGTAAAAATATTAAAGGGCCACACACAGCTAGACATAGCTTAATGATACTGAGGCAGAGCAGTGATGGAGCTGAACGAGTTAATCTACTGACAGACTAGACGAAACTACAGCATAGATGAAACCTGACCCAGTATTTGCCATTTGCATTACAAGTCATGTGACTTCACAATAAATCAACAACAAACTCCTTTTTAATGTTGCTGTACAGAAATTAAATTACATTAAACGAAAGTCAGATACTTTTTGTGAAAATCAGCATTCTGGCCTGTCTGATTTATCAAGCAGAGAGCACATATCAACGTGGCAGTCACATGATACAACAAAACTCCAGAAGTTGTTCTTGGAATATATAAATATGGAAAATTGTGTGTTCTTTTGGTTTTGTATTTATATTGCAACCACTATATGACTTTCAGTTAATATTTTTTTTTTTTTAATTCTCTACAACATATGAAAATGTCGGTTGTTAGATTTGTGTACTCATGCGACTAGCAATGCAAATCGTCAGTATCAGGTCACATTTATATAAACTAGAGCTGTACCGATTAATCGCCCGTACGCGTAATTGGGCCGATTATTAGCACAATCGGTATAATCGGGTATCGGCAAAAATAATCGGTGCCGATGCAAATAATATTTTTAAATAACCAATTTTTCCTGATAAAAGTTGTATATACAGTCGCGTTTTGACTGACCGTAACTTAATCCTTTGTAACACTAGAGCTCGGGATAAATGCAGTATGCAAACAAGTTGCTCATTGACTAACACTACTGTATAGTCGAATAACCATATATCGAGATAAACACATCGAACCATCAATTAATCTTTTGTAACAAAGAGATTGCTCTAACAAAGTATTTAAAAAGAATTTATCTTGCTGCCAGTTGTGCGAAATTTTCAACTCCAGCGTTCGGTAACATTTGTAAACTGCAGTAAACCAGACTAAAGTACATGTCGCTAACTGCCATTGTAGTGCCAAAGTCATGTGAATAGCCAGTAAGATTAACATCAAAGGGAGTAATGATGGATAAATACACAGTCAATTTTGAGGTTTGTGTTTTTTCTTTATTTTTATGAAAACTCACAAAAAACACCGATAGTCCTTATGTCCCAATAAGACATTGTTTGAAAGGGCTTCAGTGTAGGTTTGAGTACGTCGTCTGTCTTTCAGTTAATCCATAATGCCTGGAGGGTGAACGAACTCATTGTCTTTAATACTACTAAGTGAGAATCATTTCCGGATTTTTTAAAATTATTTTTTATTTCTTTTGTTAGTGTTTCACCAAGCCACCATCTGGCAGAAGGGGCGGTCTCTCATAAGTCATAACAGGTTTTACTGTACCTTTGAAGCACCGACATATACTAAACAAATAAAACAATTCTATATCAATGTTTTACAATTATCTGATGTTGCCGCAGCAATAACGAGTATTTGTTGTCATCAAAGCAAGCGACGACCTTTGCTCATAGAAAGTCGGCAATAAACTCAAAAGCATTGCCTCAATTTACAAAGTGATTAGAACATATTTATTGTGCCGCGAAACTTTCCTGTTTGCAAAAAAATAAAAATTTGTCGGCTTATACCCGAGAACATAATATGATAATCAAATAATCGGTCTCATAATCGGTATCGGCAATTTTGATAATCGGCTATACGCTGTATCGGCATAATCGGCAAAAAGTGACATCGGTACAGCTCTAATATAAACGCCATAGTTTTGTCTAGTCCTTCAGCAAATTAAAGACATAATGATTATAATAGTCACAATTTCTGAGAAAATAAGTAATTTTCATATCGATTTCATGCATCTATCACTCGATCTAATGTTTAAAGTTTACTAGGCCATCCAGTAAGTGGCTAAGCTTTGCCACCACCATGTTGGCCTCTTGTGATGCTAGACTGGTTTAAATACCTTCCATGAAAAAGGAATGATACAGATATCGAGCTGACTTTGAAAAGAAAAGTCAACTAGATGAATTTAATCCATTGAAAGTTTGATTTACTCAGCATACATGTTTATTGCAAGCACCTGAATGATCCATACTACACCCTCCAAATATTATAGTTTGAACTCGATAAATTTAACTCAAGATCTGCTTAGTTATGACTAAATTACGTGACTGTTTAGAGAGTAAAGTGCTGGTAAAAAATTCCTGGGTTTCCCCCGACTTTCATCAATATTTGCAAAATTCAAGAACTTTTCACGGTCAGGAATTTTTAAAAATCATTTCTCCCAACTCTTTTCCGATAGTGTGGGAACCCTGTGTATTGACTTATAATCTTATCTTTATTCATTTTTATCTGGCTTATGTTTATGCTGCCTTGAAAGTAAATGAGTTAAAAATTAATAACAAAATCATAAAAAATTAGTTTAGATGAATACTGTTTGTTGTACATGATAATTTTAAAGTTCTACTTAGTTCTTCAGACAGAATTTGGATCCATGATGCCTGTTGATGTAAATACATGCCTAATATATTGGATATTTATTTGAAACTGTTGTTTTGGTATTTCTTTAATATTAATATTTTTTATCCCCACCCGTTCTTCAGCCCAATGAGCAAGTAGAGAGGCACTTAAGTATCAGAAAGATTGGGACAATAAATCATTATTTTTCAGACAAGCAAACATTAAAATATAAATTTTCAAACTTAAAATATAACAGTATGGAGTTCTGTCCTTACTGTACAAGAAAAATAATATAACTCAAAACCTAAAAGTTAATAGGTACTCCACCCATTATCTAGAAACATTTATTTTGAGATATATTTTCCATTTCAATTTAATTTTTTTGTTCAAACCATTCACTGGACATGCTTTCTACATATATTTATGCAAATAAACATGTAATATTCAGCTGATCATACACACAACCACAAAAAATGGTCTTTATTCAGCGAAGTTTTGTCTATGTTGTGGGGAAAGGAATAAATAAAAATAAATCAAATTCCTTCATTTAGACAATCTATGTATCTACTATCTGAATAACAAGCCTTCCACTGACTTCTTTTCATCTCTCAAGAAATTATCATTGAAAATTCTGTAAATACTTATCATAATCAATTTATTATTGCCACAAGCAGCTTGTCGGAGGAAAATACAGAGCCTGGAGGTGTGCCAAATTTATGCATGCTGATTGGTTAATTGATCAGCATGACTGACAAGTGGCAGTAGTTCTATTCATCATGCAATCTACTCAATACTACATCAATTCTTTGTAATGAGCAAGTACAAGTTGTGCCGAAAATAAAAATAAGGGCTATAGAGATTGAAAGGTGTTACCTCCTCAGTGACCCCTCATTTGACCTTTAAAGGCCATTAACTCTGACTCCCTCCATTACAACTAAAATACTTATTTAATATATTAATTCAACATCATTACAACTTTCATTAGTCTGGTGTTTCATGGCTTAGCAGCACAAGCATGTTATTTATCACAATAGAAATTGTTGTACAATGTCTTGCCCAAGGATGCACCACATGAACTGCACCGAGCTGATCCATTGGTAAAATTCAAATTAAATTCATTCAGTCTCAAGTCGGGCAAACTAATCACTGAGTAAATATGGTTCCTGTCACCTCTAACAACATGTTCGAGGGCACACTGAGTTTACATTTCCGAGCTTGCTGGTGGCCCAGTAGAACTGTGAATTAAGGTGAAAGACTACAAACGTGTTACACCAGGATTTGAGTCATTTGAGTGACACTGGCTTATCAAGAGATTGACGTATGAATTGTCAAAGTTTAACTATCTTTCTTTTGAACATTTGCCATAAAAAAGATACCATTAATATAAATGTCCATTTTTGTAATATTCTATTAGATCCTATGCTTACACAAAATATCTTCTAAGATGGGATCTTATACACGCGGCCACAAGAGGCCCATGGAATTATTACCTGCAACTCACAACACCTGTAACTTGTAAAATAATTAATACTGTAGTGCAAATTTTTTCCAGTCAGTTTTGAAACAAATTTCATTATTACATGGTTTACTTCTTGTTTTCAACATTTCAACTCGTCTTTTATATGAACTGTTTTTACTGTATGAAAATATTTCAGCGATATGGCCATGGAACCGATGCACCTCATGTCGTCTTCCTGGTGACTTAAGCATGAGACTCCTATTCTAACATGTAGCTTTCCATAAAAAAAGTGCTCTTCCACACAAAAGAGTTCCTATCACACAAAGTAACCATGATACCTTCCCATCAGTACAAACTTCTGACTCGAGTACATACAGGTACACATTTTGTAATGCCCTGTGAATAAAGTTCTGCAGCAAGAAAAAGGTTGCTAAATGACATGCCAATAACAACTGGGTAAATTTATCAGAATGTTGAATCAACCTCTCGGCTACCCATTCCAGCCAGACTGAAGTACAGATACTATCAAGTTCATGCCTCACCCACCCTGTTAGCATCAACAATTATTCATTCTTTTAAACAAAAACAAATATTTGCCTCAAGTGTATCTACATATGTATCTTCATACCCATCATTAACGTTTATCTTGTATTGTCTGACTGGTTTTAATACGGGTAGTCATATCACATGAATTTATAGGTTAACATCCTCTCCGGCTTTTGCATTGAAAAGATTACCTCTTTGTTTTATAGATTTCACAGAACTCAAAACAAATGCTGATATATAAAGATACCCTGAAAAATATGATTACCCTCAAAGCCTCAAGACATGAAATTCCTATAAACACATCTGATCAACAATGAGCCACCATCTTGCCTGTGAAAAATATTTAGAGAATGTACTGCTTAAATACTCAGTTCAACAAGACAGAAGTATATTAATATTTATGTCTGGGATGGACTAACAATTTTATAAACCAAATGAACTACTTGGATATACAGCACATATGATTATTTATTAAATTAGCAATGATAATATGTGTCTATTTTCTAAACATGGTTACTGACAAAACCTATTAACTACCACACATTATACTATATGACCAATGCACTGTATTATTACATAATTATACTGGTTTGAAGATATGTCATACAGTAGAAATCAGAAAATAGTTATTTTTCTTTTCGTAAGGCAAAAACTACCATTTCCTTCTCTGGCTTGTGCCCAATAGTTCACTTTTACACGACTCCAGCAAAGTTCAAAAGCATTATACAGCATACATACTAAAAACATTCTGAAATATGCCAACACAAATGACAAATTTCATTCTGACCTATACACACAAAATCTGCATAAACAGTGCAAAGTTATCTTAATTGCCCCCTCATCATCTGCAAATGGAATAAACCATTCTATATTATCTCCTTTACCGTCTTTACCACTCGCAAAAAGTGGATGCAAAATACAAGTGGCCATCCAATATGATGTGACAGTAGGCTACACATATAAAAAGAATATACACTCGCATCCATTATTGTTAGCATACACTCGCATAAAATGTACTCTCGATGATGTTTGTATATTGCAATACGTTCAGATACAAATACAGAAAAAGAGCGAGAACATGTTTGCTACCGCATGTCTTGAAGCAGCTTGAAAATGAATAATTTTAGTTTTATAGCTAAGAAAACACACTTAAACTTCATTCCTGAATACGCTGGAAACTCCATATCACCACGTACCAAAAGTAAAAGAATCACAAAAAAATAGAAAAATCGCTGCTCTTTATGTGATGCGAGATACAACACTTTTACCATCGTCTCAAATGCAAGAGCTGCTGGGCCCTCAAAAAATATTTTTTATGCAATAAATCATGCATTCTTAAAAAGAAAATTGCAATTAAATATAAATACCCTGCTTGCACTTCATAAAGTATTTTCAAGACATGAGAATTTCAGGATAAGTGAATATTTCATCACCTTAGAGTATGAATTATACAAAAGATACACAAATGAACATAAGGACTATTATTCATTGATAACAAAAATGAACATTATTAACATAAGAATTATCCACAATATATGTAGTATTTTTCACAAAAATGTGAAAAATGCTGCACATATGTAACAAAGAGTGGGTCAAATGAAAAGAACACTGACATGCCATATAAAAACTGGAAATGTAGTACTACCTTTCCATTTTCCAAGGAATCACCATCGCCATTGGTGTGGTTTTTACTTTTGCAGCTCAAATCCTCAGCATGCCCATTCACATCGATCCCTTGTTTCTTCTGTCTTTCTCTCCAATCCAGGTGAGTGGGAGGAGGCGTAAGCACCTGTTCATAATTAATTCGCCAACCGTTTTCTCTGATAGCTCTTAAACTAGAGTTGTCATTCTCCACAATTTTTTGAGACAGCTGATTCATAAGAAGTGGTGTTTGAAGTACTCTACTGCCAGACAAAGTCCATGGTGATGACAGACTTGTCACAGTCTGACCATATTTAGTAACGTCCTCCCCAACATGAGACTCATTCTGACTCGAATTTTGCAGACTTGCATAATCTTGCTGTGAATAATTGAGAACATTCTCAACGCTTTCAACTGCATTTGAGATGTTTTTCGGCTCCAGTGGTTTCTGAGGTATATGCATTGTTTTTGCCCTCTTTCTAATTTTTGCCCGTTCCATTGGTTTGCCTGAAGTCTGACTAGAATTACTCTGTGGTGAGATGCTAATTGGTGAAGAAGAGTTTAAATTTGGTCGCGGTATTATCATTTCTCCTGGGTACTGATCTTGAGTATCAACAGGTTCCTGTTTAATTCTGACAAGCATAGGAGAAAAATTTTGATTCATGGCCGAGTTGTTTTTCTCTGATGGCATGGTAGGTATGACTAGAGGTATTCGGCTATTACTCAAGGTATCTTTATAAATATCATATGACATTAGACTAGAAGTGGTCTGAGTATCTGAAGAACTATTTGGCAAGGTCTCTGGCAATGTACATGGCAGTCCAAGAGTATAATGGTATCTTGTCATCTCATTTGGCATCTCTTCAATCTCATCTGGTACAGTATTTGGCAAATTGCCAGCTGCTGCATGTGCAACAGCTGTAGAGTCTGGAAGTTGTGAGGACAAGCGATTCATGATTTTCGGCAAAATTGGCACGAGTTTCAACGTATGCTCAGACAAGTCCATGGCAATGTCCCTTTCTTTCTGTAGTTCCGAGGGCAATTCTTGTGATGAAGGTGGACTGTTTGTCTCTATTAGAGAGATGCTATTGCTCGTATCCAGAGACTGTATCTGATCATGGTCTCCAAGCACCTCTACAAACCAATAGTTCACAAAACCTAATCGCATTGTCAGCTTGATACGGTAGGAGCATCTGTGTCCACGCATTTTCGACTTGTCGCAACCTGCAATACATATAAACACAAATATAAACAAATTTGAAAAAACCCACGTTGTTGATATGACATCATCTAGGGTTTACTTCAAATACACATGTATCTCCAAACTGGGTTAAATGATTAAATCCAGTAAATGGCAATAACAAGATCTGGCAGGTCTTTGGTACCTTTTTCATTTAGCATTAAGTAGACATGTCAAGTCTTTTAGTAAAACCTCATGTACATAAGACCAACAATTCTAGCGGAATAGCAATAAAAAGATTTTTCAAAATGGCCACCATTGTTGCCATTTTCAAAATCACATTGGTACCATTTTTATTTACGACCAACACAACTTCATATTTAGTCTTTCACTGGAACCCTATATCATTATCACTATCTGTTTAGGATTAGTAAGTAGTTCAAGCTGACTGCCATGGTGGCCATATTGAATGTCAGAGATTACTTTCAAACAGGCATCATTATTTCCAAGGCCAACTAGATATAATAAGAAGCCTTTTAGTGAAATTATCATGACCATCCATTTATAATTAGTAACAATAACAGAATGCTTAAGATGGATGTCACAGTGGCCATTTTGGATGCCAGAACTTGACCATTTTCATCGTGAATCAACTGAGCATCGTTAAATGTCTTTTTTGATGTCAAAACCAAGTCTACATGACAATCCTAAAGTTTTCAAGATGGTCACTATAACAGCCATATTAAATGCCTCAGCAGCACCATTTCCATTTTGACTAAACAAATCATATGAAGCCCTTGAGTCAAAATCCATATGTCAATCATCTTTTTCAATAGTAATAACAAGGTTTTCAAGATGACCAGGTTCACTGTGGCTATAATGGACTGTCATATTAGCACCATTTTTATTTAGGAGCAAAGTTCTTATGGCCTAGGTGGTGAAAGTGTCTGTCTGGGATATGGGAGGTTGTGGTTTCAAACCTGGCTGAGTTATATATTTTACTGAAGACTAACTAGTCACCATAAAAATTCTTAATATGAAAACCACATGCTGATGTGGCTTTTCATTCAGGATGAGTAGTAATGCAGAATTTTTTTATGAAGGTTGCTGTTGTGGCTATATTTGATGTCAAGAGTGCCACCATTTTCATTCAGTACCAATCAGACTTCACAAGATGTATTTTAGTGAAAACTAATCCAGATATGACCAATCATTCAGGTGGTGAAGCTATAGAAAATCTGTCAAGCTGGCCATAATAGATGTCCAGACGGGACCATGTCTATGTGGGATAACTAGATAGCATAAAAGAAAAACTTCTGGTGAAAACCCCAAGCCAATAATGGATTTCAGTTCTGGGGGAAATGATAACATTTTCAATATGCATTCTAATTTCATTTATGACCAACTCAACATAAAATGTCTTTTAGTGGAACCCCATGCTGGCAACACCATCCAATCAAGAGATGCAGCAATAGCAAAGGTCATCTATTAGAAGCAAGCAGACAGTGTAAGAATTCTTCTGGTTAGAACCCAATGTCAATGTTTCCATTCACATAGGTAGCAATAACAAGATGGCTGATGTGGTGACATAAAAAGTATTATATTAAAAAAACATGCTTATTAGACCATCCATTCATGTAGTGTGTGTATCATTTCATAGTAATCCTCCAAGTAGTATAGAAGGAGCAGCCATGACAAACTTGTGTTAACAACAGACCATCCCATAAGCTTATTAAATACAGACAATTGAGTATATTGGTTAGTGGTTTTGTTAAGTATGACAAAACTACTTTGATCATGCTGGTATTCTGCAACAGAACACCTGCACTACCAATTTACTGATCAAAAGGATTTCTAAAGTCTCCTATGTTTTTTTACTGACTTTATTATTGTTTTTTCCATGAAATGTTTCTTTGTGATTATTAAAACTGAATAGCAGCTTTTCTTTTTCATTATTTAATTTACATTACAAGTTACAACCAAATCTTCATCATTTTCATGGCACTAGGATACATCTAGATCAGTGGTCTCAAACTCAAAACACCCTGAGGGCCGCATGAGGGCATTTTTTATGGCCCAAGGGCTGCATTACCTTTGTTATTTCTCATGACACCTTGTCATGCCAGTCATTTTGTGGGTCACAATATAGCATGGCAGGCTGCATGTGGCCCATGTGCCACCTGTTTGAGATTCCTGATCACGATAAAGTGATTTTTAATATAAATTATTTTACAATGACATATCACGTGAACTAGAGCAATAAAATAAATGCTGATTTTACAAACGTAGACTTTTGAGTACTACAATGACTTGCAGTGCTCAGTTTATGTCCAGGTGTATAAAAAGTTAATTGGGATCCTAGAATAAGACCAGAGTGACCTCCCTGTAATTGAGATATGGGGGACTACTTATTATCAAACTTTCTTAAAATATGAATTTGTTTAAATGTTTACAAATTTGGGGGTGGAGTTTTCCTCAAGCATGGTATCATTTAAAATGTTTGAAACAAAAGACTTCCTTCATAAATTTACATATATATATATATATATATATATATATATATATATATATATATATATATATATATATATATATACATGTAGCATACAAATTTAGTTTTCATGGCTTAATGAAGTTATGGTATTCTTTTACATTCTCATCTCAAATGTTGCAATGGATATTCTTTAATCCCATTTAAATATAAGAAGGATTAATGTCTATACAAATCCAATTACCAAATAATTTAATATATATTGCCAGATTCATTATCATCTGGCTGTATGCTGTTTTACATATAACATTCCACTTGAAATTTCTTAGTCCACCAAGATGTTAGACCCTATTGCATTTAGCAATGTTCTGAGACAGACTATTGACAAATATTTTCAAAGCTTTTCTTGTCTTGAACCAACCTTGTTAACCACATCATACATGCATGTGAAATTGTAAATACTGCAAATTAATACTGTCCAACTCAAAACAACAAAATTTTCTGTGCCAAACTTTGTAATAACAACAGTACAGGGAAGTTTTTCATGATTTCATGAACTATTGTTTTGTTGTCTCTCTTACGATGACCAAATTTTTGGAGGCAGTGAGTACATGTAGTACAATGTACATCACTTCCTTGACAACTCTCAAACCTGTTTATAACATGGAGGGGGGGGGGCTGGATCTCATTTTCTTTCTCCAAGAAAATCCTCATTTGTTGAACATGAAAACACAATCAGAATTGGTAAAAGGAATCATGATATACTGCCCATTTTATCCACACAAAATGCAGTTTGTGTCACGAATTTTGAATCAATATCTTGAAACTCTTAGCTTGTAATAAAAAGTCCTATATTTTTTTTATACATTTTCTTTTCAAAAACAAATTAATTTTGATCAGTGCAAATGTCACTAATGCTAATAAATAGCAAAAAAAAATCAGTTTGTCAAATTTGTGTTTAAGATTGGTTTCAGTGTAAGCATCATAAACGTGATATGTCCTCTTGTACTGAATAAAAGAAAGATGAATCTACCTTTACAGCTATATCTGTGGGCATTTCTGCGAGAACGTAAATAACTGTTTTCATCTCCGATTTGCGGATGCATTTGTTGTATTCTGACTCTCAATTGAAAGCAGACCTGCTCTGAGTTATTTGTTATATGAAACAATTTCTCTACTTTTGGAAAAAAGGAATCATGAAGTCATGCACAATGTTACACATTTTTCAGCACCAGATAGGCTATACATGGCGTATAAATGGTGGAAGAAGAACCTGGGAAAACCCCAAAAAGAACAGCTCATGAGAAGCTACTGGCAAGCTTTCTCACATACCCACATTAGTTGAATCTGAGACTCAACCCTGTGCAGACAGAGGTGAGATGGAAGTGATCCATAACAGGAAATGCTTTAGACCACATGAGGCCCCAGCACATGATTTATCAAAACTGCTTAGAGTTACGTTTTGTACAATCTCTCTGAGAGTTGATATCTTGAAAATAAAGGTAATTTTGTACCAAAATCAATATCGTTAGAAAAAGCATTTCCAATACAATTATAAAACAAGTGTTCTGCAATTAAACAGTGCCGCTCCCCTACCCATGATCTTCTCAACAGCTAGCAAGGATGGAACCTCCTTTTTTCAGAGGTCCTTTGGTGAGTCACACGCATGCTAAGTGTGGTCTATATTTGTTCTCCCTCACCACAAGTTATTCTGGGAGACTCCATGCACCATACTTAATAGTTCTGCATGAACAAAACAAATATTTTGTTAAGACATTCAAAACCGCACATACATTCATCAATGTCAAATACGATCTGAAAGTTGAAAACAGCATGAATGCTCAAGATGTAGTTTTCAATTCAACTTGACCAAATTTGACATTTGTCAAAATACCTGAATGCATTGTTGGCAACAAAATTAATAATGCAGCTGGATGTGTACATCTTATATTAAATAAGGAATGACAAAATAATCTTCACTAAAAGACTCACCTGGTATACACTCCCCGTAACCTCCACACACTCGCTTGCAAGCTCCTGTCCCACTGCAATACAGCGTCTCCCTGGCAACCACAATCTGTTTGGCATTTTTGGCGCGTCCCGCCCGAACAGATCCATTTTGTAGCACCATTTTTCCAAATTCCGTGTATGAAAATTGATCATCCAAGAATGTTTCTCCTTTTGCCATGTCAACATATATTTTGTGCACTTCACGTCCTTTACGTAACATGTTTTTACGATCAAATGTTGGGAGACTGTCTAAATAACTTTTAAGTTCTGCACAGGGAACCATAACACCCTTCCACGGAGGCAGCTGAGGTTTATCATCCACAGCCTGTTTTGTTAAGATGTCATTTTTTATATTCCAAACTATGTGTGCAAAAATTAGAAATTTCAACTTAAAATATATCCAAAAATTATATTTTGGGAAAATGTTCTCTGCTTTATCTTTGGGCCATTTTGTATTTTTAAATTTGAAAACATGAAATCAGATTATGTAATGGAATGCATGTAGTTGTTATAAAATTTGTATTTCTTTACAAGGTTAGTAATTTAAACACACTGTAAAATCTGGACTTGAAAAACAAAACACCTAGGTGAAAATAAGTGCATACATATGTTGCAGTATAACTGTGACAAAAGTGTGCACATATAAAGCACCTTCTATACACTGTTTATAAAGAAAAACAACTTGATAATGTAAAATATTCTCTGGACTTTTTCTTCCTTATTTGGTGATTAGCATGACTATCTATATAAAATCAGGTTCTCAGCCTTTTCCAACATGCTGTCTTAATTAACCATATTCATTTGCAGTTATACTAAAGTTATAATTAACAGGTTTTTATATTTTTCAAACCTTCTCATAAGAAAGTAATAAATTATGTATTTACTCCTGACTGTTACTGCTTTTTAAATGTGCCATGTGGTATTTGCAAAGGCCGCATTAGACAAACTTGTGCTTACCTGAATGAGCTCCAATTATCAAGACATTCATCATGCCTTTGGACTTGGAATGATTCAGGGCACATTCAATATCTTGGCTTTATCTGAGTGATTGTTCTCACAAGGATTCTGTACTATCATTTCAAACATGCATGGAATATTTTTAACTTACTTAAAATTAAATTGTTTTAAATAATATGAATGCATTTATAACTTTCTGTACCTATTTTTATTTGATTTGTATGGATAAATATATGCCAATACACATCTTATGCAAGTGTGGCCTTTAATTTTTATATGACTGATTACATACCAGTTATTGCTAATTCCTTAGAGATTTGACTAAATATACAAGGTGGTCCACTATGTGACCATGTAGATCTCACCTGTGCCTGTGGATTTGAGTGTAATTTACACCTGATGAATTTAGTACACAGCCAGTGCCTGAATACTACACAAGCTCACTCCCTAATAAATACCCTAACACAAGAACAAGTATAAGATGGTCAGTCCACACTATTTGTACTGTGTTGCAAACTATCATTAAGTGTTGCACCTTGTGCAAGCCCATGGGTCATTTTTCCACTACAAACAAGTATTGAAATTTTAACAAATCCTCATTTCTTGTTCATTACAGATGGATAACAAAGAACATAAAATGCCCCTCCAATCTATACAGATTAACCAAGATGCAACACTATATTTTATTATTAGTTGTTTGTGAACATTCAAATTTTACAACTAGATGTATTGTAATGCAAATCACAATAGATAAGTGCATACAAAAAAGCACATTCTGTCTTCTGCACTAATTTAAACAATAAGCTTACCATATATATATATATATATATATATATATATATATATATATATATATATATATATATATATATACACACTCTCACATAATAGTCAGTTCTAACTGCAAAACAAAACTGACCTTGATCTCCTGTTGCATGATATGCCAGCAGATCAGGTTTCTTAACTGTTCTACTGGTTAGTCTTTATGCAATGGAAGATCTGAGTCTTTGTAGTTTGCAGTTAGATTCAACTTGTACATGAGTATATATGGTATACGTCTATTCCCTTGTCCAGATTTTTACAGTGTGCCCACTTCATATAAGCTTCTGTTTCTCTTTGATACAAACCCCTTATTTTCTTGCCAGTATCAATAACAGTTATTTCAGGCACTCCATAAATCTCAAGATTTAAATAACAGTGTCACAAGCAAGGCATATGCACTAATACACATGCGTACTGCACAACCCAGATTCCTTTTTAAAGGGTGGAGATGGGGTCACTAAGCACTATGACACATTTTGTTGCATGCATCATCTGGCTGCCTAGTTATGCTTCTAAAGTATAAGCCAAAATAATAAAATAAAGTGCCGATTTTATAAATAATAAACTCTGACCATATATTATGTTGATGCAGAGATTCATTGTATACCATTACTGTATATCAATTGCAAGGATAAAGCAAAGAACATGATCTGTAATACTTGCCTGAAAGTCTCTGGGTATAGAAAAAGTTATTACATGACATTTGTTTTTTTATTCTAAAAAAGGAGTTATTTATGTCATAAATTTTAAATACTTTGTGACAAGTTATCTTATATTCTTGCATTATTTGTATGTATTTATTTTTAAATGTTAATAAAATACAAAGTGGCACATACCAGTCAAAGGATTGATTACCAATGTTTCAAGGGATGTTTAAATATCCTTTCTGCACTTGTTTTAATAATTACATATAACTAAATAACATGAGGCATGTTGGACAAATTTATTTCTGCAACATATACCTTTAATTTATGAGAGAGAGAGAGAGAGAGAGAGAGACAGAGACAGAGACAGAGACAGAGAGAATAAAATTCAAAAGGTGCACTCGCACGATGCATTTCTTGCACAACAAAGTTTTATATGGATACAAAAAATTACCATGCAAATGCAATATAAAAAGTAAAACCCATTCAATCCAGACTGTATAGGGTTAAGCAAATGACCTGATAAATGAATCAGTTTAAAATTTAACAGAGGAAATCTCATCCAAGAAATTTTAACTATGC
The DNA here is from genome assembly GCA_029339505.1 of Unio delphinus. NCBI lineage: Eukaryota > Metazoa > Mollusca > Bivalvia > Unionida > Unionidae > Unio > Unio delphinus. The sequence goes on along the minus strand of JAQISU010000084.1, from coordinate 6,253,642 downwards.
CATTATAATTGGCATCTACATTATTTTGCTGAAGGGTAACGTCAGAATCAGCTGCCAAATAAAATGTCCAAATTCTGCCACCACAATCATGCCAACCTGCAAACACAACCACCAGCCCATGCAAATGTGCAAAGCGGGATGCTGTAAGCCCAATTATATAACTTTACCTCAGGAAATTATCAATTCATACGTATAGTCTCCATTACATGACTTTTTGTCTATCCCGCTGTTACCTCCAATATCAAAACTATTATATGGAAAATGTCTACAGTATGAGACAATATCGCTGAACAAAAACTATGTGAGTGAAGCAATGGTTATAAATGATTTGGCATGTAGGTAAATAACCAAGCTACAAGTCACTTTTCCATGGATTCTTGATTGTGCAATATAGGCCTTTAAATGCTGCCTCGTAATCATATGTTGCCTTGTTGGGGTGTGTAAGGAAAAATATGTATTTTCCAACAGACGATTAGTTATCATGACACCCATCAGCAAAACAATAAGAGAGACTCTGATTATACAATAAACCAAGTCTGGATTAACAAGATCTCATGATACAAACATAAAAAGTATAACACCACAAGATAACATGCACCAGGCATTATTCTTTTTGAGATGATGATAAACAAGTTCTTTATTTAAGTTTAATGTTCTCGTCTTAATGAACATAGTCTTGATCTCTTAATCTGATGTTAACCATGATAGTCAAGCCTGTTGTATTCAGTCTCATCTAAACATTGAGGAAACCACATAATGCTCAATAAGGTTTATTTTTACAATCTGTTCCAATGAATTTTAAAAATGTCTGCTTAAGGCAACTAATTGCTTAATTAAATTAATGGTTTGAAAGTACAAACCTAAATACTTACTGCTGCGATGAGGAAACTTTTGTATGCATGATTAGTTTTGGTTAAACATTTCAAAGCAAGCTGAGGGGCATAGAAGAGACAACATAATTATTTAAATACTCTAGCCATATCTTAAGAATGGTTAATCTTTTTCAGTATTACTTAATGAACAGCCTGAGGTATAGACTAGTAAATATAAAAAGGGCTGGAGTGCCATAAATTTTTAAAAGAAGATGTAGGAGTGGACTTCTCAAAAAGCATTGTTCTCATAAAGAATAAAGAATATTTTAAGATACAAAATGTATAGGCAAAATTTTTTTTTTTAAGCAGTAAAAGATTTCAGCATGATCTCAAATTTTATAAACATATAGTGTTTTATCTTGTTTATTTGCAATAAATAGTTTCCTATATGGGTCTAATTTTCAAACGTGATTTTCAATAACTTGCTTCCACTGGGAGATCTAGGATATTTTGCACAGCTGCTTCTTCTATTTTGAGATGGTCATGGTTTATTACAATTACAACTGCCATTTTCTCAGGCCTTAAAATTGCCAATTTTTTATTTCAATTAAAATAAAACTTTTTTAGCTGGTTATTTTTTAATGAAACAGTATGATATTTTAACTGAAAGAGGGATGAAGTGGTGGGGAAGACACATCCCTCCTTCTGGAATTAATACTTTCCCCATTTCTGCCTTGAATAAGAATATTTGTCCAATAAACAAATTTATATTACGTAGGCTTGACTATAGTTAAGAAAAATAAGATTTTACGTTGCTTATGACTTTTAATACTCTGAATATGTTTTAGCTCAGATTTTAATTTGGGCTAGCATTCTTGATAAAATTTAACTTCTTTTTAGGTTTTTTTTTTTGTGGTTGTACTTTTCAATCACAAACCATACAACACAAAACAGATGACATTTAAATTCTTCTAGACAGACAAATGCAAGAAACATATTCAAGTCAAACAGAACTTGGGACTTCAATTTTACACTACTAAAAGGAAAAGAAAATATCCGTGTAGGAAAAACTTCAAATAAGAGTATTGAAGAAAATGCTCATAAAATCTTTTATTGTATAAAAATAAATGACAAATTAATTGAAATAACCTACCCATAAAAACACCATATATATCCAAATAACATTGCATGCCTGAGACCTGGGTTCCAGCTACCTTAGATACAGGATGAGGGGCATCTCAAAACAAATTTAAAGTCATAAGGTTAAAATTTCAGATACTTTCAATTAAAGTTTTTAAAATAAAAATCCTATATTATTTATAGTCACCCATAAAATGTCCTAATTAAGTGTCAGTGATTGTTCAAAACATTTTATTCCACTCTGAAACAAAAAATATTTTAAAGATAATTTTATTGAACAAAAACTTGGGCAAGAACCTTTCCTTTCACTTGAGACAAGAAAGGAATTACTCTGAATATAAAAAAAATATTTATGAAAAAATATGTTCATGGTTTTACAATATCAAGCCTAATTTGCACATTCATTTGATTTTTTGGTGTGATTTTCTAAGAAATGAACAATCTGGCAGCCAGATGACTGAAAATTAAGTTTGCATCTCAAATTATGTACTGACAACATTTTTCCAACGTTATTAGTTTCTATTTTAGTGGTAACCTTTAAAGTGGCAATAAAAATGAATACATTTTCAATGTTCTTCTTTCTTTGTTTATTCATGGCTTGTTCCGTACAAAAATTCAAAATTAATGTCAATTCTAAAAATGAAAATTTAAATACGACAGGGATCCTCCACTCCAAAAACAAAAAGGGGAGTAATTTCACAATTTTGGAATGATTTTCAATAAAACATAAAAGACTTGAAAATGTAAACTGCAACTTTCGCATGTTCAGTTGATTTTGTTTAACACAATATTAAATTAGTGTGAATATATACCAAGCCTCCTAGAATATACTGATATAAAAAGCATGTCTAAGTAAGGCTGATACAAATTCTCTTAATCATACAAAAAGAAAACTAAATTTTGCAAAAATATTAAACTGTTTAAAGCATTACATTTCTCAGGAAAGGCCAAGCAGAAAATGCAGCAAAATTCCTAGTGAAAATTGTACTAACAATTAGAAAAAAAGCTCATCTAGTGTTATACTTTGAAAGACATTTCAGATTGGGTGATGGATTTTAAAAAATAATCAAACTGTGGGGAAAAGGTAGACAGCATACAAATGAAAAGCATCATTTCATGCCAGCATTAATCTATTGACACATGAATATGTTTTGAGATGGTCCCTCTAACAAAATGCAAGCAGGGTATTTCAATATAATAACAGCAGCAGGGAACATTCCTCATTCCATTTCTATCATGCAGGCCACAAAGACTGCCGCATCCAACCAGCGCATTGTTCCAGATATTTACAAGTCCAGCAAGAACAAGACAGAATTCCACAAGTCATTCTCATGTTCTCCCTCTCTCCCACACAGCACCAAAATGCATGCATAATAATTAGCTGCAAGACCCAAGAAAAATCAATATCCATGGGTTTCAAAGCCAGCATACACTCTTCCCCTCCCAACTACCCAGTGTACAATGGCAAATGATCAATTTCCCATGGATATTGACCAATCACAAATACCAAAGGTTTACAGGAAAACACCACCAGCAGCAGTTTTTACCTTTTCTGGATTAATACCAAAAATGTCTCTAACATAAATAGTTTGATGTATTTATACTTATTTATATGGAAATTATAATATATGAATTAAATGAAGCAAAAACAAAAAGAATGGTCATCATCATGATCATCACCATGCTGTCTGTCATCTTGTAATCAGCTACTTGTTGTTAAAGGAGCCTCTATTTTGTATTTTTATATACTGTTGAATTCACTCTGTCCTGCACCATTTAATTTAAACTTACTAATTTACCAGATAAGTGACAGTTTCATCACTGAAAACTATAAATTCTTAGACAAATTATCATTTCATCATTGATTGAGAAGTATAAGGTTTAGGGTTACTGGCAAAATGTTGGCCTTATAATCATTATGAAAAGAAATATTGATACAATCAACTTTTCTGAAACCTTGTACAGAAAAGAGAATATAAGAATGTGTTCTTCCTGGAATAAGAAATGAGTATTTATATTTGAACACTGGTGAAACAGAGCTGTGCTTATAAGATGTTTGTTATATATACATTTATTTGTATCTACGTCCAAATAAGTACCTAAGCAAGAAAATAACAAAAATTTTACCATAAAAAATAAAATGGCATAGTTAAGAACTTTATTAAATCATTAAGCAAACCATCCTTATAAGGACCTATATCTCAGTATGAAAATGATTATCACACCCATTTCCTATATGTTACACCCACCCACTCTTATGTTTATTTTTGTAACCACTGGAGATAATGTGTACATCTAAAAGCTGTAACACCACCACCACCACCCCCAAGCACACAACAAATGACCACCTGGATCCAGCTGTATAGGCAAAGCATCACATTTTTCCTCAAATGACCCCAATATTCAAATCTGTTTCTAAAATAACCTAAGGCAATATTCCCTTTCTACTTGTCATCCCATGTCAACAGTGAATTCACTGTATTGACCACATACACTTTATGCTGCGACTTCTGAACAGGCTCATTCAGATTTTCATATAACAAATTACATTGCCCCCCTCCCCCCCAACCAATTATTTCCAGTTGTGAGAAAATTATCAAATATACTCAATCGGTAATGTGCAATGGCACCAATATTACATTTTTAGTTTTCTTCGGCACAGATCTGGCTATAAATATCCGAGATGTATTGATTTCTATTTAGAGTTTATCTGGCCAATACAGTGGTTTTCCTCATGAAGGGGCCCCCTAATGAGAGGACACCCAATAAACAAGATCCACCTTGCTCATATACTTTTATCATTCTGTTCTTTACAAAAAACATCCCTTTTATAAAAACAAATGACCAGCATAGACATTTGGTCTGGGGGGGGGGGGGGGAAGACAAATCATACCTAATATATCACAGACGGTCCTTACTTTATAACATGGAGGTATTGAGTGACTACAGGGAACTAAGATCAGTTAAAACAGTAAAGTTTTTCTGTGTTGTATTTTTTTTTCAAATCAACCATATTTGTTTTGAAAAACTGCTGAAATGAGTTGGGGTGAGAAATCTTTTTTTCCATTTCTCTTCAAAACAATGTCAACAAGAACATTAAATTAGTACTCAAAACAAAACACATTTTTCATCTAATTTTGCACAGTTAGGAGGAAAATACTTAAATTTACTAGTAAAGCTGCAGTCACTTCATATAAGCAATTAAGTTTCCTGTGAGGGGCCTCCAGCACTCGTGGAAGTAGGCACTTGAAACAAAGAAATTCCCAAGCTAGCTACATGTATAACCAGAGAAGCTGAGCTACCCTTATTGACTCCAGAATATTGGACTCTAGATTTATCTGCAGGCATGCTGACCCCATTGATACTATTGCTGGGAAATTGCCAGATGTGCCCTGCCTAGCCTGTATTATCACTGGCACTACCTCTATCCTGGTACACCCCTCCACAAGCCTACACCTTGATAAAAATAGACAGGCCAGTGCTGAACAGTCCCCTACATGTAGAATTTACATGATAAAAACTAATTTTCCTGTAATATCTGACAATTTTAGGTTTTCTTCTTATTCTATTTATCATTTTCACCATCATAGTTAAAAATATTGATATAACTGCATTCAGGTAGTTTTGATACTCTTATCTCCCAAGATTTTCAATATTATCCTACTGATGATGTAATGAATTTCTGAAAGTAAACAACAGGATAGTGAATTTTAATAAAGACACCCACCCACCCACCATCACAAAAGGTATGAATTCCTAAACAATTTCACAGATTTCAATAAAACTGTCAGAAAGAAAAAAAAACATTGTGGATTTAACAAGTTCTACTTGCTTTTTGAAATAAATATTAATATTTACATTTAGCATTTTTTCTCCAAACAACACTTTTCACACCGACAATAATCATAGCTCAGGTTTATCTTGGTCTTTATTAAAAGTGTGAGGTACAGTGCCTCAGCGGATAGCATTCCAGTCTTGCAACCAAACTGGTACAGGTTCAAAACCTACCATCGGATGAGCCTGGGTCTACTACCTTGGTGTGTTCTGGGGGAAGACAATTTACTGCAATTGCCCTTACACTTAATAACCAATTTGTGTTGTTATTCCATACACCACCAAATCAACAATAACAAAACTTAAGTTCAAGTGTATTGCTTCTAATTGCAACAAAACCTAGTATTTTCTTTAGACATGTGAAAAAGATGTTGGGATTTGTATGGTTCTTCTATTGGTATTTCTGTTTAGTTTATTTCCATTTCAAAAGTCAATGACTGTTTAGCTGTATCAGGATTTGTGAGGTTCACAAAAGGATATTATTTGTGTCTGTTTTGCCATAAAAAAAAATTGTTCAATGCAGCTAACATGATCTAAATCCTATGTTAATAACTACCCACAAAGTATTTTGACTACTGAAGGTATGCATACATTTTTTTAATATCCAATTTAATACAGGTCTTTTGGGGAATGTTGTATGAAAATATCAACTCTTGTAGACCAGGGTCTAAGTTGATCCTAACAAACTGCATAGACCAAGGTCTCCTAGCATGTTATGCAACAGCAGAACAGATTTTCTGCAGTCTGAAGTTGCACTAGACATATAAGCCAGTATTTACTGCAAGTACATTGACGAAATGTACTTGAAATCAACTTAAAAACAGTGCAGGAAAAGATGGTTATCTGTGAATGTATATTAGCTACTCTTTAATTTAAGCCATAAAAATTTACATTCTTTTCATTTCATATATTACATGTTACAACTGACAACTGTGTATGTACTTAATCATGCAAACAGATCAAATAGCCTTTGAGGTACAATGGAATTAAAGAAAAGAATTTTAGTTGAAATATGACTCGGTTCTAAGTCAACCATTTTATATGATCTGAAATATATTATTTATTCCTAAATTATTTCAATTTTAAAAGTTAAACTGCCCAAAGCCAATCATTATTGATTCAATGGCTTCCATAATTTGGATGATACATCTTGCTGTGCTTTTTTAAATGGAACCCTTTTTTGTCTTTCCCATGAACACAGTGGCAGCCAACCATGTCAGGCATGGTCAGGTATCAAACACATCACATGGGTTACAAATCTAATAATGCTCTGCCAAATGAGCTTCCACGGCCGGCCAATTAAACATTTCTTCCCCTCCTTGTGCATGTTTTTATTCTATGTATTATCTGAGAATGCTGAATAACAATGTGTGAGGTCATGATACTTTTCAGATCTATTTATTTAAAAAATGATTTTGCTACTAACTGCCCTATAATGTGTCATTATGATTAGATTATGACATATTTGTATTTGTGGGAATCTACAAAATGTTGGCAGCAATTTTATTACTTTTTACTATAAATATTAATTAATTAATTAATTTAATTAACTTTCAAGCCTATGATGTTGATTAATTTCTTTTTCTCTTAAAACATAATCTACAATACATGTGCTATTAAAATGTTACAAAGAATGTCACATATCAGAAGTACTTTTAATTATTAACATTCATTAAGAACCAGTATCTTATTCTGTCATGTTCAGCAGCAAAATATTAAAGTTTGGGACAGTCAGACTTGAAGCTACATAGTTGCCCTTCTCTATCTGAAATAAGTGGGATTTTATTTTATTAATAGAGAGAGAGAGAGAGAGAGAGAGAGAGAGAGAGAGAGAGAGAGAGAGATTAAATATAAAACTGAAAAATACCACACACTTTACGATTTCCCCCAAGTAACCCCATCGTTTAACTAACGGTTGTATTAGACAGTGGAGAAAGGATCCTTTTGTCGTTTTAAGCGTCACATAGATCACACATTATTCTTCTTATTAACAGTTATCTCTTTTTATGGCAGTGACCCCTTTGTTCCAGTGGCCTATCTGCTTGTATACGTTACGCCTGAGTGAGTACAATAATGAAATTACTGCGGTGAAAGGCGTTACACTTCGCCGCCCCTTATAACGGGAAACACCCGCCGATAATGAGGCCCCCAAACTGTTAAATTATATCAACAAAAACGAAAATATCAGAAAAAATGTTAGTAAAATGAATCTAAAATATACAAGCATCATTTCTCATGCATAAGCCCGTCTGATCAAGGCCTAAATACCAGCAGACAACACATGGGTATAATAGAGGCATGCTCGCGTACTGAAACTACACATCACATATGGTGGCGAGTTGGCCTCATGCGTTTAAAGCCCTACCCCGTTCATATCTGCCTGTTTTTCCGTCTTTCTCCGCATTGCTGTAACCTCAAAAGCGAAACACGATCCCTGAACAATGTCTACATCGGGCTGAGTTGGGTACTTACATCTTTGCACATGGCTTCTAGCTGTACGGGTGTTTTATTCCTGCTCATCTGTGATGTGTGCTTGGTTTCGGGTGCTGCCATATTTGTTTCCGTCTGGCACATTAATCATGTGGGCGACCTCTAGCGGCGGGGTAATCTATCCACCCAATCTATATATGGCTAACGACGCTATCTCAGAGGGGATTCCCTACTGATGGAAAGAGGGTATATCCACCACTATATCAAATTAGATTTAGTGCGGTTAGTTATAAACATATATACATGTAAAAACAATAAACATGTCAAATGAAGTGCGGTACGTGGTCTACTGATAGAATAAACATGTTTTCATAACTAGAACTAAGCTAAATATAGAGAAGACGATAATATTTCCCACTGTACTTTTAAATCAGCATGTCTTGAGTATAAATGAAATCCGTTTTTTTTTAAATATTTTTTTTTCTTTTATCTTACACAACAGAATATTATGATCAAACAATGTAAATAAATTGGTGAAGAAACTGCTTGTCATACATCTCCGAAGCAAGGAGTGAGTATTTTTAATTACAGGTGATATTTTCTGCAAGGAAATCACTTGTTGGAAATCCCCAGCATCTCTGTTATTGGGGCCCCGCAAGTGGGGAAATTCAAACGCTTGTGCAACGTAATTTATTTTACGTAATAATAGTAGATATGATTTTGCGCTGGCGATTTAGAATTCGTTGGATATACGTCTTTGATCCGAATAAGTTCACCGTTTCTTTGGAAGACAGATAAATCCCATTATTTTTCTGGAAGCAGTATAGTACATTTGATTAAGCACGGTGGAAATAATGGTTCAACATGAAGTTTAAACATTGAATTTATTTTTGCCAAAAATAAGTATAACGTGTGGTATTCTTTGTATAATTTTCCTGATATATTTAGAAACATGTGGTTTAAGCAAATCGATCGCTAAATAATTATCGCATGGCTACTTAAATTCTAAATATTTTGGAGAAATCATTTTCACTATATGCAAAAGTTATGTAAGTAAGGTCAAATTATACTGTAAACGAGCAGAATCTTTCATCATGGTTAGTACGGGTAACAATTATTTCCTTTGTTCATTTTTCCATCGATCCCTGTTGAACTTAATGTGGTACTTAACGAGTCCTTTTATCCCCAATTTTGTTAGATAGGAATCCATGGTAGATTTATATGTATATAAGCAACTACGCATATTATGTATGCGTAACAGGAAATTAGTATATTTATAGACATTCCAAAGCCCAAATCGTTTATAATTTTCGAATACCGACAGTCTTAAAAAATCTTATATTTGAAAGGACAAAATAAACAATGGAAAGGCTGCGAGTTGTTGTTGTTGTTGTTGTTGTTGTTGTTGTGAGAGGGACATATGGGGCATGGCACCGCGAATTTTATTTTAAAAGAATGGTAATGGTCAATAATATTTTTCAAATAAAAAAAATTATAAACAAAATTGATTCAAAGATGACATTTTGTGTTAAAATTATATCATTTTTATAAAAAGAAGTGGACAATAGTACTATAAAATATTTCGAGTTGATTTATTGTGAAGAAAAAAATCTAGTGAAGTATAATTTTGTTGTTACGTGTTCTTAAGAAATTGTTACATCAGTATTATTCCACATAACTTTAGATTTTTTTCCTTCTGTATCTGAACGTTTGGATTAAGGACATATTTGTATCCTTCAAAGAAAGAAAAATGTATCAAAGACACACGCACGCACATAAATATTAACATATTCAGCAAAATATTCAAAGACTGTAGGTTTTGAAATTGACATTTCATATACAGTACTTTTAGAATATTTATTCAAAGATACCAATTATTACAGTTATCTTAGATCACACACATGAACATCGTGGAAATAGGAAATGGGTTCACATTTGCAAGTTTCCGGATTATTGTTTCCTAGAAACAAACAAAAAAGAAAACAAAAAAAAAATTGTACAGACTAATTATTGCGTAATAAATGGAATTGTAATCGCGCGTTCTTTTGTATTATTTTGGATTTAAAAGCAAAAATCCGCCTAAACATACTATCTTCGTATTTATCATTGTATACATGTTTTTCAAAAGATAAGAGAAAAATACATTACCTGATGGGCAATTTATTACGACATTGATGATTGTTGGATCGTCAATTTACAAAAGGAAGAGACGCTCAGCTCTATCCTTCTTCACACTCTGCCAATTACCATTTTTAAAGAAAAACAGTTCTTTATTTTCCAACAAATAAACAATGTCATTTCATTGTTTTGTCGCTATAGTTATCGCATTCGTCGTTATCGTCATTGTCATCATACTCGTTTAAATGATAGCAGATGTGGCATTGCGCAAAATTAACATCTCATTAGGAAAAGTAAAGATATTTTGTTCTGGAACGGATTTTGGGAATTTTAATAAAATTATGTACATAGGTTCATTCTTGAGTTGGGTTCGGTGTTTGAATAACAGTATATACACGTTTTCATGCATGCGTTTGCTTTGGTGTTTTATCAGCAAATGCAAGGTTATATCCTGCGATGTATGTAATTACATTATATAGTGACATAGGCCTGTATTTATCCAGACTAATCTGATAGTTGGAATCGAGCCTGTATGCCTCTGGTCACGAGTCTAGCACTTTAACCACTGTTAAACCGTGGCTCCTAGACTGAGTCTTTCAGTCCTGACATTCGCCAGATTTTCGTATTTTATACAAATAAAAGCTACAGTAAAAGATAATGGCTTTGATTTCCCCCATCTCATATTCATCTAAGGGTCTATTATTATCATTCATAGCAACCTTATGACCCAATATATACGTGTCACGTTTAGAACGAAAGTAGATTAAGAAACGTAATTTTATTCCTCGAGCTAAAATATCCATTATTTTCTAATTTCATGAATGTGATCGGTTAAATTACTGGCCTGATAGTTACAAAACTGTATTAATGTAACGATTTAGCTAAAGAATCAAAGCCAACCGTTTAAAATCATAATTAGAGACACCCCACCCCACACCATTTATATATATGTTCTTGTTAAGGGTATTTCATTTTGTCAGACATTTCGCCGTACTTTATTGATAAAACGTCAGACTCCTGTGTATGGATAAACACAAAAAGATAGTACCGAATTTATGCCAAAATTCTATTCTATGATTGCATAATATAAAAATTAAGCATGAATTTGATTTGTGTATACATCCATCTTCTTGACCATGTGGCCTGGCTATACCTAATCCATCATATTATTCATCGTTTAATATCCTACAAACAAATATTTTACTATTTGAATATTTTTGTTTGAGGGAGGGTGGGTCTGAAATACAAAACTATTTGCGTAGGCTTTTATTTTAACGGATTTATGTATATCTCAGAATCTCAGTTACTTTGTGAACCTGTGTCGGAAAAGGTCATTTCGAGATTTCTCAAGAAATGGACGCCACGGAGTAAAATAGAAGGTGACCTTTCTCTGAACAAAATCTATTTAAAACAGAAGAAAACAAACAAACAAAGCAAAACATCATATCAAAACAAAAAAAAAACAATCTCAAAAGAAATATAATATTTATCGTCTTTTTATGTTTTCATGCGTTCCATAGATAGTAGAGTAGTCTTAGTGTATACGTGATCCCAACATCCCTAAGTATGGAAAGATTCCATCAGTAATTAAAAAAATATTATATATTAAATTCTAAACAGGACACAGCTTTGTATGAATCTAACATGAGAGGGGACGAGGTTGCTTAGTATTTCATATCATTACACATTGATAAACAGCCCAGGTTTTCGAATAGTACCCAGTAATATAACACGATACATTCAAATTCATACTCGTGGCTAGTCTTTCTTGCTAAAACTAGGAAATGTTTCTCACGGTGGAATCACTTTTTTGTTGTATCAAATAAAATTATTTAGGTTAAAATGTGTCTTGACAATTTTCTTGAATCTAGAGCTGCATTAAAAATAATCATATATGCTCTTTATGAATTTTAATCGTTTGTCATGAAATGTTACACACGGGGGAAACTGTATTCAGTTACTATGTGAATGTACGCAGAAACAAGCTACATGTATTTAAAATCAATCTCAATTTAAAAAAATAAAAGGAAACGTCAACACAATTAAATATGTTATTATTCACAAAAAGGCAATGAGATTTTACTCAGTTCTCAATAGTCAACTCTCATGGACTTCTTCATCATGAATACAACTTAAGCAATGATGCATCAAATTAAAACACTGATTATTCAGGAATTGCTTTAAAATTTTAATATATAACGTGCAAATGTGTCAATGCGTTTCTAAGTTAGCAGAGAGAGAGAGAGAGAGAGAGAGAGAGAGAGAGAGAGAGAGAGAGAGAGAGAGCAATGTTGTCCATAGTTAATTATGTCTTTTTTCTTCTTCTTTTTTTTATTGTTGCTGCTAATTTTAATTTTTGAGTAAAACAATATTTATAAGGGTATATCGTACTCGGACAAGTGGAATACAGTGATTTGCCCAAGTACACACGACGGTCGTAAATCGGACTGATCCGATATTTGCAGTTAAACATGTGTACCCTTTTCTGTTACATTATGACATAGTAAATTTAGATTATTAATTATTATTATTATTATTTTTTTTTTTTTTATATCCCTTTTAATAAACTTTCATTTTCCGGTGTTGACTCGTCCAGTTTGTGACCTGTCAAGATTAAACAGGACATATTAAAGGGAAATAACTCGATCAAAAGTGTGTAGCTTGCGACATTACTCCCCCTTATATAGTTGTCTGTTGGACTAGTATTAATCAATCTCCCATAGTAAACACTTTATATTAAAAATTCAACAACTTAAAATTTCTGGGTGTTAATGATCAGACCTATATTTCTCCATGCACAACTATCTTTGGTGCAAGCTTCTTTGTGGAGAACACCAAATGAGTCACAGTACTTTTTGTCTACATGTGGATAAAACATGTTATTGATTCTGCACCCAATGAATCAGGTCCTACCTTCATTATTGAGTACTCCTAAGTCATGCATGTAAAAGTACTAACATTGCATCAATAGAAAATTGTCTATATTTTTTAAAATTACAGACAGGTTAAGCTCTCAAAAGATATTTTTACGAAAATTTTACTTTTCCTTATTAACCAATTATGGATCACCAAATCTGTATATACATGTACTCTATTATTTGTTCACCCATTTCTAGACTGGTTCACAGTTCTTCCATATAATTAGTACCCTGTGTCCTGTTGTCATCACCATCACCCGTATTTATACTGCTACAGCTTTTAGTATTGCTTCAGAAATAGCAAGTACAAATATAGTGTGTTGCAGCACACAGTACCAGTTAACCTGATGGAGAGTTGTTGTTGTAGGGTTTAATGCCATTTTTCAGCACACGATAGGCTATATATGGTGGCCAGTATTAATGGTGGAGGAAGAACCTGGGAAACCCCTGGAAAGAACCGCTGACTCACAAGAAGCTACTGGCAAGCTTTCTCACATAACTACATTAGCCGAATCTTAGACTCGAACCCACGCAGACAGCGGTGAGATGGCAGTGATCCGGAATGGATAGCGCTTTAGACCACTTGGCCACTCAGGGCCCCTCCTGATGGAGAGAAGGACAAAGTGTAACATTGTCCAAAATGTTCAATAGTATGTCCTGAACATGTAAACCATAAACAGATTCGATTTAAGTCAAGCCTACATTTTATTTATTTAGAAAGTAAAGATCTTAACACTGACCTTAAAAAATGAACATTGACCTTAATATACAGTGTGGACAGACAGACATATAGACAGACATGGATGCCAAAGTGGTTCCCATATAGAGCTTCTGCCAAGAGGGAGTGGAAATTATTGATTATCCAAACAACCAATTTTCTAGACAAATTAATTACACCATTGGGTATAGATAATATCCATCTTACAACAGTAGGAGAGAGACCATTTTCCATGTTCAGTAATAACTGAAACTTCAATTACTGGTGCTTTAATAATGCATTTACTGGTATTGTCTTTATTGTCCATGATAATGAAATATAAGCATAGGTTAATTAATGTTTGGCTTAAGCAACTCTTAAAAATGTTACACCTTTGCTATAGCTCCTAACAGGCTGTAAATATGCAAAATATTTATATTATTAAATCGTTAAATTAGGTCATGTATGCAAGACAGAATTTGTATTCTCTTGACAGGTTAGTGGTAATACTTATCACATGCTATATAGTACTGTATAAACATAAAGTAAGTCATTTATGCCTCATTTTAGTACATCCAATGAAAGTAAGTCATTTATGCCTCATTTTAGTACATCCAATGAAAGTAAGTCATTTATGCCTCATTTTAGGACATCCAAAGAAAGTAAGTTATTTATGCCTCATTTTCATGTTAGAATGGAGATAAACAGTGTTTTCCAATGTGTTATCTTTTGAATATAAATACATAGGAGTTACTATATCTATCACTTGCTATCTTGGGAATTAAGAACAATAATATTCCAAATAAGAATATTTATCAAATGAAATCTGTTGATCAAGTACTATATAGTGACTGTTTCAGTCATCTTCCAGTTTTCACATGTCAGCTGCATACTTGTAATAACAATTATCTTATCAGTCGGTTTTTTGCTTTTTGAAATTTTCCCTAAAAAGAGGGAAATCTTGAGCTTTTGAATAGGCTATGGATCACAAATATTACTATATATATATATATATATATATATATATATATATATATATATATATATATATATATATATATATATATATATATATATATATATATATATCTATATATATATATATATATATATATATATATATATATATATATATATATATATATGTATGTATGTATATATGTATGTATATATATATATATATATATATATATATATATATATATATATATATATATATATATATATATATATATATATATATATATATATATATATATATGCACTTAGAAGTCTGGTTAAGCTGTGTATGGTTAAGCTGTGAAGAGTTGTTAATGTTACCATATATACTCTTATAGGTCAGATCAGTATGGGTCAAGTTAATATTACCATATATACTCACTTATAAGTCAGATCAGACTGGGTCAAGTTAATATTACCAATAATACTCACTTATAAGTCAGATCAGACTGGGCTGAGTTGTGAATGTTACCATATATACTCACTTACAACTCAGGCAAGATTGGCTGAGTTGTGAATGTTACCATATATACTCACTTATAAGACAGATCAGACTGGGCTGAGTGTGAATGTTACCATATTTACTCACTTAAAAGTCAGATCAGACTGGGTCAAGTTGTTAATATTACCATATATACTCACTTATAAGTCTGCTTAAACTGCAAATTGTACAGGTCCAGATCAGCCAAAGCATTAATGTAAAATTACCCAAACAAGTGGTAATATGGAAATTGAAGACTTGACTTTTTGCGGGCTGGGTTAGGTGGTTTAATTGATACTTTCAATAAATGACTGACTAAATCATGCATTGGAAATGAGAGCTATAGGCTTTTGCTGATGATACTCCTAAGCAGTTAATCTGGGTAGTTGTTTAAGCAAGACTGTGGTATGCATGATGTCGGATCTCGAATCATAAGAAACAAGGCCACAGCAGCCCCTTGTTTGACTTATGAAGAGTATTATTGTTTTTGTTTGTAGTACACTTCCTGTATATCTGTAATAAGGTATAATACATCAGCATAATACTAGAAAAGCTAATTTTTTAAAATAAAATCCGTAAATTATAAGGTCACAATTGTGTTATATAAACTACATTTTCTCAAAATGTCCAAGATTTTCGCTCAGGGTTCATCATGATGAAGATTGTTAATTAGTAGCAAATGCAGTACGAGTTGTTGCAGGCTGAAATATTTTCAGAGACCAGATATTTTGAAAACCAATTAAGCGTTAAAATCAGCATTATATATTGAAGTCTCCACCACATGAACGACACCCAATATATTGATTTGTTATCATTCTCTCAAGTGTACCAATTAATCATTATTATTAAAAGAAATGAACAGTTTGACGCAGCTAAATCATTTTGAAAATACAAACGTTGTTTAGTAACCTCTTCTTGAAATCAGTCCTTTCCTTAAAGTCTAACTTTATATCTATAATTCTTCTATAATTCTTCCAGGTTCGTGTTCAGTACATTAGTTTTCAATGTCATTTCCAGTACATTTTTTGTTATATCAATATTTTGAAATGGCATTTCAAATAAATATTTTGTTATATTATTGGTATTAATGGCATTTCCAGTACATTTTTTGTTATATCATTGGTTTTCAATGGCATTTCAAGTACATTTTAGTTATGTCAATATTTTTCAATGGCATTTCCAGTACTTTTTTTGGCATTTTGAATACATTTTTATATATATTTGGATTTCAATGGCATTTACAGTTATCTTTGATCACACACATGAACATCGTGGAAATAGGAAATGGGTTCACATTTGCAAGTTTACATTTACAAAAAGGAAGAGACGCTCAGCTCTTTCCTTCTTCACACTCTGCCAATTACCATTTTGAAAGAAAAAGTTTTTTTTTCCCCCAACAAATTAACAATGTTGTTTCATTGTTTTGTCGCTATAATTATCGCATTCGTCATTATTGTCATTGGCATCATAATCGTTTAAAGCATAAACAGATGTGGCATTTCCGCAAGATTAACATCTCATTAAGAAAAGTAAAAATACTTTGTTCTGGAATGGATTTTGGGAATTTGAATAAAATAATGTACATAGGTTCATTCTTGACTTGGGTTCGGTGTTTGAATAACTGTGTGTACACATTTCCATGCATGTGTTTGCTTTGGTAGTTTACGGCGCATCAGCAAATACAAAGTTATATCCTGCCGAGGCATGTTAATACATTGCACAGTGACTCAGGACAGTATTTATCCAGGCTAATCTGATAGTTGGAATCGAACCTGTATGTCTCTGGTAATGAGTCTAGCACTTTAACCACTGTTACACCGTGGCTCCTAGACTGAGTTTCAGTCCTGACATTTGTCAGATTTTCGTATTTTATACTAATAAAAGCTAAAGTAAAAGATAATAGCTTTAATTTCCCCATCTCATATCCATTTAAGGGTGGTTAACATTGGCATTTACAATACATTTTTTGATATCATTGGTTTTCAATGGCATTTCCAGAACATTTTTTTGCTATATCATGCCAAGGAAACGGGTGCTAAGTGTCTTTCCAAACGGCACACTGAGGCAGTGTTCCTAACGGGACACTGATTTTAATGCATTGTTAATTAAGCTATAAAGGGTCACATTTATCTGTTTCCTGTAGCACACATCTGAATTTCGTAACAATGGAGAATTTAGAGTAATTTAGCCGTCTCAAACTGAGTCTGTGAATCCAGTAAAAATTTACTAACAACTACACTACTGATACCCTATCTAGGTCCATAATAACTAGCCAAAATAAAATTCCCCATTTTTGTAACAAAACTGCTAAACTTTACATCTGCAATAAATACCCTCTATGCAGTAATCCTACAAACCAAGGATTGAAATATACATTGGACATGATATCTGTTGAATGTGCCAAAGCACTCACCACAGTGACTGGAATGTCTGGAGAGTAGGTGAATGACATAGCAGACAGATCTGCAAATTGATTATAAATATTATGCTACATCAATTCCAACAATACACTGAATCCACAAAATGTGAATCTTCCACAGTGCATGGTAAAAAAAACCCAAGAAAATAAGTAGTTAATAGCCATGAAAAATAGGTTACTACAATCTAATTCAGATCTTAGTGAGTAGCAATCCTGGTTCAGGGCATCCAAAATGGGCCATATCAGATAAAATGCTAATTTTGAAAAGGACTGCCTACATGGCCAAACAATGTGCAGGACTTGAAGGCCGTGAGTTGGACACACCTTCAGTTGGCTCCATGAAGTTTCATGACTGTAAATTTAACAATACAAAATATGGTAGTAAAAGCAATAACAGGAACTCTAAATGTGACAGCCACTGCTGCAAGAAAGTGACAAAGCTTGAAAAAACGACCTATCCATTTGACCTCTAATGGAATATTCAAGAAGTCTTATTCAACTCACAAAATAGTTGTTCATGTATCTTGTATATCTTGAGGACAATGGCCTAATATTTTTTTTTATTGATTGGTCAAACTGACTGGTAATTTTATTGAGCTACATTATCCTTCTATCTGCAAATAAGATTGGTCAAATCGACTGGTGATTTTATTGAGCTACATTATCCTTTTATCTGCAAATAAGATTGGTCAAACCGACTGGTAATTTTATTGAGCTACATTATCCTTCTATCTGCAAATAAGATTGGTCAAACCGACTGGTAATTTTATTGAGCTACATTATCCTTATATCTGCAAATAAGATTGGTCAAACCGACTGGTAATTTTATTGAGCTACATTATCCTTCTATCTGCAAATATGATTGGTCAAATCGACTGGTAATTTTATTGAGCTACATTATCCTTTTATCTGCAAATAAGATTGGTCACACTGACTGGTAATTTTATTGACCTACATTATCCTTCTATCTGCAAATAAGATTGGTCAAATCGACAGGTAATTTTATTGAGCTACATTATCCTTCTATCTGCAAATAAGATTGGTCAAACCGACTGGTAATTTTATTGACCTACATTATCCTTCTATCTGCAAATAAGATTGGTCAAACCGACTGGTAATTTTATTGAGCTACATTATCCTTCTATCTGCAAATTAGATTGGTCAAACCGACTGGTAATTTTATTGAGCTACATTATCCTTCTATCTGCAAATAAGATTGGTCAAACCGACTGGTAATTTTATTGAGCTACATTATCCTTCTATCTGCAAATAAGATTGGTCAAACTGACTGGTAATTTTATTGAGCTACATTATCCTTCTATCTGCAAAAAAGATTGGTCAAATCGACTGGTAATATTATTGAGCTACATTATCCTTCTATCTGCAAATAAGATTGGTCAAACCGACTGGTAATTTTATTGAGCTACATTATCCTTATATCTGCAAATAAGATTGGTCAAACCGACTGGTAATTTTATTGAGCTACATTATCCTTCTATCTGCAAATAAGATTGGTCAAACCGTCTGGTAATTTTATTGAGCTACATTATCCTTCTATCTGCAAATAAGATTGGTCAAACTGACTGGTAATTTTATTGAGTTACATTATCCTTCTATCTGCAAATAAGATTGGTCAAACCGACTGGTAATTTTATTGAGCTACATTATCCTTCTATCTGCAAATAAGATTGGTCAAACCGACTGGTAATTTTATTGAGCTACATTATCCTTCTATCTGCAAAAAAGATTGGTCAAATCGACTGGTAATATTATTGAGCTACATTATCCTTCTATCTGCAAATAAGATTGGTCAAACCGACTAGTAATTTTATTGAGCTACATTATCCTTATATCTGCAAATAAGATTGGTCAAACCGACTGGTAATTTTATTGAGCTACATTATCCTTCTATCTGCAAATAAGATTGGTCAAACCGTCTGGTAATTTTATTGAGCTACATTATCCTTCTATCTGCAAATAAGATTGGTCAAACTGACTGGTAATTTTATTGAGTTACATTATCCTTCTATCTGCAAATAAGATTGGTCAAACCGACTGGTAATTTTATTGAGCTACATTATCCTTCTATCTGCAAATAAGATTGGTCAAACCGACTGGTAATTTTATTGACCTACATTATCCTTCTATCTGCAAAAAAGATTGGTCAAATCGACTGGTAATTTTATTGAGCTACATTATCCTTCTATCTGCAAATAAGATTGGTCAAACTGACTGGTAATTTTATTGAGCTACATTATCCTTCTATCTGCAAATAAGATTGGTCAAACCGACTGGTAATTTTATTGAGCTACATTATCCTTCTATCTGCAAATAAGATTGGTCAAACCGACTGGTAATTTTATTGAGCTACATTATCCTTCTATCTGCAAAAAAGATTGGTCAAATCGACTGGTAATTTTATTGAGCTACATTATCCTTCTATCTGCAAATAAGATTGGTCAAATCCACTGGTAATTTTATTGAGCTACATTATCCTTTTATCTGCAAATAAGATTGGTCAAACCAACTGGTAATTTTATTGAGCTACATTATCCTTCTATCTGTAAATAAGATTGGTCACACTGACTGGTAATTTTATTGAGCTACATTATCCTTCTATCTGCAAATATGATTGGTCAAATCGACTGGTAATTTTATTGAGCTACATTATCCTTTTATCTGCAAATAAGATTGGTCACACTGACTGGTAATTTTATTGACCTACATTATCCTTCTATCTGCAAATAAGATTGGTCAAATCGACTGGTAATTTTATTGAGCTACATTATCCTTCTATCTGCAAATAAGATTGGTCAAACCGACTGGTAATTTTATTGACCTACATTATCCTTCTATCTGCAAATAAGATTGGTCAAACCGACTGGTAATTTTATTGAGCTACATTATCCTTCTATCTGCAAATTAGATTGGTCAAACCGACTGGTAATTTTATTGAGCTACATTATCCTTCTATCTGCAAATAAGATTGGTCAAACCGACTGGTAATTTTATTGAGCTACATTATCCTTCTATCTGCAAATAAGATTGGTCAAACCGACTGGTAATTTTATTGAGCTACATTATCCTTCTATCTGCAAAAAAGATTGGTCAAATCGACTGGTAATATTATTGAGCTACATTATCCTTCTATCTGCAAATAAGATTGGTCAAACCGACTAGTAATTTTATTGAGCTACATTATCCTTATATCTGCAAATAAGATTGGTCAAACCGACTGGTAATTTTATTGAGCTACATTATCCTTCTATCTGCAAATAAGATTGGTCAAACCGTCTGGTAATTTTATTGAGCTACATTATCCTTCTATCTGCAAATAAGATTGGTCAAACTGACTGGTAATTTTATTGAGCTACATTATCCTTCTATCTGCAAATAAGATTGGTCAAACCGACTGGTAATTTTATTGAGCTACATTATCCTTCTATCTGCAAATAAGATTGGTCAAACTGACTGGTAATTTTATTGAGCTACATTATCCTTCTATCTGCAAATAAGATTGGTCAAACCGACTAGTAATTTTATTGAGCTACATTATCCTTCTATCTGCAAATAAGATTGGTCAAACCAACTGGTAATTTTATTGAGCTACATTATCCTTCTATCTGCAAATAAGATTGGTCACACTGACTGGTAATTTTATTGAGCTACATTATCCTTCTATCTGCAAATATGATTGGTCAAATCGACTGGTAATTTTATTGAGCTACATTATCCTTTTATCTGCAAATAAGATTTGTCACACTGACTGGTAATTTTATTGACCTACATTATCCTTCTATCTGCAAATAAGATTGGTCAAATCGACTGGTAATTTTATTGAGCTACATTATCCTTCTATCTGCAAATAAGATTGGTCAAACCGACTGGTAATTTTATTGACCTACATTATCCTTCTATCTGCAAATAAGATTGGTCAAACCGACTGGTAATTTTATTGAGCTACATTATCCTTCTATCTGCAAATAAGATTGGTCAAACCGACTGGTAATTTTATTGAGCTACATTATCCTTCTATCTGCAAATAAGATTGGTCAAACCGACTGGTAATTTTATTGAGCTACATTATCCTTCCATCTGCAAATAAGATTGGTCAAACCGACTGGTAATTTTATTGAGCTACATTATCCTTCTATCTGCAAAAAAGATTGGTCAAATCGACTGGTAATTTTATTGAGCTACATTATCCTTCTATCTGCAAATAAGATTGGTCAAACCGACTGGTAATTTTATTGACCTACATTATCCTTCTATCTGCAAATAAGATTGGTCAAACCGACTGGTAATTTTATTGAGCTACATTATCCTTCTATCTGCAAATAAGATTGGTCAAACCGTCTGGTAATTTTATTGAGCTACATTATCCTTCTATCTGCAAATAAGATTGGTCAAACTGACTGGTAATTTTATTGAGTTACATTATCCTTCTATCTGCAAATAAGATTGGTCAAATCGACTGGTAATTTTATTGAGCTACATTATACTTCTATCTGCAAATAAGATTGGTCAAACCGACTGGTAATTTTATTGAGCTACATTATCCTTCTATCTGCAAATAAGATTGGTCAAATCGACTGGTAATTTTATTGAGCTACATTATCCTTCTATCTGCAAAAAGATTGGTAAAATCGACTGGTAATTTTATTGAGCTACATTATCCTTCTATCTGCAAATAAGATTGGTCAAACCGACTGGTAATTTTATTGAGCTACATTATCCTTATTTCTGCAAATAAGATTGGTTAAACCGACTGGTAATTTTATTGAGCTACATTATCCTTCTATCTGCAAATAAGATTGGTCAAACCGTCTGGTAATTTTATTGAGCTACATTATCCTTCTATCTGCAAATAAGATTGGTCAAACTGACTGGTAATTTTATTGAGTTACATTATCCTTCTATCTGCAAATAAGATTGGTCAAACCGACTGGTAATTTTATTGACCTACATTATCCTTCTATCTGCAAATAAGATTGGTCAAACCGACTGGTAATTTTATTGAGCTACATTATCCTTCTATCTGCAAAAAAGATTGGTCAAATCGACTGGTAATTTTATTGAGCTACATTATCCTTCTATCTGCAAATAAGATTGGTCAAACTGACTGGTAATTTTATTGAGCTACATTATCCTTCTATCTGCAAATAAGATTGGTCAAACCGACTGGTAATTTTATTGAGCTACATTATCCTTCTATCTGCAAATAAGATTGGTCAAACCGACTGGTAATTTTATTGAGCTACATTATCCTTCTATCTGCAAAAAAGATTGGTCAAATCGACTGGTAATTTTATTGAGCTACATTATCCTTCTATCTGCAAATAAGATTGGTCAAATCCACTGGTAATTTTATTGAGCTACATTATCCTTTTATCTGCAAATAAGATTGGTCAAACCAACTGGTAATTTTATTGAGCTACATTATCCTTCTATCTGTAAATAAGATTGGTCACACTGACTGGTAATTTTATTGAGCTACATTATCCTTCTATCTGCAAATATGATTGGTCAAATCGACTGGTAATTTTATTGAGCTACATTATCCTTTTATCTGCAAATAAGATTGGTCACACTGACTGGTAATTTTATTGACCTACATTATCCTTCTATCTGCAAATAAGATTGGTCAAATCGACTGGTAATTTTATTGAGCTACATTATCCTTCTATCTGCAAATAAGATTGGTCAAACCGACTGGTAATTTTATTGACCTACATTATCCTTCTATCTGCAAATAAGATTGGTCAAACCGACTGGTAATTTTATTGAGCTACATTATCCTTCTATCTGCAAATTAGATTGGTCAAACCGACTGGTAATTTTATTGAGCTACATTATCCTTCTATCTGCAAATAAGATTGGTCAAACCGACTGGTAATTTTATTGAGCTACATTATCCTTCTATCTGCAAATAAGATTGGTCAAACCGACTGGTAATTTTATTGAGCTACATTATCCTTCTATCTGCAAAAAAGATTGGTCAAATCGACTGGTAATATTATTGAGCTACATTATCCTTCTATCTGCAAATAAGATTGGTCAAACCGACTAGTAATTTTATTGAGCTACATTATCCTTCTATCTGCAAATAAGATTGGTCAAACCGACTGGTAATTTTATTGAGCTACATTATCCTTCTATCTGCAAATAAGATTGGTCAAACCGTCTGGTAATTTTATTGAGCTACATTATCCTTCTATCTGCAAATAAGATTGGTCAAACCGACTGGTAATTTTATTGAGCTACATTATCCTTCTATCTGCAAATAAGATTGGTCAAACTGACTGGTAATTTTATTGAGCTACATTATCCTTCTATCTGCAAATAAGATTGGTCAAACCGACTGGTAATTTTATTGAGCTACATTATCCTTCTATCTGCAAATAAGATTGGTCAAACTGACTGGTAATTTTATTGAGCTACATTATCCTTCTATCTGCAAATAAGATTGGTCAAACCGACTAGTAATTTTATTGAGCTACATTATCTTTCTATCTGCAAATAAGATTGGTCAAACCAACTGGTAATTTTATTGAGCTACATTATCCTTCTATCTGCAAATAAGATTGGTCACACTGACTGGTAATTTTATTGAGCTACATTATCCTTCTATCTGCAAATATGATTGGTCAAATCGACTGGTAATTTTATTGAGCTACATTATCCTTTTATCTGCAAATAAGATTTGTCACACTGACTGGTAATTTTATTGACCTACATTATCCTTCTATCTGCAAATAAGATTGGTCAAATCGACTGGTAATTTTATTGAGCTACATTATCCTTCTATCTGCAAATAAGATTGGTCAAACCGACTGGTAATTTTATTGACCTACATTATCCTTCTATCTGCAAATAAGATTGGTCAAACCGACTGGTAATTTTATTGAGCTACATTATCCTTCTATCTGCAAATAAGATTGGTCAAACCGACTGGTAATTTTATTGAGCTACATTATCCTTCTATCTGCAAATAAGATTGGTCAAACCGACTGGTAATTTTATTGAGCTACATTATCCTTCCATCTGCAAATAAGATTGGTCAAACCGACTGGTAATTTTATTGAGCTACATTATCCTTCTATCTGCAAAAAAGATTGGTCAAATCGACTGGTAATTTTATTGAGCTACATTATCCTTCTATCTGCAAATAAGATTGGTCAAACCGACTGGTAATTTTATTGACCTACATTATCCTTCTATCTGCAAATAAGATTGGTCAAACCGACTGGTAATTTTATTGACCTACATTATCCTTCTATCTGCAAATAAGATTGGTCAAACCGTCTGGTAATTTTATTGAGCTACATTATCCTTCTATCTGCAAATAAGATTGGTCAAACTGACTGGTAATTTTATTGAGTTACATTATCCTTCTATCTGCAAATAAGATTGGTCAAATCGACTGGTAATTTTATTGAGCTACATTATACTTCTATCTGCAAATAAGATTGGTCAAACCGACTGGTAATTTTATTGAGCTACATTATCCTTCTATCTGCAAATAAGATTGGTCAAATCGACTGGTAATTTTATTGAGCTACATTATCCTTCTATCTGCAAAAAGATTGGTCAAATCGACTGGTAATTTTATTGAGCTACATTATCCTTCTATCTGCAAATAAGATTGGTCAAACCGACTGGTAATTTTATTGAGCTACATTATCCTTCTATCTGCAAATAAGATTGGTCAAACCGACTGGTAATTTTATTGAGCTACATTATCCTTCTATCTGCAAATAAGATTGGTCAAATCGACTGGTAATTTTATTGAGCTACATTATCCTTTTATCTGCAAATAAGATTGGTCAAACCAACTGGTAATTTTATTGAGCCACATTATCCTTCTATCTGCAAATAAGATTGGTCACACTGACTGGTAATTTTATTGAGCTACATTATCCTTCTATCTGCAAATTTGATTGGTCAAATCGACTGGTAATTTTATTGAGCTACATTATCCTTTTATCTGCAAATAAGATTGGTCACACTGACTGGTAATTTTATTGACCTACATTATCCTTCTATCTGCAAATAAGATTGGTCAAATCGACTGGTAATTTTATTGAGCTACATTATCCTTCTATCTGCAAATAAGATTGGTCAAACCGACTGGTAATTTTATTGACCTACATTATCCTTCTATCTGCAAATAAGATTGGTCAAACCGACTGGTAATTTTATTGAGTTACATTATCCTTCTATCTGCAAATAAGATTGGTCAAACCGACTGGTAATTTTATTGAGCTACATTATCCTTCTATCTGCAAATAAGATTGGTCAAACCGACTGGTAATTTTATTGAGCTACATTATCCTTCTATCTGCAAATAAGATTGGTCAAACCGACTGGTAATTTTATTGAGCTACATTATCCTTCTATCTGCAAAAAAGATTGGTCAAATCGACTGGTAATTTTATTGAGCTACATTATCCTTCTATCTGCAAATAAGATTGGTCAAACCGACTGGTAATTTTATTGAGCTACATTATCCTTCTATCTGCAAATAAGATTGGTCAAACCGTCTGGTAATTTTATTGAGCTACATTATCCTTCTATCTGCAAATAAGATTGGTCAAACTGACTGGTAATTTTATTGAGTTACATTATCCTTCTATCTGCAAATAAGATTGGTCAAATCGACTGGTAATTTTATTGAGCGACATTATCCTTTTATCTGCAAATAAGATTGGTCACACTGACTGGTAATTTTATTGAGCTACATTATCCTTCTATCTGCAAAAAAAATTGGTCAAATCGACTGGTAATTTTATTGAGCTACATTATCCTTCTATCTGCAAATAAGATTGGTCAAACCGACTGGTAATTTTATTGAGCTACATTATCCTTCTATCTGCAAAAAAGATTGGTCAAATCGACTGTTAATTTTATTGAGCTACATTATCCTTCTGTCTGCAAATAAGATTGGTCAAACCGACTGGTAATTTTATTGAGCTACATTATCCTTCTATCTGCAAATAAGACTGGTCAAACCAACTGGTAATTTTATTGAGCTACATTATTATTATATCTGCAAACAGGATGAAAAAATGAATATCAAGTAAACAATTAAAAAAGAATGTTTATTCAGTTTTGATCATGCTGGCATCAAACAACTCAAGGCATCTAAAGCAAAGATTAAGACATGATTAATAAAGAGAAATATACAAAACAGATCATTAAAATACATATCAATGTGGTCAGCAAAACGATGCTTAGAAAACAAAACACACATTTACAAGTAGCGCATATTTGTCCGATAAATATTTTGTTGTATTACTTCCTAAAACAATTCTTACCTAATATTAAAAACATCTGAAGCACATAATAATGGAAAACAAATGATTTTACAACCAAATCCATCTAGACTATGCAGTTTGGCTTGAATATTTACAACCAAATCCATCTAGACTATGCAGTTTGGCTTGAATATTTACAACCAAATCCATCTAGACTATGCAGTTTGGCTTGAATATTTACAACCAAATCCATCTAGACTATGCAGTTTGGCTTGAATATTTACAACCAAATCCATCTAGACTATGCAGTTTGGCTTGAATATTTGGGAGAACCTTGTGTTGTCCCAAAATAGCATTATTTACTGTCGTAGTGGTGGTTTTAAGAACAAGATTCCCATTCCCTAAACTGTAAACATGTACTTTTATGACATGACTATGTTTTGATATGATCTACTACACTTTTTAAGGTGGATCAGTTTGCAGATAGTGTATTAACTGTCCTATAGTGACACTTGGACAGTGATAGTATATTTTCTGTGTATTTTGGTATGCAACCCCTTGAATGAGTTATGGGTTGGTTGTGTACAGTTTCATGTAACACAATGATCTTGTTGAAAGTTTGACAACATCTTGATACAAGTCAGGGTTCATACAGAATTCTTAATGAAATATTCAAAGACTTTTACCAAACTTTCAAAGACCACAAACATAGATTTCCAAGACTTTTTTTTGCTGACATTTTGTATACAAGCTATGTTATATGAGAAAACAATGAATGCAAAATACTACAATATTGTTCAATGATGAAATTCAAATGCTCATTTGTTATTGTGGCGGCAATGAAACTGAACAGGTCATCAAAAGAAAGAAACCAGGAAAACCTGACTACATCCAAATCTAACAACATTGGACAATTTTATTTGTGATTATGGAATGAAATTAAAATGCTTGGATTTATTTCAATTTTCAAAGAATTTTAAACACCTCTGCGTAATCTGCTTAATCTTCCCAAACTTTCAAGGCCTTGGTGAAAAACCTTAAAAGACCGCAAGAATCCTGCAAGTGCAAGATGAGATAAAACAATGTACTGGAAAACATTCTATCTCACTGAAATGCTAAATCATCCACAAGATATTTCAGATCTCCTTCTGCCTTTTCTTCTTAATTTCTGTTATACACTTCATTTTTATCCATCCATTTTGTGTTCCACAAAAAATTATGTAATTATCTCAAAATTGAAACTTTTGCATGGGAAAGTTTCTTTAAAGGGCTCTCCTTAAATATTTCTCTTGAGCGGAACAGTTAGGAAATTAATTTACTTATTTCTGTTGCTTGCAAATTTTAAGGAGAACATGGTTAATGCAGCTTCGAAGTTAAAACAATCTGAGAAACAAAGTGAAAAAGAATGATTCTGTTGCATAAGATGAAAAAATATACAAACTGTAATTTTAGGAAAATTTAAAACACAAGTTCTATAAAGATATTGAAAAAAACCTGTTTGCAATAATGTCTTTATCATCTGATTAAGTACTGCTGCATTAGCAATTGAAGAATTTGGAATGTAAATTAAACTTCATACTTAGAGAAGATCATTAATATAGCACTTCTCACTATCAGGCTCTTCATTATAACACTCTTCCAGTTGTAAGACCCTTCATTATAACATGTTTCATGTTATAAGGCCTTTCATTATAACATGGTTCCTTTGACAAAGCCTTTGTTTATAAAAATGTTACTATTATAAGGCCCTTAATTATAACACAGTTCCTGCTGTAAGGCCCTTAATTATAACATGGTTCCTTTCATAATGCCTTTGTTTGTAACAATGTTACCGTTATAAGGCCCTTAATTATATCATGGTTCATTTCATAAAGCCTTTGTTTATAACAATATTGCTGTTATAAGGCCCTTAATTATTACATGGTTCCTGTTGTAAAGCCCTTTATTATAACACTATAAGGCAGTATACTCATGGCTCCCTTATTATAATGAGAAGATGCTTTACATCTTTGACCAAGTCAAGCGTGTGCTTTCAAAGGAGTGTTTTGAAAAACAAAAATTCAGGACCCTATAAAAGGTTAAAGCTGTCAGTGAATGAAAACTAGAGTTAAGCAAAAGCACACTTAATTTACCACAACAAGCTGGATGTTTATGTCAGCCTACTCCGTTATAGCTGGCAATATGTGAGGTAAAACACGATGTGAAACCGTAGCTCTTAATCTTTTACACAATATATACTAAGTGAAAATCCCCAAATATCGTGAAAAACTTACAGCAAACTATTTGGACCTTGGAGTAAAATAACATATGCTGACAATTTGTTTTGTGTCAAGAAATACAATATATCTAGAGCAGTCAGAGCATCTATTGTAATCTGTAGATAACAATAAACATTTATTTACCTGTATCAATACCTGTGTCATTTAATATGCATTAAAAATATAATCACAGTCATATGCAACATGATAATTGAAAAAAAGAAAGATTTGGTTTAACTATAGATCATTTAATTAGAGAAGGATTCTGGTATCTGTGGATTTCTACTTGGCAAATTGTAACCAGCATCAAACATCCTTGACCAGTGAGATGATCTAATTAATTTGTTGAAAAATGTGCATTACATTAATTTGTGTCAATAATGACTTCAGAAGAAAGAGGCACAAATGATATATCACAATTCTGTGTAGCAAGTCCAGCTACAGTGGACCTCATTTAACTGTATGCCTCCTATCTGAATATCTCAAATATTTGTATACAATTTATATACACCAATCGTTTCTCATTTATACAAAATCTGCTCATATGTATTATATGTAGAACAGCATGGTTGTTATGCAAATAACACACTATATACATTGGTAGCAATGTTTATTTAGTAATATATTACAGGTCTTGGCATAATTTACTTAGTCTGTATCTGTGGTATACCACCATATCATGCAGAGATTATATATTTAATTTATTGGTTTTAAGACATAACTGGCTCCATCACGCCAAGGAAATGAGAATTAAGTGCCTCTCTCAAGGGCACAAACTATTTATTTGCCTATCCGTATAAAAAGTGCAATGCCAATTAGCAAATATGTTATTTAAGCAAGTGAGAAACAACGCAGAGCAAATAACTGCTCCAGTGCTTGACTGGTACACTTTCAGTATATGATTGCACAATATCAGAAATACAGTGGGCTGGCACCTCCATACATATTTATATTTGATATAATGTATGTGAAACAAAAATCCCACTACCAGTCAAACAATATAATAAAACTTTTGGAAATCAAAGAGAGTTTTGGAAAGAGTTCTGAGTAATTTGCAATGCTGACTTGGCAGCAATTGATTGGTTATTGCACCATCAGTAAGAAAGTTGACTATTATCTCCATACTTAAATATATTTTGCTGAAAATGTGGCTATTCCTTAATCATCTGCAGGATAATCTAATTAACTTGTGTAAAAAAAATAAAAGATAATAGCATTTTCAACAAAACTAGCTATAGACTAACTATATAAGTCAAAAAAAGAAAAGAAACTGATCGGTCATGCACAACAAAAATACAGTGACAAATCTCAAGATGAAAACGAGTTAACCCAAAATCCCTTACAAATGAAATATTTGTATGGACTACAATTCATCCTGCTTTAATTTCAGTGAAATTAACTGAGAACACCAACACCGTTCAAACTACAAAACCAAAAGTAGGTTTTGGCTTAAAGAGTATATTTTACATAACAGTGAATCCCTTAAGACCAAAACTTAAATCAAAACAAATGACCAGAAAACAATGTGGAAACATTCTTCGGCAAATAGGAGTCTAATATATGCTAAAATGTGCAAAATATATTAGCTAATATTAATTTACCTATCATCTGATCATGTTAGAGCAATGCAGAATGCACCAGATCAGGGTCTATGTTTTTTGTTTTACATAATACTTATAAACAACTATATAGACCAGGACCTGGTGGCATGTCTGGGTGTATACAGTTTGCAGCTGTGTTTAATTCATTAGGGGGTACATACTGTACATGTCTGAATAGATTTCTTTATTAAATGGCATAGGAAAAAATATAAAGTATGCGATATTGACTTCAAAACATTTGCCAAAAATGACCAATAAAATAATATTATTGAAGACTGGTCAACTCATTCAAATGATAAAATATCTTTGACTGTCAATCAGCTTTCTGTCAACTCATTAAAATGATAAAATATCTTTGACTGTCAATCAGCTTTATGTGCAGGTTAAGATATCTTAACATAAACTGAAGCATCCAAAAATTGCTTCTCAGAATAAACAAGCAAATTCAAATATAATATATAAAAAAAACAATGGAAAAAAATAGAAAATTAATGCATACATGTAGTGTAAATTATAAAAATTAAAACATGTATAAAACATGCATACGTACATGTACATAAGGGAACATAAATGATCAAATCTCATTCTTGGATGAAATTGTATAACTAGTAAACCTAGATCACTTGAAAAATAACATTTTAGTTTGGTATGAAGGGTTTTCAATTTCGAGAGATCTCACTGTATATTGGAATACAGCTCAAATACAACCTTGTTTATTGCAATAGTATTTGGATAACAGACTGTTAACCAGAATTTAGACTTGATACGTTGTAGATGACACAGAACCTCCATGACCAGTCCAGTTGGTATGCACAAAGTTTCCTGGCTTGTCCAAAAGTTCATATGTGTGGGCTCCAAAATAGTCTCGCTGTGCCTGGGAATAAAAAAAGGAAGTGAAAATGTGGTAAGATATTCTGAATTTCATTGGATCAAACCTGATTTAGTTTTTGATGATTTTAAACAGATTTTCAAGACCACTAGTTGAAAAACTGTGCAAAGGAGGGGATATTTATTTGTGAGTAAGACATCTTGGAAATACTTTGTCTTGTATTCTTCAAGATTAGGCCATGAAAACCAGAACCTAATAAGGTCTTGGGATAAACTACAAGTATCCAATTAAGCAGTTAGATCAGGTTCAGTTTCAATGTTCAGGAGACAACTTGCCTTCTCTCACCCACATGTGGTGTACAAACCTGCACAACATAATGCCATCCTGTAACATCACAATTTGCTGAAATGTTTACCAGGTCTTGGGCTCCTGTTATGCATGGGAATCATTCATGTTGCTTTTATGCTGCTAAATCTACTGGGTACTACCTGTCCGCCAATTACTCCTAATCCTGACTTTAAACTAATGCAGAATAAGGCAAATAATCTGAACCATACCATAACAAATTCAAACAGAAATAGTCGGAGTTCATCCAAGGAATAAACTAACAAAGGTTTCAATCATCTGAAAATGAAACATTTGAGAAAATTGAATTTGATATCCATTCAAAGAGGGACTCGACAGTTTAATTGTTTCTAAACAGTAAGGTATTCAAATCAAGTGAAATTAAATTAGGCAGCAGCAACAGAACAAAATGTAACCAATTTATGCCATTCACAGCTATTCCTGCATTGTAAGTGTGTAAGAGAAGGTCTTTATGATGAGGGAGCACTGGAAGAAGGTTATATTAGAATATACTGTGCTACAACTGGCACTCACTTGTATGAGGTTAGCTGGAAGTCGGGCAGATCTGTACCCATCAAAGAATGCCAAGGCGGTGCTAAAGGCTGGAGTGGGAATTCCAAGCTGGACAGCTGATGCTACAACTCGTCGCCATGAAGCCTGAAATAGTGCATCATGAATAGAATATTAGGTTTTATAAAGCAACAAAAGACGGGTTCAGCCATAGTCACATGTTTAACCACTATCAGACTGTATTTTATTAATTTCTGGTAAAACAAGACATGTGAAATATGACCTTCCAAAGGTGAGTGGATGAATAATTGCCTTTTAAAGATATGTGCAACAAAATTCTAAAAAATTACACCCATTACTGAAATAATACTGAATGCATACCTGACCTGTATGACTTGTATTATAGCTACGAACAAACAAGACATTGGGATAGTACCACAGAATATCTGACCTTAATTAGTGGTGACGATAATGTGCAAGTAAATCTGTTTTTGAGTCAAGGCAGCTATGTGTATGGCTTAGATGAATGTCTCTTTAGAGTGAGGAAGCCATAGATCTTGAATAAGTGGATACACACTACTGCAAAAGCCAAAATATTGGTACATCTTACATCAGTGGGATATGAAACTATCTTTCACTGAAGCAATGAGTGTAACTCACACTTAGGTATTTTTCAATACTTTCCATGCTTTCATAACAATGTATACATACTGACTTAAATGATCTAAGTTTATTCCAGCTAAAAAGAAATGCAAAATCTTACCACAAACATAAATAAATAAACTATCAAAGCATACTATCCAAAAGAACACATCTATTTGGTATCGGACTGGACACATGTGACAAAATGACGATAAATGTATCCTTCTGTGTTATACAGATATTTATATTTGCAAAATGAGAGACAAAATGATTGGAAATTTGGATCTTAACTTTGTTGCTCAATCTATAACTATAGGATTTTCTTGTAGCCTTTACATATCCAAATGGCCTGTCATTTGCAATTGGATTGACTTATAAGTGAGAATAATGTTTAGTGCCAGCAAACAAATTAAATTGCTTGTGTTAACACACACACAAAAAGTCAAATTGATATAAGCCTAGATCTTAAATTCTTCAGTTTTGTCAGAAGACACATTTGTTGATGTACAAACACAAAATAATTAACTTATACATTCTCCATTTCTCTTATTCATCAATAAAACTCATCAATACAAGAATTAAGCCAGATTTCACTGTAAACAAAAAAAACTTGTACCCTTAATACTTTAAACTGTTTTATATTTCATCATATAATTACTTAAATTGCTTATAATTACTTAAATTGCTTGAAATTCTTGGTTGATTAAAGAGCATAATGGAAATGATATTTATTCATGAAAACATCATTAACAATGGAATAAGCAAGTTTCTCTTCAGAAAAATGATTGGACATCATATCAAAAGGCATCATGATTAATCTACATTCTTTCTCATCTAACATTTATGCTAAGTAGATTGATCTTATAATCATTGTTGTGGTCATATAATTAATAAGGAACTGAGAGTTGAAGTAAAAATTATATACAGTAATACATAATATTTTACTACAATGAGACTTTACCAAAAAAAACCAGCAAGTTCAACTTAACTGCAGGATAAAAATTGTCATTTGTGTATTCAGCAAAGAAATTTATCAACCTGATAGGATCTAAATATCTCAAGAATGGAAGAGCTGCGGTGCATCAGACTGTGCTAGCAAATTAAAAACAACCACTACACACAAACTTCTGAAAACGTAATAACATAAGATGATTATGATGTATGCAAAATCTCAAAACATTGACAATCAATAATAAGTGACTGTTACTGTTAGTATGTATTAAGTATAGTTGTCATATTCAATAGCCATGACTCATCAAATGGTCATAGAATGAAAACCAAAGGATATTGAGTATTAAATATAAATAAGCTATTAAAAAATATATATAAAATATTGTGAAGAAAATCTTAAATCTAGTTATCTTACTAAATTCATGATTTGTGTGCTACTGTAAATGTTGTTGAGATATGCTGTGTTCTGACCTGGCATTTTTGTATCTCTGCTTTGAAGAAGTCATCTAAGAGGAGATTACTCAGATTTGGATTTTTCTCAAAGGCATGCTTGATGTTACCCAGAAAAACACTGGAAATGAAAAAACAGGTGAAAACATACATATATCAAAGACTTGCAATAAAATGTATTAAACATAAGAGAAGCATCAGTATTTCAGAAAAGAAATGATTAATATGAAACAGTAACAGAATCCTTTATATACATTTGAGTAGGATAGAAATATTCCAAAACAGGCTTAGCCAAATGTGTGATGCAACACTCAGATTTTGAAAATGGAATTTTTCTATTTGACACTGAAGCTTATTGAAGGATTAGCAGCAAAGACATAATATCATATTGTGTGTACTAATGCAACTTTAACAAACAAAAACACCAGCTGACAGTTTATTCACCTTATTATATTGGGTTTACACTAAAATTCAGTGTGGACTATACATGATGTTTAAGTACATATCAGCGTTCAAATGATTGTCAAGAGATAATGGAAATACAGTGTCTGAACTGTCTATTGAAAACAGCTTGTGCAATGATACAAAGGTCAACAAGTCCAAAAGTAGTCCAGTTTTGCTCCTAAAATTAAATAAGTCAGCAAAAGCAAAAAAACAGCACTCAGTTAAATATTGATCATAATTTTCATTTCAGAATAATAGCATAAGAAAAATTAAAAAACCCACAATAACTTTTTCACTTGGAAATGGAATACATAATCTGTACATGTAGTCAGGCTGATCAGTACAAAATGTCATATTTTTTGGCAGGATACTAACTTCAACTGCTTCTTGTTTTAGTATGTGAACATGGTCCAATAATGTTTAGGATGATTTTTGTCAAAGAATGCTTGAGTGATGATAGAAATGGGTGAATTTTTGCCAGTCTGCATCCATTGTAATTGCAACATTAAAGGTCATGTGAAGAAAGGTAGTAGACACAAGATAAAAGACATTCCCCATTGTTGATCCACACTGGAAAATATGATCAAGTACAAAAAAGGTCGTAACCATCTTCATCAACCTTTGATAAAATTCAAACAGCTTAAAGTCTTTCCTAGCATAATTACTAAAACTAATATCAGTTTTGATTATGGGAAGCAAATAAAAGTATGACTTTCCTCTACTGCTTGTCTATTTGAGTTTAAGACCAAATGGATTCTTCTGACTATTTACATTTATAATGACTGGAGCAATTACAGCTGAGTGAGGGGCAAACTCTTTGTCATGTATCTTTGTAAACTATACTCAATATACAATGATGGATGAGTGTGATCATATTTGCTTCTAGTTTTTGAGAAGATGGGTAGATGAGAATATTTGGATCCAGAATGATGCCCCCATGAAAGGGTGGGAGCAAAGATGTGTGTTTGATTTGGATTCTTAACACAGCTTTAACAAGTTTTCAGTCATATTGCTATGATGTTTGAAGTGTGGCAGTTCATAGTGATGTCTATAACTGGGACATCATGTTGCAGACATGCAGCATCATGTCCCACCCAGTCACATTATCTTGACAACAGGCTAATCAGTCCTAACACTAACCTCTTAAAACTGAGCACCTAGTGAGGCAGCTGTTAGTACCATTTTTAAGGAGGTCAAGGTTAACATTCTCATTGATAATATGGGCTCTTCCTTGAATCTGAACTCCAAATAATGAGATCCAAGGAGGGTGATCATAATTAATGTAGATGTGTGGTCATAATGGGGATGGGGTGAGGTGGGGGGGGGGGTGTATAGGAGTGGTGGTGGTGCAAAAATAAAGAAAGTGTATATTTGTGGTTGATTCCATCTCTAGTCATATGTTGTTGCAACTTAATGGTGATTTCTCATGAAATTTTCAATAATTGAACTTAAAAAATAATGGGTGTTTTGTGTAGCATAGTGTCCAAGAAATGATATAGGTAAGAAAACATTATTTTTGTTTCTCTTAGCTGAATATCTATACCCAAATATGGGTCACTGAACAGAAAAGTATGAAAATATACCATTGCCAACTGCCCATAAAATCATTGCTGAAAAAGCAGTTAAAAAATCCAAAGGAAGAAAACCCGTAAGTAATAAAGAGAAGAATATGTTGGGGAGTGATTTTTGTGTTCATTATGATAGAATTCTTGAGATCATATAATTTTTCTCAACAAAATTTACAATCTGGAAAATTAAGGCAGGTCTTAAATCAATTAGTTTAAGAACTCTTGATTTATTTTTTATATCATTTTCTTTAACATTTTCTTTAACATGATTGTTATTGTGATTACTTAATTACTTAATAAAAATATGGTCTAAAGTGCTCTCCATTATGGATCACTGCCATATCACCTCTGTCTGCGCAGGTTTGAGTCTCAGATTTGGCCAATGTGGGTATGTGAGAAAGCTTGCCAGTAGCTTCTTGTAGGTTGGTGGTTCTTTCTGGGGGGTTTCCCAGGTTTTTCATCCACCCTTAATACTGGCCACCATGTATAGCCTATAATGTGCTGAAAAATGACATTAAACACTACAGCAACAAATCCCCTCCTAACATGTGATGTGGTAATATAATAATTGCAACATTTCATGTTCAACATAATTTCTTGACTTTGCAAAAGTGAACATCCTCAAAAAATAAATTTTTCTTTTTATTTTCCAGTTGTCAACCATATTCAGTCCATGTCAGTCAATGTTAATTATTTTCCCCTGACCGAGATTAATGTCAGTGTGTGAGGTACCTTCTGATAATGCATCCACCTCTCCACATTAATGCAATTCCTCCAAAGTTGAGCTTCCAGCCCAAGTCTTTGGCTGTTTCCCTCATTAGCATGAACCCCTGAGCATAAGAAACAATCTTGGAAGCATACAGAGCCCTCCTGACATCCTCAATAAAGGCTTTCCTGTCCCCTGTGTACTTTGTGTTCTCAGGACCCTTAATCTGTGTGCTAGCGTGAACCCTTTCCTCTTGCAGAGCTGAAAGACATCTAGCAAAGACTGCCTCTCCTACAATGAAATAGTTACAAAGTAAAATATTAAAACCACTGTTATTTTCATATTTTTACAATGTTTAGTGTAAATACACAACCAGTGCAAACTAAAAGATTGCAAAGTACAGTCATAGCAAAGTACAACACTGCAAAGCAAAATACAACCATTGCAAAGACCATCTGTGATTTGGATTTTTAATGAAGCTTTAACAATTTTCCAGTCATATCACTAAGATGTCTGCAGTGTGTCAGTTTAAAGTGATATCTAGCACTGGGGCATCATGCCGCAGACATACAGCATGATGTTCCACTCTGTCATTTTATCCTGACACCAGGCTGGCCAGTCCTAATGTCTCAATAGTGAGCGCATAGGTTAGCCACTGCTAATACTATTCTTAGATGTCTTTGGTATGACTTGATCATGGTGTGAACCTACGATCTCCCACATCAGGGGTGGACACTCTAATCCCTAGGCCACTGCAATGCCTGAATGACGCTGCAAAGTAGATGACTGCAAAATAAAACAGCTCCAACTAGTTAATACATGCGATTTCATACATAGCATGGTACCCCATGACCAAACTCATAAAACATAGTATTTTCAACATTCATCAGCTCAATCAGCTGAAATATTTCTGTGAAAAACATTGTACTTAAGTTGGACTTAATTTGGACAAACAAATATGACAGAAATAGACGAATAAAAACAATATGAAATTTAGTATTTTGTCTTTTTTATTTCTATATTAAATCATTATTTTACAAAATTAAATCTACAAACAAAAGTGACACAGTGTATTTAATTTATATAAACTGAAATCATATGTCTGACCGGTTCTTTGTTATTCCTCCTGTCACCAACACCAGACACATACACATATTGACAGAATTTTCAAGTAGGTTTTCTAGTGCCAGTGCAAAAGAAGTAAAGTGTCTCGCCGAAAGCCTGTGCCATGTGAGCCAATAGCAGGATTTTTAACTCCCACCACATCAGTTACAACTTTAACATGCTAATCACTAAGCCATTGCAGTGACTGCCTCTATCAGTCACTTCATGCAACATGCAGGAGAAGGAACTGGACCCATTTTACCATTTTACATTCCCATATGTCAATGATGTCACTAACAGTATGGACTCACATTTTCATTATTCCTGCCCCCACCATGATAGATATTAATTAAATTTTCAATCATTCTTACTATACAGTGGTTTGTTATGATGTGGTCAGCAATTCTGACCAATGTTTCTCTAAACAACCCCAACACACAAGATGTATTCATCTAAATATTATGGTCATTCTTGCAATACTAGGGTTTGGTACATAAAAATAGTTATAATGATGGAAAGCTCAACATTAAAAATGCCAGGAAAAATATATCATTAAGCTGAATGATTCCACACATCAAAATAGTGAAGAAGACAGCCTGTCACAGCAAAACATTAAAAATGCCAGGAAAAATATATCATTAAGCTGAATGATTCCACACATCAAAATAGTGAAGAAGACGGCCTGTCACAGCAAAACATTAAAAATGCATCTCCATGTAAGTTACTGTGTCGCATACATGAGTATCAGCAACATTAACATCATATAGGTATGTCATAATGTGACCTGTGTGCCATAGAGGAAGTTGCACATGCCTGGAGTAAACTCTAATGACCATTCAACCAGCAGTTTTGGAGTTGTAGCAATAACAAACGTAAACTAATTATATTATAGGGTCTCAGGATCTTGAGCTAAAAAACTACACGAATAATAATAAATATTTCATTCTCTGATTCACTCACTTCTTTGCTGGTTTCTTCATTTAACTTGAAATGTAGACTATATTATTATACATATATAATTGCATGCAATAAAAAAAAATTGGGAAGTATCTCAATTTTGTATGCATTACAATGCAATTTTTTAATGCAAAGCATCTAGTTTTCATTTCACAAATAGCTTTTTTCCCACGCAAGACCAGTAAATAGTGAAACACCTTAATTGTAATTTAACAAGGACAACTTACTGGAGGTGCACAGTATTACCAGTATACCATGATATTTTTTTGTTGTGTTACATACAATGTTACTTTTTCACTGTACTAGTACTTCAGTAGTTTGTCAATATATGTACAGAAATTTTCGAGCAATACTTTAATGAATTCAATGATTTTAACGTCATGTTTTCATTATTCATGTCAAAATAATTCAAAATTATTTATTGTTTTATGAAAGTTATATTTGTTATAAATCAATTACATTTATGATCCTTTAATCACATGACTGATATGCATCATGTATGCCAGCATCATGGCCAAATGGAATATTGTGAAAGATATTCGGCCCACATTAAGCTTTCGATTTTTTAAAAATTAAAACAAATTGCCATTGTTGAGTTATTTACAAATGTATGTTGTTGTGCTAAGTATGTAATATATTTTTATTTTCAAGTTTTATTTGCTAGCTTTTTCTCCTTGATTGTATGTTATGTATATGTTATGTATATTTAAATTTTATTTGCTAGCTTTTTCTCTATAATTGTATGTTATGTATATGTTATGTATATTTAAGTTTTATTTGCTAGCTTTTTCTCTATAATTGTATGTTATGTATATGTTATGTATATTTAAGTTTTATTTGCTAGCTTTTTCTCCATGATTGTATGTTATGTATATGTTATGTATATTCAAGTTTTATTTGCTAGCTTTTTCTCTATAATTGTATGTTATGTATATGTTATGTATATTTAAGTTTTATTTGCTAGCTTTTTCTCCATGACTGTATGTAATGTATTTTGGACTTAACCATGCGATTTTCTTTTGAGCTGATATATTTTATTTTCATATATCTCAAGATAATTTGTTCTTTTTAGATAAATAATATAATGAATATGGGATATTTTGAAAGATCTCAGGACCAAATCAAGTCAGAACAAAATATATTTTTAAAGTTTTCAAAAATGGAAATGTAAAATAAACTGCACATGTCAGGACCCTGTCCTAGAACAATGAATTGTTGGTCCCTAATATAATTGTGGAATACTGTGGTATGTATGACAGTATGTTAAGAAATACCATAACTTACCAATTAATGTGACAGGTACACCATATTCAAGAGAGGCAATAGCTGTCCATTTCCCAGTACCTTTCTGAAACAGAAATAAAGTGCTGCCTGTTGTAGAAAACAATCAAAGGATAGAGAATACTGATGACTTGGAGAGCTGAAGTGATAATAATATACATAAAATCCAATGGAAAAACAACTAAAGAGATAATACAATCCCCCTGCAGTTTTACTATCATAAACAGTATGTATCTATTTCATAGTGTTATAAGATCAGATGGAAAAACACAACTCAAGAGATAATACAATTCTCCAGCATATTTACAATATTAAACAGTATATATGTATTATGAAACAGTGTTTTACAGCACTTCAACACAAAAATGGCTATGCAGTGTTAACTAAAGGTGAAGTCTGAAAAATGTAAAAATGAACTGCACAAATAGTTTGGATTATAAAACGTTCAAAATAATTACTACAAAAAGATAAAATATAAAACATAAATATGTTACAATTTTGTAAAGTAAATATAGAATAGCAGATGAAGGAAATACATTTGTTTGTTTGTTTGATTAGGATTTTTAACGTAGCTTTAACAATTTTTCAGTCATATCGCTACGATGTCTGCAGTGAGGCAGTTTATAGTGATGTCTAGCACTGAGACATCATGCCGCAGACATGTAGCATGATGTCTCACCCAGTCACATTATCCTGACACCAGGCCGACCAGTCCTAACACTAACCTCTTAATGTTGAGCGTCAAGCGAGGCAGCTGTTAATACCATTTTTGTAAGTCTTTGGTATGACTCGGCCGGGGATTGAACCGACGACCTCCCACTTCCGGGGCGGACGCTCTAACCACTAGGCCACCGGAGCGGTCAAGGAAATACATGTAAAATACTTAAAACATGATCACTATCATTGGCAGACTGTTCATAATAATCTTTATCTTGATCTAAAAAATGTATTTAAAAAAAATAATCTTTTTATACATCCGTATATAATTGATATTAACCCTTTGAACCCGACAGGCCGGTTTACCGGCCGGTTGTAACGGTGTATATACCCGAAAGGCCGGTATACTGACCTAGCTATCTACCGTCATAACCCGACAGGCTGGCCGGTATACCGGCCTGTGTTATGTTATTCACTAAATGGTCAGTGAAATATAGATCTTGCATGAATGGTACAACATGAACAAAATTTCTAGACAGTTTGTTACATAGTCATAGTAATAAAAAGCATTTTATAAGCATGTTTGAAGAGACAATTTGATATTTGCTGTTATATCATAGTGGATTATCATTCAAAGGCATAATATTACTTTTATTTTGCAAAATTTTACTTTTTATAAAATTGTCAAAAATTGCCGGGGAGGCTCGGGTTATTGTGCCGAAATATGGGGGAGATTAGGGTTCAAAGAGTTAACAATATTTTTCAAGCAATATGCAAGGGGGATAACCACCATAAAGAAAAATCATTTACTCAAATCTGGGTT
This sequence comes from Unio delphinus, assembly GCA_029339505.1. Taxonomy (NCBI): domain Eukaryota; kingdom Metazoa; phylum Mollusca; class Bivalvia; order Unionida; family Unionidae; genus Unio; species Unio delphinus. Next base: position 6,211,411 of record JAQISU010000084.1, on the reverse strand, counting down.
GTCTCTCTTGATATATAAAATTGATGAAGCAAGTTACTTTAGGTCTCACTGGAGAGTTTTGTATTTTGACACCTCCCTAATTTGTAAGGTAAAAGGCATGAGTCCAATTATCAATCCTAGCTTTTTTTAATTCACACATAAGCTAATTCTGTAATGTAGTTTACATTTACTTTGTGTTAGGGTTGGAAATGGGTTGACTTGTTGGTGACTATATGTTAGAGGTAGACTAGACTAGCATTGGAGATAAAATGCGTAACTTGTGCTGCAAACGAACAGCCAACTTGGCTTACGTATTTACATGATGTCTGCTACAGAGGTAAATATCTAAAAATCTAGATAGTTGATGGGTGATGAAAAGTATGCTAATTTGTTATAGTACTAGTTAAAATTTATTCATACATAAGACACATGTTGATTCTTTTAGCTGTCTTGTCACAGGAAAATATTCAAAATAGCTCTTTCCTGTCAAAAATGAATGTAAAAAAGATGGGTTGGTGGCAGTGTTGGTTCAGTATAAAAGCAAACAGTTGCATAAGTAATTAACTTTAATACTTCAGTCAGAATCTTACAAGCATCCTTTCAACAAAAATCATTAGTTGGTTTTTATTTGTATCTTTAATGTAATATTATCATTTTTCAGTAATAGGTCATTTTTCTTCTGATTCCTACAGATTCACAAATTCCCTAAACACATAGTTTTTACAAGGATATGTTAAATAACTGCTCAAAAACTAGGTATCTATGTAAAGATATTCCTGTCATGAACAGTTTGCCTTTTTTATATCAGTTGTTTTTGTCAATTATAAAACAGATATTATAACATTTGAACTAACAGTGCTAGAAACTTCAAATTTGGGCCAAAATACTAGAAATAGAATTATCTTTTTTTTTAAAATTCATATACTATTAGGAGCATTTCATTCATCTTCATGAAGAAAATATTCACTAAACATCATGGTAGGTTTTTTAATTTGTTTGTTTTTCTTTCAAGTTTTATTTCAAAATATAGTTGTGATCATGTACATGGAAAAATGATAGCAAAACATATATCACAGTGATGAAAGTTTTATTACCTTTTCAGAGATACACTGTTTTATATACTTTAATAGAGAAATAACAATGTTACAAAACTTTTAGTAAACATGTTGAAGGTCAACACAATTTATGCTGCTGCTGCTGCTCCATTTTACCACAATGTATTTAAAATTGCTTCTCAGGAATCAGGTACTGCAGTTGAAATTGGTAAGCTGGATAAAATAGATTGATTGTATATAGGTGTATATAGCATGTAGTTAAAAAGAAAGAAAATACAGAGGTAATAGTCAGAAGTCTAAATTGCATACCTGTCCAGCTGTATCACGGATTTTTGGCAGGAGATATTTTCCATCAGTGTCCTTAAATCGGAGAATATCTCGACTAATCTCAATCAGGAAAGACTCAAGCTCACCTTTGTTCCACTCATCAAACACCTGTATTACAAAAGAAACAATCTGAGTAAGTGTTCATCCATAATTTCTGATGTATAAATTTAATCAAATTACACAATTAGATATAGTAGAACTGGTCATAATGGTCACTGTTATATCATAGCATACCAAGGTCACACTATTTACAGGCAAGACAAAAATACATCACTGTTCATGCTTAACTTGTACATGTGTATCACAATGTACAAACTGAATATTGATTGAAAATGTCAATATATGCACTGCTTGAAAAAAAAGTTCTTTATGTTGGAGTAAATAAATTGCAACTAAATGTAGACATAACAGTGTTGTAAAAATCAGATATCCGACTGCCCATGGCCCATCCAACTCTAAAAATCAGATATCCCAATGCCCATGTCCCATCCAACTCGAAAATTCAGATATCCCAATGCCCATGACCCATCCAGCTCTAAAAATAAGATATCCCATTGTGCATCAAACTTGAAAATCAGATATTCTGATGCCCATGGCCCATCCAACTCCATATCAGACTCTTAAATTATTCTTGTGAGTTTCCCAACAGGTTTTTCTGAAAAGACCACCATGAAGAAACACTTCTGTGTTTGATGCCCCTTGCTCACTCATAATGTGTATGGCATATGTGGTTAAATGTTTCAAATGGTGCAACTGTTTGATAATCAAGCCAAACAGGGCAATTGGTGACTCAATCTGAACAACCAAGTTAGCATTTTTCACCTTAACGAACAGTGATTATTATTTTCATCCAACAGTTTACAGAGTTGCCAGCCAATGCTTCCATTGTTATGCATCCATGTTATTGTGACGTTAATTAAGGATGAAACTTAAACTTAAGTTGAAAATAGTACTGACTGAAATTAAACAATATTAAAACACTGCCTTAAGTGCAATCAAAACTGAAGTGGACAAAGTCACAGATACTTGTTGCTGAAATATATGCAAAGTGTAAACTATTTATTTTACTAGGTAATGGTTGATATATGGAATCTATGTCAGGATTTGGACAGAGACAAGGAAATACCAGTCAAGGGGGTAACATTATTTGCCTCCCCACGAGGCTTTAATGCAACCCCTGTGACTGGGATTTACTTGTCTTGGTTCAAACCCAACATAGATTATTTTTCTTGCCCAATATTTTCCTTTAAAGTAGAAAGAACTATTCATTAGTGTTCACATCCCAATGTTTACATGTGGTGCATGAATACAAATATGTTAATGAGGGCTATGGTGTGACCGTTGCATCCGAAGTACACAGTTTATATGTGTGAGCAAAGAAAAATAACATAAAACACACGGTAAAGAGGTATTATCACATTTAATATATGGATGTATTATGAAACTGACAATAAATAATTAATATTTATTACAAGAAACTGTCATTAGTTCCAATTTTGAAAAATTACCCCCACTGTATAAAAGACCATCCAAATATGGACCCCAGTGGATTGCCATGTGCTTAACTTTCAAGTTTACCAATTCTTTGAAAATGTATTTTATTTGTCTGTCTTGGAAATATGGCAAGTGATGCAGTGAAATTTGCTTATGGATTAGTGTCTTGACAGATCATTTATTCCTTCAGGCTGGTAAATGCATCATTTGTCAATAAATATTGCAGGTACATTTTTGATTCAACTGGGGGCACAGTGAAGATGTCAATTTTCAGGTTAGCGTCATTAAATGTAACTACCAGTATTTAATTTACTTCACACCAAGTATTTAAAACTAGTTTGCTTAAGCTACATTTAATGATGCTGACCTGAAAATATACTGAGCAAGGGTTGCATGTAGGATAAAATTGACCTTGCTGTGTGGAAAGTATTAGCATAATACCATAAAAGCTCAACATGTATGCATGCATGTCTTTGTCTCTCTCAAAATGTTTTTGTATAGTGTGTTCTCAAAGACAGATTAACTTTTAAGTTACTATGTTTTTGTATTTGTTGTTTGATTTTAGAACAACTATGTCAGGCACAGCAGAAGACAACAAGGGTTTCTTTTTTTCTGAGCGGATGGATACCTTGACTGAGACGACTGGTCTGAGATGACTAAACTGAGATTAGTAAAATAGCTAGATTTCTCTGTCAATTTGGGTGAAAAATCTAGATCTGAAAAAAAATTACTGTTTTAAACTGAAATGTAATGAATAGATTATCCTGAGATAAATAAACAAATAACAGATATTAGTCAATAAAAAGTATTTATTTTTCTAGTTCTTTAACTACAGCAAGACCTAAAAATAATGCAGAATAAGACCCTATTGAACTAGTTGAATTTGAGTCAGGTCAAGCAATTTATTTAAAGTCAATGGGACACAGGAAAGGCACCTTTAAAGTGGAATATTTACCCATTGATGCCAACAAGACTTTTCAAATCATTTTTAAATAAACCATGAAATAAATGTATCCCAGCATAATTATTTTTTAAACTTCCTTCCCTGGGTACCATGCATGCTTAAATGGAACAGCCCTGACTGTTTCTGGAGATTGTGTTAAATATATTCTGGTTTTGTCATAAATGGTAACTGTTTTTACATCTGCACTTTTGCTAAAATATTGTTACTGCACTTCATCCATCATTTTGTCAGCACCTATTGTAGCAAGTCTGTCTGCTGGTTCTTCGTATAACCCACCAATCTGTCAGTACATCTTGTAGCAAATCCATTATCTGGTTCTTCATATAACCCACCAATCTGTTTAATACATCTTGTAGCAAATCTGTCAGCTTGTTCTTTGTATAACTCACCAACATGTCAGTATGTCTGTCAGCTGGTTCTTTGTATAACCCACCAATCTGTCTGTACATCTTGTGGCAAATCTGTCAGCTGGTTCTTTGTATAACACACCATACTGTCAGTACATCTCTCAGCTGGTTCTTTGTATAACACACCAATCTGTCATTACATATGTCAGCTGGTTCTTTGTATAACCCACCAATCTGTCAGTACATCTTTCAGTACATATCTCATATGGTTCCTTTTGTAATCCATCAGCCTGCCTGTACATCTGTCAGATGGTTCTCCTTGTTGTTATATATATCTATGGTTCTTGTAGCTCCTGGTACATAATTTTGTTTAATTTTTGTAATGTTATTCATGGCTGTAAATCTTACATCTTAACTGGTGTTAGATTTTGCTACATGACTTGGGTCTGCTAAGAGAAAAAATTATACAGGATCTATCAATATATGCTTATGTAACAATTACTAATAATAATCTTACTAATAAGACTTAATGACGACTTTGGGTAAATTTCTCATTGGCTGATGGGGTTTTGTATGGTTCCAGAAGCATTCAGTAATTTATTTATCATTGGTTGGGCTAGTTCACATAAATAGGCAATTTCGAGATAAATTGGGTAGTAAGATCTGTCACACGAGTTATGTTAGAATATAGTCATAACAGAAGTGGAATATTAGAAAAGAACTGAGAAATCATATTCATTTCTTATTTTGGGAGTCATCCTCATTCTTTTGTTCCTGCTGCAAGTATGCAGATGCCTTTTATGTTGTACTTATTTGAGGAAAAACAGCTGTCTGGAAAAACAGTTCAGTGGAAACAAAAGTGTTCACTATTAGGACTGTAATAACATTCTTGAATTATTGTGAATTATTCAAAGGAGTTCTGGACAGCATCATCTGGTATCACGGTACCAATTGTTTTTCCATAGACCTCAATGCTAATATTTGGATAGATAACTATATTTTCTATCCTAATTTAGCATGCATCTCACACACTGTTATAGAGAACAATGTTAGATTGTCAATTTGACAATGACAAAACCAGGTACTCCATTGCATTTAAGAGAGATAACTCTGCTGGAACTAGACGGGTATGAGTTATCTAGTCACAACATACCTATTTTCAGTCATGTGTATTACATTTTCAAAAAATCATAAAAAAATACAAAATTTGAACTATTTAGGAATTAGCATAAATTCACATGTTGCCAAGAGGCTAACCTTTTTTTAAGCCTAACAGAAAGTACAACTCTTACATAATCCACCAATCAAAGCTTGTCTTGTTCTTAAGGTCTGAATGGTATGGACCCTACACCATAAGCTCCACCCACATGGACTTGCGCAATTGGTACCGTTATACCTATAGCAAACCTTGATTTTTCCAATAATCTGTGAAAAAGCTTGGGACTATATAACTAACAAGTGTACTTAGTCTCGCTTGTCAAAAACAATTTAATGAAGTACTAAGCTATGTTCTATATGATTGTGTATAGAAATGTTATTGAGCTGTTGGAACTCTTGTTTGCATACCATTGCTTCACTATCAAACTCATGTTTTGAAATAAAATGAATTCTTTTAACTATGAGTTGTGTTTTTTTCATATTAGCACTTATCAAACTTCACTTTGGTGATATGCGATAAATCACATTATGTCATATTGTTTAATAGTAAGGTCAAAGGTCAACACACTAGTTAGCATGTACCAGTTCTACTCTTAAAGAGACATTTTGATCTAAAATAAAGGACTTATAATTGTTTCATTAACACAGAAAGTAACAACAAGGACAGGTGGACATGGCCCAATCTAATTATAAAGTATTAGCTTTGAACACTTTACACTGTCTGCATATGCAAGAGGTCACTAACCTCTAGTCCTCACACAAAGGTCAAGCTACCCAGCCTCTTTGTCATACAAACAGAAAGCTTCCCTCCTTTCTGTAGTGCATACAATTGATGCAATAAGCCAATCTGACACCAAATAAAGTAGATAACAGCTTTTCTAAGTGGTTATCATGGATTTGGGTGTGAAAATGTGGACTATTATACAGAAAAAGGCTAAGTTTAACAATGAGTATAGCGAGTCCAATGGATTTAAAAACAGGAGAAAGCAAATTTTGTAGTAAATTATGTTTCTCCGAGAATACTTACCTGATCATATTAGCCTGCTACCTCGCGAATCCAGCCCTACCAAAAGACGAAAATTCATCTTTCCTGTCTATGTCATATAGACAAAGGGCAATAACTCTTGCCCCTTACCTCCCCTTGCTACCCGCTAGGTGTCGCTTCTTTAGTTTTTAAGCTGAGCGGTATATAAAACACGAGGATGCTCGCATGGCGGGGTGGTTGGGAGGGTTTCTTAGTAATGTGATCGGATAAGTATTCTCGGAGAAACATAATTTACTACAAAATTTGTTTTCTCCTTTGAATACGTTCCCCGATCACATTACTTAAGGAGAATAAGTAATAGGAGGAGGGAATGCGGAGCATCCAACCTCCACCCCGGGTATCCTCTAGGGAATGATGGTTGGATTCTCCATGTGAATGATAACCCGGTCTCCTAATTTTCAATCAGCAACACAGCCCAGGGTCACGTGATATGTGACCCCTTTATACGGTTAAGAAGATAGTTATTGAAATCTTCTTACCTATGAAAATTTATCTGGCGAATCCAGCGAAGCTAATAGGCTGTGCTGATTGTTGCACATGGGTCTGGTGGGCGTCTGGGCTGCCCAACACCGGACCTACTAGAATCAATGTTTGCCTCTGCGAGTACAAACTTGAAGATAAAACTGTAGAAGGTTGACTCTGCATGTCAGCCAACAGCTTCTATAAGGTGACTGATTTGCGAATCCTCAGAGTACGCCGAGCGTATAACCCACTTCAGCCATGAAGCAAGGGCTTGAATGGAGATATCTCATGTCCCAGCTATCACCAGAAGAAAGAGGTGCTTGTATGTGACCTGACTCACCTCTATGCATTGAAATGGTGCTAGAGTGCACAAACAGGATCTTACATGGCTGTTGATCCTGACTTATCTATAAAGAAGCGAGCTAATGACGACTCGTTGATCGCCAATGTATGGTAATCTATTTTGGACTACGAAGCCTGGCTGCATCAAGAGGACCATCAAACCCTCTGATCGGAACGGAAGAGAGTTCGGGTCACTAGAAAGGAACTCGCTCACCCTACATGCTGAAGCTAAGACTATCAAGAAACCCAATTTGTATGATAGTAGCTTTAACTAATCGTGGGTTAAAGACTCAATACTGTCTGAATTGAGTCATGTTAAAACCCAGGACAGATTCCATTTGGAAACAGGGTGAGGGATATAAGTCGATTGAATTTTTTAAAGTGTCTAAAAGATCTGAAAAATCTTTGTCATGGCTGATAGCACATGTACCAGAATGGCGGAATGTGTCTGATATCATGGAGTGGTAGCATTTGATAATAACTGGAGCCAGCTGTTTCTCCTCGAAAAGCCAGAGAAAAGTTGGCCAGTTGAGGGATTGTGACACTCAGAGGAACAATGTGAATGATATGGTACCAGTCCCTGAAAACATGCCACTTGCCCTCGTAAACCTTCAGAGTAGAGGGCCTTCTTGCTCTCGAGATTCTCTCCGCAATCAAAGATTTAAATTGTTTGTCTTGCAAGGCTGTCTGGACAAGAGCCAGGCTTGAACATAAAGGCGGTCCGGACAGGGGTGGAACACCCCTGGCCGCGGTTGCTTGCGAATACTTGTGCTGACTGTAATCTTCCTGGGTAGATCTATCGCCTAGATTGAGTAGATCGGAGACCCAGGAGTTGTTCCATCTGAGAGGGGCAATCAGAACCATCTGACAGTTCTGACCCCTTAACTTCTGGATTAATTTCAGTACCAAGACCGTGGGAGGGTAGGAGAATGACCACAACCATTCCCAGCTGATTGATCGAGCATCCACGACCCAAGCTTCTGGGTCTGGAACCTGTGAGATGAAAGGTGGACAACTTGCGATTTCACCTTGTTGCAAAAGATCAATCATCGGACGTCCCCAAAGTGTGTCAACGCTCTAACCTTATAGTCGGTAATGGCAGCAGGAGGTGGAGGGCATTCTGAAGGGGCCAACACCCTATAAATTTCCTCCACTGCGGCTTTGAAACTGAACTCAGTCCGTTCCATAGTTGGATCTGCATACAGCTGATTTGCCTGCGATTCATCGCACTCACTATGTGCATAATCTTGCTCTGGTAAAGCATCCGTATCGGGGTAATGCATACCAGGTGGCATAGATGACTCGATTCCGTCATCTCTGATAAAGGCATTCACTCTCCCTTGTGGATGAGCTGTTAGCCTATGGACGGCCGGCAATGCCGAATGAATTGATTGGCATATGTTTGGCCTGAATGACTGCGACGGGCCGGCTATGACCGGCACCGACCGCTCGAATGGTCGGGTTGGATCGAGAGATTCATCGCCAACATCTGTGTCATGGTAGTGATATGTAACCGGTAGTACGGATTGACAGACGGAAACATCACTAGAATCTTCGTCAATCCGATTTGTGCGGATTGCGGTATGATAAAAGTCCCCGTGCTGGTACAGCGGTACATTCGGACGGACTGGTATATGACTAAAATCTCCATACAGTTGGACAACCGGTGCCTGTTGGGCTGGACGGCCGGAGCCGGATGGACGGTCAGTGCCGGCAAGTGTCGGCTGGAAGCTTGGCTGGACGACCGGTGCCCTTTGGGCTGAACGGTCATTGCCGGATCGACACCCGGTGCCGGTTAGTGCCGGCTGGAAGGTCGGCTGGATGACCGGTGCCATATGGGCTGAACGGTCATTGCCGGATGGACGCCCGGTGCCGGTTGGTGCCGGCTGTAAGGTAATAATAATTACATAATGCTTATGTAGTGCGGCCAGCACTGCGCGCCCATCTACCATTCGCTCAGAGGGAATGTTGGTTCTGGTACAGCTTGCATATCTGTACAGCATACCAGGTGACCTAGATGACGCAATTCTGTCATAATTGACACTTTCACTAAATCTCCCTTGTGGAGAAGCCGTGAACATATGGACGGCCGGCACTAACGGCTGATTGAACTGGCGAATGGTCGGCCTGAAAGTCCTGTTCTGGTAAAGCTGCCATATCTGGGTAGCGCATACCAAGTGGCATAGATAACTCAATTCCGTCACCTCTGATAATGTCACTAATTCTCCCTTGTTTTAAAATCACACCCTCATGTATTTGACGTGACGGGAGGTGTACACCAGCAATACCGACTGATTTGTCTGGTATATGGTTGGCCGGAATGTCGGCGAAGGTCCGGCTATGACCGGCACCTGTCTCTCAAATGGTCTGATTGGACGGAGATTCATCTATAACATTTCTCTCATGGTAGTGATATGTAACCAGTAGTGTAGATTGACTGACGGGTACATCACTATAATCTCCGTAAATCCGATGTACAGCCGGTGCAGGTTGATGCCAGCTGGAAGACCGGTGCCATTTGGGCTGAACGGTCGTTGCCGGATGGACGGCCGGTGCCGGCTGGAAGGTCGGCTGGACGACCGGTGCCATTTGGGCTGAACGGTCGTTGCCGGGTGGACGGCCAGTGCCTGTTGACGCAGGCTGGAAGGTCAGCTGGCTGGCCGGTGCCATTTGGGCTGAACGGCCGGTGCCTGTTGATGCAAGCTGGAAGGTCGGCTGGCCGTCCGGTGCCATTTGGGCTGAACGGACGGTGCCGGATGGACGGCTAATGCCAGTTGGTGCCTGCTGAAGTGCCGGCTGAACTGACGGTGTCGGCTGGACAAACGGCAGGACGGCCGGCGAAAATGGATCCAATTGATCCAGCATAGACTCCATGCGTCCGGACTCACAGGCCCGAAAGCCATGCACGGACCTGCGGTGAAATTTACATCCACTGGGCAGCCTAAACCATGTCAACATAATTTCCTCCATTTCCACATTGCCAACACCCATTTCGCCATTCATGCCTTCGTTGTCGACTTTGCTACTGAAACGACAAAAGAAGAGAACAAAGCACAAATTAAAAAATTCAGCATATTATTAATTCGATAATACTATAACCGTTACTAACGGAGTAGTCAAATTATTCCGTGCCATGTTAACTCTTAATGACAACACTAGTTATCGGCGTGAGCGTATTGCAATGGTTCGTTCAAGACGAAGTCTACTGAAACGAAAAAGATGATAAACAAAGCACAATTAGCAATTCAGCACGCTATTAAGTCGCTATTACCATAACCGTAACTAACGGAGGAAGCGAAATGATTTAGTGTCGCGTGAACTCGTGATTACAACACGAATTCAAATAGTCGCAACTGGTCGTTCAGAGACTAAGTCTACTGAAACGAAAAAGAAGATAAACAAAGCACAAATTAACAATTCAGCACGCTATTAAGTCGCTATTCCATAACCGTAACTAACGGAGGAAGCGAAATGATTAAGTGTCGCGTGAACTGGTGACTACAACACGAAGTCTGCCATTAAATAGTCGCAACTTGGTCGTTCAAAGACTTTTTTGAAGTCTACTGACACGACAAAGCAGGTAAATAAAGCACAAATTATCAATGCAGCACGTTATTAAGTCGCTAATATCGTAAACATTACATACGGAATAAGCGAAATTATTGAGTGCTACATGTATTACATGCTAGTACCGCCATAAGCGTGCTTGACCACATTGCAACATGGTCCGAAGTCTAGAAAAGGTGACAAAGTCACTCAAATTGGAAAATATTGTAAAATAATGTATACAACCTGTAGAGGAATGATCATCCAACACAGTAATTCCAAATTTAACTTCGGATGGTCAGAATTTACACTAAGATGGCTTGGATTCATTGGAGGTCCAATTGTACGTGTTTGCACAGTACAAGCGAAGCTAAAAAACTAAAGAAGCGACACCTAGCGGGTAGCAAGGGGAGGTAAGGGGCAAGAGTTATTGCCCTTTGTCTATATGACATAGACAGGAAAGACGAATTTTCGTCTTTTGGTAGGGCTGGATTCGCGAGGTAGCAGGCTAATATCCCTAAAGTAATGTGATCAGGGAATGTATTCAAAGGAGAAAAGTGTGTATCTAAATGGGAGATGTAGCTAATGATACTGGAATTAAAGGAGATACAAGCAGCAATGAGAAAAATGAGAAGCGAGAGCTTGATGATGTTACCTTGGACAATATTTGGAGGCAGTGGAAAATAGGTACAGGGACAATAAAAAAGGCACCTGTGCTATAACATCCCTTACAGGCACCAAATATCAGGTGATATGGTGTTCATTCCCAGCTAATATACAAGGGTGAATAATGTAGATAATATAGATGCATGTAATTCATATTTCTTCTAAATAAGAAATTAATAATAATGGGCTTTAGTTAGGCAGAAAAAATATTTAAAGCAAACAAAGCATGTTGGATCAGTTTTCAAACTTGTAAACTTTACTTGGAGAAATTATTAAAGTACTTCTTGTTAAATTTGCATCAAGACCATGAGCTAATATGATACTTCACAAATTTTTTCTTATATTTATTCAACATCACTAACATTGTGGGTTTCTATGTATTGAAATTTTATGTCTGATGTAAGGGAGATAACTGAATTGTATACATAAGGTTTGTACTTTTTATTTCCTCTACTATATATTCTCCATGTTATAAAGATGAGTTCAGATGCACATGTATTAACTTCAATGCAATTAAATTATCCAAAAATGTATTACCGATAAAGCGAGAACCTAAAATCCAGGATTATATATGTAGTGGAGACCTCAAGAATGATTATGTAACTAACTAGAGAATCGCATTTATAATTTAAAGACACAAAAGTTTACAAAAAAAGACAATTAGAGCAGGACAATTAAAATCAAAATAGGAAGGAATACCATATCTTTAGCAAACTACCTAAAATACTTATTCCAGAATATTCTTTATGGTACAAGTGAACTATCCACACTTGGACCAGGAATGTCCTCAATCTTGGTCTATAACATGCTTTACAAGAACAAAAAAGTTGTATTTTATCCATGATTTTTCATCTTTTGTGCATAAAATAGTCAATACTTTGGCTAAAATTAACTATATTAACTTTATATAACCTTTTTTTTTGCCTGTATGCTAATATTGGAGCTATCTACACAGTCACAAAGCAATCAGTCTATATGTGCTATAAATATAGTTACAAAAGCCCCATTCCAAAGCTAATATGTGTTTTTTTCCAACTTTTTCTATGTAAAAGTCTGTCAATATTAGACCAAAACATCTCAATATCCATTGTTTAACCAAATGACACTATGACAGTATAGAAGTGGTGGCTATGTATGCTCATTACTATGGATACACTGTGAAGCTGGTATTATCTTTTAGGTATCACGGTACCGATTGTTTTTCCATAGACCTCAATGCTAATATTTGGAGAGATAACTATATTTTCTATCCTAATTTAGCATGCATCTCACACACTGTTATAGAGAACAATGTTAGATTGTCAATTTGACAATGACAAAACCAGGTACTCCATTGCATTTAAGAGAGATAACTCTGCTGGAACTAGACAGGGGTATGAGTTATCTAGTCACAACATACCTATTTTCAGTCATGTGTATTACATTTTCAAAAAATCATAAAAATACAAAATTTGATCTATTTAGGAATTAGCATAAATTCACATGTTGCCAAGAGGCTAACCTTTTTTTTAAGCCTAACAGAAAGTACAACTCTTACATAATCCACCAATCAAAGCTTGTCTTGTTCTTAAGGTCTGAATGGTATGGACCCTACACCATAAGCTCCACCCACATGGACTTGCACAATTGGTACCGTTATACCATCTTGACAACATAATGATTCTTGGTGGATCAGTACATTTCTTGTTTTGAACTTGATAAGAAACGTTTCATTCATCTGGAATTTCACAGAATTTTATCAGGATTATTTAGGATTTACTTCATAATGCTGTAAGTTCTTGTTAAATTTTAATTTATAACTTTGATAATCATATTACTTTTTAAGTTTTAAAAAACTTAGTTTGTGACCATAGATTTGTAACACTGTAATCCATCAGTACATCTGTCAGACAGTTCTTGTATTCCATCAGTCTGTAAGTACATCTGACTGATGGTTCTTCTTGCAATACATCAGTCTGTACATCTGTCAGATGGTTCTCTTTGTAATTCAACAGACTGTCAGTAAATCTGTCACAAATCTTCTTGTAATCTAGCAGACTGACAGCACATCTATCTTATGGTTTTCCTTGTAATCCATCAGTTAGTCAGTACACATCAGATGGTTGCCCTTGTAAACCATCAGTCTGTCAGAATACATCAGATAGTTGCCCTTGTAATCCATCAGTCTGTCAGTACGTGTCAGATGGTTGCCCTTGTAATCCATCAGTCTGTCAGTACATGTCAGATGGTTGCCCTTGTAATCCATCAGTCTGTCAGTACACATCAGATGGTTTCCTTGAAATTCATCAGTCTGTCAGTACATATCAGATGGTTGCCCTTGTAATTCATCAGTCTGTCAGTACATGTCAGATGGTTGCCCTTGTAATCCATCAGTCTGTCAGTACACATCAAATGGTTGCCCTTGTAATCCATCAGTCTGTCAGTACACATCAGATGGTTTCCCTTGAAATCCATCAGTCTGTCAGTACACATCAGATGGTTGCCCTTGTAATTCATCAGTCTGTCTGTACACATCAGATGCTTGCCCTTGTAATCCATTAGTTTGTCAGAACATGTCAGATGGTTATCCTTGAAATCTAACAGTATGTCAGCACATGTCAGATGGTTATCCTTGAAATCTAACAGTATGTCAGCATATGTCAGATGGTTCTCCTTGAAATCTAACAGTCTGTCAGTACATGTCAGATGGTTCTCCTTGAAATCTAGCATTCTGTCAGTACATGTCAGATGGTTGCCCTTGTAATCCATCAGTATGTCAGATGGTTCTCCTTGAAATCTAACAGTCTGTCAGTACATGTCAGATGGTTCATTTTATAACATAACTCTGCATACACTGATTCAAAGAGGAGTAACATTCAAGATATATTGCTTCCAAAGGACTAGTAAATGACAAACAACAGATGCTGTATTAAGGTTAGTAAATAGGTAGGCATCAAAAGTTAACAGATGTGAGGGTCTTTGTAAAAGATTCTGTAGACAAAATATGAGTTTTTCAATATAATGGATTTTTCTTATTAATGATAAATCAATCCACAATAAATGCTTACATTAGCCATTTCATCCTGTGTCATTCCTAGAGCATCTTTAAGCAGGTGGTAAGACTCACAGATCAGCTGCATGTCACCATATTCAATACCGTTGTGCACCATCTTTACAAAATGACCTGCCCCCTCAGGACCGACCTGCAAGAAATCATGTACATGAATATTATGGAGCACAATAAAATCACAGAATATTTTAACATTGTTAAATACTCGGAAAGTTAGAAGATGCGGCAGCATACTTGTTAGAAACTGTCTGTAATTTGCTCCTTTTTAGTATGCATTTAACTATGTGGCAATCAATGTAAATAAATAGTTTTCAATTTTAATTGCCTTTACAACAAAAAAAAAAACATTTACAAAGATTCATCCTTTTAAAAACCATACGACTGACAACATATTGGCTTGAATAATAAGTTTATTGATAGTTACTATCTTTTTCATTTGTTTTGTGTAACAATGAATCTACAAAACATCAGGATCTCTTTGCAACCAATGTGAAAAATTTAATAACCATGAACTTGAAGTGACTCAGTACATACTGGGTTCTCAATAGAATTTCTGGCCCTAAACCCCACACTCTAAGAACTTGGAAGTTCAAAGCTCAACCTCGAGAAACAACATCTTTGCTAATCACCAGTTAAGCCTTTTTGTAAACTTTGTGGAATTTTTTTTGATTTACTAGACATTATTTTTGATGAATAAACTAAGGAACAGAAATAAGTGATGGCTGAATTTCATACAAACAACACATGAAATAAAATTTGAAAAGCAACATTCAGGTGTAAGACTCATTGTTTGTTTTCCCTTAACTGAACATAAGAACTACACATTTTAAATGTTTTTTCCAACTGTTTCAGTAATAGCTAAAATGATTTCCCTTTTAATGACATAAACTTTATTGACAAGAGTTATTTCCCTTATAGAGGACAAATTTGAAGAAACACTTGACAGGATTTATTCATCAACATTACACATAAGAAGTAATTAACCACACTATCTTTTTTAAAATTGGAAAAATTCTACATCTAAAAAGTATGATATTATAATACAGTAAAGTTCAACTACTATAAAATATTATAATCAAAGTTGATATCCATACACAGTAAGTCTCTCATATTATAACTGAAGTTCGAAATTTAGCTGGATAAAAAAAATCACCCCAAACATTTAACATGTTGAAATGCAGTGATATATAGTTGCAGCCACCAAGAAATACAAGTAAATTCTTTTGATTTGTTAAATGTGTTCTACTGATACCAGACAGACCTGTTTTTACAGGTCAATTCACTCACCCATTCACAGCAAGGGTCTTTGCCCACCTTAGCTGATACTGACTGGAATATATCCTTGATATGTGGCCTGAAAAAGTAAAATAATATCTCTACATAGTGTTAATGATCTGCTGTTTTGTAATGGTCCAGTCTTGTGAACAATATCAGCCACATATACTCAATTCATGCCAACAATGTATATTCCACATACTATATCCATATCAACCTGTTTATTATCTTCCTCTACAAATGTTGTTACCAGACCATGCCTTTTGATTGTATTACTGATGCTATAACTGCCCATCCACCAATTAAATAATTTATCATTCTTTTTTCAAAAAAAGCAATCTTTTTATGCAATTTCTGAGGAATAAAATCTAAAAATATTCATTTTAATAAAACTAGTTGCTAAGATTTTTTTCTGCATTTTTATCTCACTTAACAGAAGCATTTTGGATTGACATACCTAATCTCTGCAAGACATATTTGAGATTCAAAATGGAGTCTCCTCCATACCAATCCACTGTGTACATGTCTCAAGATAAAACATAACATTAATATTTATCCTAAAAATTATTTACCCTTTCAAACCAAATTAAATGTTAAAATTTTAAATTCATTTATTTTAATGAAATACTTTTTTTCTACAAAGGAATACTTATTTCTTGGTTCTTTAGACTGGAGAAGATGTTCCATTTTTCTACAGCAGGATAATTATTCATTGCAACATTAAATTCATACTTTGTAGCAATAATAAAATCCACAAAAACTGGTCTATCAAAAAAAGAGTCAGTGTATTTTTGTCTCTTTTAAAAGAATATATCAGTTTGGAATATAAAGAATTTAAATATCAAGCAATGAACAATTATAGGACAAATTCATACAATGCAGAACTTTTAAAACAGTAGTTATTAGTACTGAAATATTGTTATGTTTGAGGTTCAAGGTGAAGGACATTTTCTTTTATTTTTGGTCTAAGTGGCGAAACAAGAAGTGAACAAACAGAAGACAAACTTTGAAGTTCATGCAATGATCATAAAAAAATCAAAACATTAACATAACGCTTTACCTTGCTTTCTATATATGAAGTTGCCTACTAAAAAAAAGAAGATAAATTACCAAGTTATTACCAGCCCACAGACAATAGTTTTATTCAAACATAACTAGAAATAACTACTTTTTATCTAACCTGCATGTATGAATTAATCAGGCAGAAAATATCAATTAAAGCAACTCAGCTTAAAATTCTTGCTCTCATTTGAATATGGCAAGTTAAAAAACATGAACAGTGTGAACAACAAGTGACAACTGTTATAGAAACAAGAATTCGGCTAAGAGCTATGTCATGCCTGCTCTACTGAAACATCCCCAATTACCCTCCAAAGCTAATGGAACATAAAAATTAGGTTGTTGTGACCTCCTTTTCACAGAGATGAACAGTGCCTTCTTTGATAAACATCAGTATTGGAAAAACAGAGCTAAATGCAAAATCTTACCACTGATGCTTACATCAACAACAATGTCAATGTTGTATGAAAAGTTGATACCTGTGTGTCATCAATGCTTCTCAAGTCAAACAAAAATCAAAATGTAGAACTATTAAACCAGCCAACAAGTTATAATCCAGTAAACACGCAGCCTTATAATAAATGACTGTTGCAAACAGATCTATAGCTCCTGGGAGATAAATCTGCAATAATACACATAATCGGTAGAGTCCATCTCACATGTGTATGGGGAACTGTTGAACACAAATAAACCAGTAAACAAATTTCATAAAATTTATGTCTCGTGTCTTACATCTTCAACAACTCATAATTTCTGACTTATTTGTTAGTTATAATTCAATAATAGAACTTACTCTCCATAAATCTGGAGCATACCATCTTGAATCTGCCAGTTTGTCTATGATGTTATTTTTAATACTTGAAAAAATGCAGAAGACCAGTTTCAGAAATCCTTTACTGGTAATTAGTGATGTTACCATGGGTCTAAAGTCACAATACTGCTACTGTTGTACAATACTGTTGGAATAACACGATGTTTATAATATTTGTATTATATTAAGCACACTGAGGATAAAGTTACATCTTGCAGAGAATTCAATTTTGTTTCTACAACCATTGCCTGTAGACTGTTCCTAGTAATATCTGAAAAAAATATCTATTGAATGAAATATACTGGAAAATAAATAGTGACTTTTTATTCTGCAATTAGAATTAAAACAACTACGGTGGCAAATTCTTACCATGCCTTTTCTGATCCTCCTGGCATCAGGGATGGGCCATACCTGGCTCCATCTTCTCCTCCACTGACCCCACTTCCTACATACAGCAACCCCTTCCCCTCTAAGTATTTACACCGCCTCTGTAAGAAACATCTTTGTTGGTTAATACTTTCTTAGTTCACATAATTGTTAAGATTTATCTCCCTTTTCAAATCACAAACACGTCCACAATAGTTCTTAAAGTTTTATTTTTCTTAATAGGAAGAAGATGCATCATCTTTTATTAAACTGGGTAACAGACATAATACCATGCAATTGGGTTTTCTAAATCATAATTACATCACATTTTCAACATAAGGACAAGGACAAATGACACTGAACTGAAACAATTCTTTTGTGTCATGTTAACATATGATAATCATAAAGATAAATCTGGTGACCTGAAACTACAATGCTTCTTACCATCATTAAAGTACATTTCTTACCAGCTAAAAAATTCTCACTCCATCAGTATTTTTATGACATTCTAACAGGAGTTTTTCTCTGCAATTTTATGTAAAGTTGATGATATTTTTTTTTTTTTAAATCAGCAAAGTGACTCTTGATCCCAGAATAGATGTACAGTCAAGATATATATGTTTGGATGAAATACAGTTTGTATGAAAAATTATATGAACATAGTATGAACAATTGATACAATAAATATAAGTATTTTTAGTACAAAGTGAATTAGCATACACAATGAATACTGTATAAACTCCCCCGCCAGTCTAACTTCAAACTGCACAGACCCAGGTCTGCCACAGCATACTGTGTTGGTAGAGCTAGGTCTATGCAGTTTGTTAGAAGTAATCTGAAGACGAAAAAAAACTGCATTATTTATCAACAGACAGGGTCTATGTTGTTTGCAGCTGGACTTGACTGGTAAACATGCATTTGTAGTAGGAACATAGCAAATAATGGGCAAAAAAGAAAGTACAGAGATGATCATGTTTTACTGTACTCAGATATGTTTCCGAGTGATGGATTTAACAAAATACACGTGATCATTAAAATATGTTTGCATCTATATACAAGCACATTATCAAACTGGGTTACAATTACAAAATAAAAGTTATATTGCAGCTCTTCTTTTTCAAATATGAAGGTACCTTTAGCGTACTTGTTGATGTAAATGTGTATCACATGGCAGCAATTTGATTTCCATACCATATGATAAGCTACCAGATACTGTTGAAAGCTTTCATCCCAAAAACTGCTACAAAAATAAGTTTGAATCAGTGTTTATAAATATAACATATTTTTTTGGAACTTTTATATTAACACAGAGATTTACAATAAATCAAAACCACATTTACCAAGAATAAAAGGAATTTCAACTGTTCACATTAAATGTACTTACATTAGTATCTGTATATTCTGAGTTCCCTCCATCGATGATGATGTCACCCTTCTCAAGAAATGGGATCTGAAATAAGATTTACTCTTTCATTAGATTTATTCATTTCAGCATGTTATTTTCTTTCATCTGGTTATAAAGTGAACAAGTTCAGATTAGCCAATATTAGTTATAGAAACTGAAACCAGCTGTTAGCAGAGCTAGGTATCACCAACAAGCATGTATCATGATACATATTATGGTATCTATTAATAATACATTATGTATTACAAATCTATCTGTAAATAGTTACTGGGTAAATTAGTTCAGATTGGCATATAATAGTCAAAGAAACTGTGGCCAGTGGACAAGCAAAGTAGTTATCACCAACAAGCATGTACATGTATCATGATGCACATTACAATATCTGTTCATGAAACAATATGTATCCTAACTCTGCAAACAGTTTTCCTCTCTATAAAATACATAAATATAATACAATCCATTCAAACGTGGTTATGGTCACTGTTCCCAATATAATGGAAGAATGTTTTAAAAAGTTATTTAATATTATTTTAGGTTTTGGTTTATTTTCATCACAGAATAATTTACTATCACAGACTGGTTTATCATAAGACATTCCCATAAACAAATAAACTTGTTTGTAGTGTTACCCATCTATAGTTGTTTTTGAAACAATAGTTTTTGACACACAAAAGATGAAATTTAATAAAATGAAATAAGAACTTTGGTTCACAACAGTCAAGATCTCAAATTAATTAAAATATGCTATTAAATATGCTATTAAAATACCAATAATTTTTTAAAATTAACTGAATGGCAAAACTAAGATGAACACAGCAATTTATTTCTTGTGATCTCATTGATCTAAACTGTGAGACACTATGGAGACATATTGCAGTGTGACAAGTGTTTACTGTGGCAAAGGAAACAATCACACACTGCACAGAATATATGTTGATATATAAAATTACTGTTCATTTTTTGCCGCAAAATGCTTTAAAATTTATTTAAAAAATTCTAGCTGAACAATATTGCTCTACTAAAAGGCAGAGATCCAAATCAGCTTAATTTACTGGAAATGTTCAGCTTTTTCCAAAGATCAACACATTAAATTTCACTATAAGATTCTGGTAGAAAAATATTTTTCAAAGCATACACAATGGAAAATCTTTATATTTATTAACACATTATCACAACAGCTGGCTTTATAAGCTGCACTAGATGGTGTCTGTATAATGAGGAGATTTATAGAGAGAGGTCATGCCTAGTGTAAGCCACCTTTATAACAACACAGTACAGTGCAAGCTACCTTGCCTACAATATAGTACAGTGTTGTTGTTGTAGGCTTTAACACATTTTTCAGCACACAATAGGCTATACATGGCGGCCAGTATTAATGGTGGAGTAAGAACCGGGGGAAAACCCCGGTTAGAACCACTGACCCACGAGAAGCTACTGGTTGCTTTCTCGCATACACACATTGGCCGAATCTGAGACATGAACCAACACGAACAGAGGTGAGATGGCAGTGATCCATAACGGAGAGCACTTTAGACCACTCAGTCACTCGTGGCCCCCTTAGTACAGTGTAAGCTACCTTGCCTACAATATAGTAAAGTGGAAGCTACCCTGCCTACAATATAGTACAGTGTAAGCCACCTTGCTTACAATAAAGTACAGTGTAACCTATCTTATCTACAATATAGTACAGTGTAAGCTACCTTGCCTACAATATAGTACAGTGTAAGCCACATTGCTTACAATAAAGTACAGTGTAACCTATCTTATCTACAATATAGTACAGTGTAAACTACCTTGCCTGCAACATAGCAAGGTGTAAGCTACCTTGTATGTAATATAATACAGAGTAAGCTACCTTGTATGTAATATAGTACAGAGTAAGCTACCTTACCTACAACATCAGTTAAATTGTCTGCAACACAGAACAATTTCATGACTTGCATGAGAATGCAAAAACTTTTGATGAAGTAAAACCTACTTGCTTAAAATCTGAATGTCTACTTAATTTTTTTTAGTCTGACATTTTTTAAAATGTGTCAGAAAAAGACAAATTATGAAACATACGACTACAGTATGTTTTTATATCATGGAAGTGTTATGGTTTACAAAATGAATATTTCAACATTTGTATCAATAAATTTCTTGTTACCAGTTTTTCGATAAAGTCATCCACAGCATCTCCAGCCTTGACAAGTAGCATGACACGTCTTGGTTTCTTTAGCAGTTTACACATCTCCTCTAATGAGTGAGCACCAATAACTTTTGTGCCCTTGGCTTCTTTTGCCAAAAACTCATCAACCTTGGACACAGTTCTGTTAAAAGCCACAACCTGTAGATAGATTAGTAAACATTATTTAAGATCAGGAATGATATTATATAGAGAAAAGTGTTCATGGAAGGCAAATGTAACACCACAGGGAGCACACTGCAAATCTATACTACGATGTGCTAGATATACAGACGTAACACTATCGGCCATATTTGTTATTGAACATAAAGTTGCTTACTGTCGCCACAATACTCAAGTATCTTTGAGTTACAGAATGGTGACATCTTTTTATTTATTACACGACAGCAGAAATGTCCATGACAAAGTTTATCCTGGATAAATGAACATTTTCTCACAAAGATCTCATCTTCTTGGAGTGTAATGTGTATTTAGCAAAATACAAATTTTGACATGTTAACATATTGCAAAAGCAAAAGAAAAGCATGTAAATAATGCCAAACAACTTAATCATTATTAATAAATTTTGGAAACTGATTCCAAATTGGGTGCCTTAATCTTTGCTTCAACAACATAATTTGAAGTCAGAGAACTCGTGTGATACTCTATGTGATTTGAAGAGTGAATCAAAATAAAATGCTGTTTCATTAAGATTTTCAGCTTTGTACAAGTGAAAATGGTGTTGCTATTAATGTTTCCATTTACAAGAAAATTAACAACTGTACAAATACATATCAAACTACAGTACTCACCCCCTCTCCTACAAATCCATCTCTTCTGTTACAAAAATATGACCTTATTCGCAGTAACAGACATTGGTTTCAGACAGAAATTTTAAAAAATATACCACCATTGACCTTTCTTCAAATAGCAGTGTCTCTTGCAAAGGAACTTCTAAAGAAGAAGACTTGTGTATTATGCGACAGTGACATATACACATTTTCATCTTGAATGAAATAATGAAAACGTTTTTTGTTTCTCAGCTGAAAAAGTGCAAAATTACACCAACATTAAGCTAGAAAAATCATTTAGAGCTCAGAATAATTTGAATAATTTTGCAATGCATTTAAAATACTGTATCACTTACACAGAATTTTTTAAATTAAATGTATACAATCATCATGCAAACGTAATGATATAGCTCATCCAGTGTCAATACTGAGACTCACCGTAAAACCATGATCATTCATATTGAGAACTATATTCTGTCACATAACCATGATAATTTCAATATTTACCTTGAGATCATTATCATAAATGTTGAGAACTATATTCTGTCCCATAACAGTGACAATATCGATATTTACCTTGAGATCATTATCATTCATGTTGAAAACTATATTCTGTCACATAACCATGACAATATCGATATTTACCTTGAGATCATTATCATAAATGTTGAAAACTATATTCTGTCCCATAACAGTGACAATATTGATATTTACCTTGAGATCATTATCATTCATGTTGAAAACTATATTCTGTCACATAACCATGATAATATCAATATTTACCTTGAAATCATTATCATTTATGTTGAGAACTATATTCTGTCAAATAGCAGTGACAATATCAATATTTACCTTGAAATCATTATCATTTATGTTGAGAACTATATTCTGTCAAATAACAGTGACAATATCGATATTTACCTTGAGATCATTATCATTCATGTTGAGAACTATGTTTTTTTCCAATAACAGTGACAATATCGATATTTACCTTGAAATCATTAGCATACATGTTGAGAACTACATGTATATTCTGTCCTGTAACAGTAACAATATTGATATTTAGCTTGAAATCATTATCATACAGGTTGAGAACTATATTTTGTCAAATAACAGTGACAATATTGAAACTCACCGTAAAACCATGATCATTCATATTGAGAACTATATTCTGTCCCATAACAGCCAGCCCTATCAGAGCAATATCTCCTCTGAAACAAAACAATATGTAAAATAAGTTCAAATTTATCAGTCTGTACAGTATGGGAATGGTAAACACCCATTCCAAAACCAATTTGCAATGCTGCCATTCAAATGAGTATATAGTAATTTTCAGATTCAACCCTGATGGTACATGCAGTATTCCATTTAACCAATGGTATTGTATGTAGGAATCGTAATCAATACTATCAGAAGAATGTTGAATCTTTCTAACAGTGTGCTGTCAATCAGGTGAAAGGAAAAGCTCGCCATTTCTAGTGAAAAGCTACAGACTGGTATATTATCAGACTTGTCAGCCATATTTGGGTTATATTTCTGAATGTAACAGTTACCTCCCTTTCTGACTCCTCGTAGTTTATATTTTATTAAAAGGTATATTGCTGAAAGTTTTTTTGGGGGTGGGGTGGGGTGTTAGTTTTAATACCACTTTTAGCACATTATTGGCTTTATCATAGTAAGAACACACAGTGTTAACCAACATAGACTGGCCAAGCAAAATACTGAACCTGTGGCACTTGGATGATTTTGTTTGATTTTGTGAATTTAATGTCATTTTGCAGTATATGATTAGGTTATACCAGGCAGCCAGTATAATCAGTGAAGGAAGAACTAGGTGAAACCCCTGGAAAACCCACTGACCCATGGGAAGCTACTAACAAAGCTTTCTCTCATACCACACTGGCTAAGCACAAACTAAAATAACATGGACAGAGGTGAGATGTCAGTGATCTGTAAATGTGAGCGCTTTAGACCACCCTTGGTATATAATAATAATAATAATAATAATAATAATAATAATAATAATAATTATAATAATAAAGACTTTGTATAGCATCTAATCTTTAGAAGCTCTAAAGGTTTACAACATCTATAATGATATGACTCCAAAAATCAACAAAAAAACCACCATGAAATTAGAAAACATAAAAAAAATGCTGAAAATATTTAAGGTAGGATAAATATTATTAGGTCTTCAATTTTGTTCTTGCAGTTGAAAAAGGTGAGTTTTTAGAGCACTATTGAAAGGAATCACTGTGTCTTTGTGTCTAATTTCACGGTCCACATTGCTGGGCCCTGGTATGCAAAAGAACGTTGTCCATACGACTTCGTTTTCATAGTAGGAATAATGAGTATACAATTGTCAGAAAAGGGGCGTAAGTATCTTGCTGGTGTATACACATGGGTGAAGCCAGATATGTATGTTGGTTTGGAGTCCATCAGTGAAATGTAGCAGAGAGAATAAAGTTTGTGTCTGAAACTGGATCGAATGGATAGCCAGTGTTGGGTACAGAGCAGCTGTTAGTTGTGCTCTGATCGTGGTACTCTAAGGTGCTTATTTTTCAAAAAATGTCCTAAGTAAATTTTGCCCCAAAAAATGTAAAATGTTGGTTGTGTCATTAAATAAACCAGTGTATCCCCTAGGGAGACAAGACTGAGAGTCAAAAGTCTCCTTGGTGTCAAAATTGGGGGTCAGACTGAGTAAAAAGCAAATGTTGGTATCAAAACTGGGGGTCAAATTAAAAATTTGGGGGTCTCTGAAGCGCAAATGAGGGTAAAGGGAAACACTGATAAACACTGGATATATAGTGACATTGTGCTAACAAACTAACTACAAAGGAACATAATGCTTGCATGATAATGGGATTCTCTCTCAAATGTATAGAAACAGTGAAATGGCAGTCACTGCAAAATACTCAGAAGTTTATTTATTTTTTATACCTATGGAAACTTATTGTCTATGGAGACAGTGTTTTAGTATACTGGCTTTTGTAAAGCGTTTCCTCAGTGAAGCAAAGACAAATGTAATTGTTAATCCACAACAATAATATACTAGTAATATGTCTGTATCATGTTACACTTAAATTTTTCACAATATTGATTGGATGCGACTGAATTCATTCTTTGTTATTTGTTGCAAAATTATGCATGTTCCATTTTTTTCTCCATAAAGTTCAGTTATATATACATGTACATGACTGATCCTGATTTTAATGAGAAAATAAATTCAACTTCTGTCATTACAAGTGCACTACATTTAACAATTTGGAAGTTTATAATATTCGATACAAGACCCTGGAAGTTAAGAACAGATCCACGGACTAATTCCAAGTTCTTGTCCTCATGCTATGTACTTGGGGGGATTGGGACAGATTCAGGTGGCAATGTTAACTGCAAATCTGAATTTGTCTTGTCATGCCCATGAAGTGTATATGTATATTTAGTTATAGAATGGGAATCAAATTAGTTTCAAAGTTTTGACCAGATGTTGCAAAGTTCCTGGATGTAAAGACAGACCAATTAGCAAATGTTGGCTGCATATCTAAATCTGTAATTGTTATGTTAAGTGTGGAAAGACTGAAAATAAGTTGTTAGAATCATCCTTGATGCAAGTGTTGATGATGACTATGAACATATAAATAACCTGAAGGTCTTGACTATCTATCAAAAAATTTGTTTTAAAAAAATTATATTGTTGTTGTTGTTGTTCTTGAAGTGTTTAAAAATGTTTTTCAGCACAAGACAGACTATACATGGCAGCCAGTAGAAATGGTGGAGTAAGAGCCCAGGAGAAACCCCAGAAAGAACCTACTGGCTAGCTTTCTCACATACACACATTAGCTGAACCTCAGACTTTAACCCATGCAGACAGAGGCAAGATGGCAATGATCTGTAATGGCCAGTGCTTTAGACCACTCAGGGCCCATCCCCAAATATATGACCAAATAAAAAGTATGTCAAGTTCCGGTTACCCAACAAACCCTACAATTTTGTTTTTACAAAAAAGTATTTTAAAAATTTGGAAAAAATAAGAAACATTTTGAGAGAAAACTTACTAAGAAAGGGATGTAACTATGATTAAAGTTAAATTCAGGATGAAAATGATGTTTTTTTTTTCTAGTTTGTTTCAATAAATCTGGATTTACTTACCTACCTACACTTGTTTTTTTTCTCCAAATGTAACCAGCACCAAACATATTTATTTTTTCCTAAATAATATATTCAATAAACAGTGGTGTAGCGAGGATATTTGGCGCCCAGGGCAAAACACCCAAATTTGCGGCGCTCAGGGCAAAACACCCAAATTTGTGCCCCCGGCTGCCCCTGTTGCACAGTTATGTTGATACTTTGGGCCAATTTGGGACCCATTTGGCGCCCCTAACCACCGGGGTAAATGCCCCTTGCCCCCCCCCCCGGTCGCTATGCCACTGTCAATAAAAGGATAAATAATACAAATGCAGACTCCAGCCTACTAATACCATGATCTATGTCATCCAATAACCTTTTTTTTCCTCAAGCCCAAAACCAAACTGTAAGAAATTGACTGAATTTTTTTCTGGAACTGTCTACATAAAAATATGAAACAAAAGTCCTCATCAGTGCAGCCTTCCTTTCATTACATTTGCTCAAAATGGATGCATTCAGATAATGTTAAATTCGTTATGGACAGCTTTGCTGTATATGTGCATGTATATTTTATACAAAATATTTTTAGTTCTATACCTTTGTGTTTGTATGTGTGCATGTGTGTGTCTATGTGTTAGCAAAAAACGTTTCAATCATGCATGTGTACACATTGCTGTGTAAGCTAAATCCATACTATTGGTTTTTGTTCACAAAATATGATACTGTTTTTACATGATAACATGCACTCATTTCCTAGCTGCATCTGACATATTTGCCTGTACATATAAATGAGGGCCATGTGGGGAAATTAATTACTCTTTTTTTCTAATTATGTCAGCCTCATAAAATAACTTTATTATTGTTATATTAAAAATCAAATCAAAGTATCCCCTAATGCCTTTTAAAAATGTGTTGGGATAAATATGCCTAAGGCAAGACCAGTGTACTTCATGCCAACAGGATATACAGTATCTAATGTCTGCAGAGTTTCTATTGGTTAATCTCAATAGGATATGATACAAGTATTTTACACCTGCTGTTCCACTCACTTGGCAATGACCTTTCATCCAGGTAAAGGTTAGTTTATACTGTATACCTTCTAATGATTCAAACATCAATTAGCCAAAACTTCCTGTCAACTATAACATTCTGGGGATTCTATGTGGGTCTCTTTGTTTTAAGTAGATATATAGGAATGGATGAAAAAAAAGAGAATGAAGTACATTCAAGGTCCTGGTATAAAGCATGCTATTCTCTTTGACCTTGAAAAATGCACAACTAGAAACTCCAACTACAAATTTGGGACCTTAGTACTTTCATAGTACTTACAGCTTGCAAAGTTTAATTGCATTTACAGTCAGGACTCAGAAAACAGGATGACATTATGAAGTACTGTACAACCTAACTTGAAACTTACTCTGCTCATATTTATGATTTGTGACTAAGGAAAGACAAGTACATTTTTTTAAGATGCTGATCAGAATAGACAAGTACTATTTTAAGTTTTTTAGTTTTATACATGTACAAAGGAGAATGAATAAAGCTAAAGTACACAAGTAATATTTCAAGTCACTTGACCTGAAGGACAAGCAGTCAATTTAAAATTTCCCTGTGTCCTAAGACTACCATTTTAGGAAGCTACTTGACACTAATTACATGGAACTTGTTTTACAAATTTTGCAAAATTTGTCCAGAATTGAGATTTTATATTGTTTTGCACATGAAATTTCTTCCATCATTTGGAATTTGTTAAAAGTAGGGATAGCAGAAAGGATGAGAAAATAACTTCATATTTTATCACTATGTTTTTCATTTTTAAACACAAGTTAAATCAATCCTAAGATTTAGGATAATCTTTAAATATTTCTCCTCAGAGACAACTCTTCCAGCAAGTAAAGATAACAGTTGTGCTGTCACTTTAATTTTTCTTCTAGATCTCTGTTAAATATTAAGTGAAACCTGTCTCTAATAGTAATATTGACAAGAATCTTTTACACTGAGGTTAATATTTTTTAATGAAACAAGAAAAGTGAGCCTAAAGTTAAGATTTATATGCAGGTGCCCCTTTTTATTTTGCGGCATTCATTTTACTTGGTGTTAACATTACTCATAACACATTATTGGCTATACTATGCCATGGATATGGGAGCCAAATGCCTTTCCCAAGGACAAACAATGGCTTGAGACCTGGTCAGGCCTGGAGGGGATTGAACATGCAATCCTTATATAGTGGCCAATCCTCTACCAAATATACTATCACAACTCCCTCCTTTATAGTGAGGTGTCAGGTAAAGCAGGTTTACTATGTAAGTAAAAGGTCAAAGGTGACAGGTGGCAACCCTTGGAGGTGGTATATATAGTTCTATAGATTTATAGTACACATAAATTTTGACCAGTTTATATTTCATATTTAGTTTTTCTAACAGTATATTTAATAATTTGCATATATTTGCTAACATTATTTTTTGAATGGCACGACCTGGAAGCTAAGTCTATTAAATTTTCCAAAAATGGAGTGAGCCTTTTTATCATGTTTCTAAAGGCCATCTACAAGTCTCTTTTAGGGTGACCTATTTTTCCTACAGTCTTACAACTTGATATGTCTGTGAAATTCATATACCTGTAGGTTACATGCAAACCTCACTTGCAGACATCTTGTCCATTATAATCCTAAATTCAGTGGCCAAATAAAGCTTGAAAGATTACATTTTCTCATGATGACGTCTATATTAAAATTATTGGACAAATATAGTAGTCTGAGTACACTAATCACACATGGACTCATTACTGGATAAATATGGTAGTATGATTCAGCTAACTTAATCACCTGGATTCATTATTTGGGGTAAATATGGTAGTCTGTGATAAACATCATACATGCAATCACTTGGACTCTTTTAATTATTGCAGTTGGAATGAGTCAAGCATGATATGAAAGTAATTGTATTATCATGCATGGATAAATATGGTAGTTTGAATGAACTGAAGATGATGTCTATACATATTTTTATCATCCAGTATTGAGTTATCATTAGATATGTTAGTCTAAATGTGTGTGTGTGTGTGTGTGTGTGTGTGATTTTATTGTATTTTCAATGTAGCTTTAACAATGTTCCAGTCATATCACTACAATGTCTGCATTGTGACAGTTTGTTGTGATGTCAAGCATTAGGGCATCATGTCTCAGACTTGTAGCATCATGTCCCACCCAGTCACATCATCTGGACACCAGTTCACCAGTCCTAACACTAACCTCAATGCTGTTGCTACAAGTCTGTGGCATCAAGCCCCAGTGCTAGACATCACTATAAGCTGCATCCATGAAGACATCATAGCATTATGACCAAAAAATTTTTAAAGCTATATTAAAAAATCCAAATCACACACATACACAAACACACATCCTGTGCATATATAAATAATAGATGGTCATGTGGGGCGATTAATTACTCTTTGTTCTAATTCTGTCATCCTCATAAAATAACAACTTTATTATTGTTATATTAAAAATCAAATCAAAGTATCCCCTAATGCCTTTTAAAAATGTGTTGGGATAAATATGCCTAAGGCAAGACCAGTGTTCTTCATGCCAACAGGATATACAATATCTAATGTCTGCAGAGTTTCTATTGGTTAATCTCAATAGGATATGATACAAGTATTTTACAACTGCTGTTCCACTCACTTGGCAATGACCTTTCATCCAGGTAAAGGTTAGTTTATACTGTATACCTTCTAATGATTCAAACATCAATTAGCCAAAACTTCCTGTCAACTATAACATTCTGGGGATTCTATGTGGGTCTCTTTGTTTTAAGTAGATATATAGGAATGGATGAAAAAAAGAGAATGAAGTACATTCAAGGTCCTGGTATAAAGCATGCTATTCTCTTTGACCTTGAAAAATGCACAACAACTAGAAACTCCAACCACAAATTTGGGACCTTAGTACTTTCATAGTAATTACAGCTTGCAAAGTTTAATTGCATTTACAGTCAGGACTCAGAAAACAGGATGACATGAAGTACAGTACAACCTGACTTGAAACTTACTCTACTCATATTTATGATTTGTGACTAAGGAAAGACAAGTACATTTTTTTAAGATGCTGATCAGAATAGACAAGTACTATTTTAAGTTTTTTAGTTTTATACATGTACAAAGGAGAATGAATAAAGCTAAAGTACACAAGCAATATTTCAAGTCACTTGACCTGAAGGACAAGCAGTCAATTTAAAATTTCCCTGTGTCCTAAGACTACCATTTTAGGAAGCTACTTGACACTAATTACATGGAACTGGTTTTACAATATTTCCCACACTTTATCCAGATGTGAGATGTTATATTGTTTTGAGCATGAAACTCTTTCCAGCATTGGGATTTTATTCTAAGTAGGGATAGCACATACAAATTTTGACAAGTTCATATTTCATATTTATATTTTTAACAGTATATTTAGTAATTTGCATATATTTGCCTACATTATTTTTCCCATGACATGACCTGGAAGCTAAGTCTATTAAATTTTCCAAAAATGGAGTGAGCCTTTTTATCATGTTTCTAAAGGCGATCTACAAGTCTCTGATGGGTGACCTATTATTCCTATAGTCTTACAACTTGGTATTTTCTATGTCTGTAAAAATCATATAGGTGACATGCAAACCTCACCTGCAATTGTCCTGCCAATTATAATTCTAAATTCAGTGGCCAAAGAAAGCCTGAAAGATTTAATTTTCTCAGGTTGACGTCTAATTTAAAATTATCGGACAAATATAGTAGTTTGAATGCACTAATCACACATGGACTCATTACTAGATAAATATGGTAGTATGACTGAGCTAACCTAAATCGCATGGATCCATTATTTGGGGTAAATATGGTAGTCTGAGATAAACAACATACATGCAATCTCTTGGACTCTTTTAATTATTGGAGTTGGAATGAGTCAAGCATGATATGAAAGTAATTGTATTATCATGCATGGATAAATATGGTAGTTTGAATGAACTCACCATGATGTCTATATATTTATTATCCTGCATAGACTTATTATTAGATATGTTAGTCTAAATGTGTGTGTGTGTGTGTGTGTGTGTGATTTTATTGTATTTTTAATGTAGATTTAACAATGTTCCAGTCATATCACTACAATGTCTGCATTGTGACAGTTTGTAGTGATGTCAAGCATTTGGGCATCATGCCCCACCCAGTCTCATTATCCTGACACCAGTTCGACCAGTCCTAACACTAGCCTCTTAATGTTGTGCACCTAGTGAGGTAACTGCTGCTGCAAGTCTGTGGCCTGATGCCCCAGCACTAGACATCACTATTAACTGCCTCACTGCAAACATTGTAGCAATATGACCAAAAACTGTTTAAGCTATGTTAAAAAAATCCAAATCACACACATTCACAAATGCAGATCCTGACATCAAAGACACAAATAAAGGCATCAGCTTCAAGGATATACTAAAATGTACAAACATAGTCATTTTATTCATTGAATTATAAGTTTTAACCTGATTATCACCAGGGAGCTTAAACACAATATCAACTTGTTGTTATTTAGAATAAAACATGAGCTTATTCAGGGTCACTATATTAGCTTGCTCACATAAATAATTCCATAAATTTTGAGTTTGCTTTGATCACATGTGTACAAGAGTTTCTCCTATTTATTTCATCAAGTTGTTTTAGAAATATTAAAACAGAAATGCAAATACTGGATGCAGATGACAGATTTTACTGAAATAGCTATTCTAAAAACCAAAAATGGTTATCAAGCAGTCTGTCTTAATCTTGTTTATTTTGAGTTTCCATCAGCATAAGTGATAGTGACCCATGGATTTGTTTGTTTGTTTGATTAGGATTTTTAACGTAGCTTTAACAATTCTTCAGTCATATCACTTTGATGTCTGCAGTGAGGCAGTTTATAGTGATGTCTAGCACTGGGACATCATGCCGCAGACATGGAGCATGATGCCCCACCCAGTCACATTATCCTGACACCAGTCCTAACACTAACCTCTTAATGCTGAGCGCCAAGCGAGGCAAATGTAAGTACCAATTTTGTAAGCCATTGGTACGACTCGGTCGAGGATCGAACCCACAACCTCCTGCTTCCGCGGTGGACGACCTAACCACTAGTGTTAGTGACCCATGGAGACAATCATGTTAGAATTATAAATCAATAAATAAAATGACTACGTTGTGTGCATTTTTTATATCCATGATGCTTAGTTTTTGAAATCGGCATGGGATACAAAAAATGGGAGGGTGTGTGAATATTATAGTCAGCGTTTGTAGGAAAGACTAGATAAGATTTAGCAGGACTAGTAAAATTCTCAACAAGCCCTTCTTGCTATGAAGAAATTAATCTGAAATTATTCTGACCCTTCCCACCCCATTTCTGATATTTGGATATTTATGATCAGGGATGTCAGATCAGAGTAAATTCCCCATCAAAAGTTGGAACTCGCTTCCACCATGCTTAGGGTAGCTGAAGACCTAGCCAACTTAAACCAGACAGCAACATAAATATTCAGATATCAAAAATGGTGTGTGAAGGGTTTGAGAAAACTCTGGATATGAACAAACTTATTAAAATTCTATGCCTGTTTGAAGAAACAAAATCATGTTTAATGAGTAAACAGTTCTCTTTAAAACTAAAATCTTGAAAAAAAAGTTTAAATGTTGGAAGCATATAAAATGCTTTGCCAACTCTAAAACAGAAGATAGGGGATCGTACAATTGACCTGTCATACATGTACTATACAATAATAGTTATTATATAGTACATGTATGACAGGTCAATTGTAAGCAACGATACGAGGCCCCTTTAAAACTTTAAAACTAGCGCTATTGAATAAATAAAAAAAATGAAGTTTGTATTTATGGTTATTTTATTATTATTATTATTATTATTATTATTATTATTATAAACATGCTTAAAACGGAACAAGTTGATAATATCGAAGGTCAAGCTCATGTGGTCCAATGAATGATCAACGCCTGTCCAAATGCTGAACTTTCTATGAAAAAATATCAACATATTTCACGATAAAATAAGAACTTGCAAACCATGACATTGTTATCAAAGAAAGACATCATTAAAAGTACTTACTGAGGCTTCGACATCTTTGTCTAAATATGGATTTAAATAATTGAGTGAACAACTGTATCTCTCGTGCATGCAGTGACGACTAATGCCAAAATTCAGAACACTGCCGGTATATGTCTGCTTTAACAACCAAAAGACGCCCGTCTAAATTTGACCAATCAAGATTGAGAAGATATGTATTTCGTGATTGTCACTTTCGGGAAGGTGAAGTAAATATATAATTTTCAATGAATAGGAAACCAGACTTGTCACGGTAGACTTGTTATATATTGTGGTGTGCAATTCGGGGAACCTGTTTCACACATACAGATGTGCAGAGAGCCAGTCTAGTAGTGAGAGAACTTGTTAGTGTTACACACGAGTGTTGCTGCCATTCAAATAAAAAGATGGTGTTCCTCACAAGTTTCTTAGCGCGAAGGTTTCCACTTCCTAGAGCCCCAGATAAACAAGACAACTTTTGGAGAAAATCAATGTGGCTTCGTATATCTTCGGTAAATTATGCTCAACAAGGAGTCTGTCAAGTATAACGTGTTTTCGAGGTGTTGTTCAGGCCAAATGAATGTTCTAATAAAGACTAACGTATGAGCAATCACAAAAAGATGTTATTTTTAAATGTAAAAAAATAAATAATTATTAGAAACAACAGTGGGAGGCAGACATTTTTAAAATTATTTATATTGTTGCAGATGATGCATTATATGACTTTGGATCCAAATTTGGGGGGGGGGGAAGGGCCATGACCTTTACCAAGAGGTGAAGAAAATTGCTTGGTGCATTAACAGAGGTGAAAATACACCAAACCCCCGTTTCACCAGAAAAGATGTGCATTATGGAATATTTCATTTTGGATCTTGTTCTCATTTAAATATATATTTTTACTGACCAGTGTTTATTAGAAAAATTGCTACTTGTTTACTTTTCATTGATCAGATCGATGCCAACCTGTAAATTTCTGGACATCTGACACCCAAAAATCCATTTTGTGATTAATTCATCCTTAAAAATATGACCTTGAAACAGCAGACTACCACAAACCCTCGTTTTGTTGCCAACTACAGATTATTTGACAACCACTTTTGCACAAGGAAAGGGTCCTTATATTAAAAAAAATGGTCATTCCACATGGGGACTCTATTTGTGAGAAGAATATGTGTATGAGGTAAGAAAGCTACATGCATTAAAACATTTAATTATCTTCATTTAAGAGTGACATTACTTATAAAAAAGAATCTTCTTGTCCTAAGAATAATCTTATTTCAGGTGAACATACATTAATAGTTTTTGAGTCTTAAGTCAGTGTTTCCCTTTACCCTCATTTGTGTTTCAGAGACCCCCAAATTAACTGACCCTCAGTTTTGATACTTACTTTTGTTTTTTACTTAGTCTGGCCCCCAGTTCTCACAGCAAGGAGACTTTTTACTCTCAGTCTTGTACCCCTAGGGGATACACTGCTTAAGTGCAGATGTCTCACTAGGACATTTAAAACTAGCAGCCCAGGACCCCAATTTTGGTAATAATTGGAGTCCCACCAGCAAAAGTTGCAGTCCCATCCCAGATAATGTTGAACTTTGCAGATTAGAAGAACTGATGGTTGTCATTGCGTTTAATTTCCACATTCTTTATAACATTGACATACAACTGTTTTGGCGTATTCGGTGTGTCTGGTAATTATGCACAAGGATATGTCATTTCTATAAATACTGGATCACATGTTGTTTTGGTTGAAAATTAAATTTTTGGCTGAAATGCCAGAAAGAGTCCAAAGTAATGTATTTCGTTTCCATAGCCTGATGCATAAACATTATATCTTTTGAAAGCTATGCGCAGAATAGGCCGTCTTATCTTGAGTCGTGGAATTATAGGGGTGATATCCCATTTGTCCAAACTTTGTATTATTTTGAATATAATATTCTGGTGATAATTGCAGCTTTTCAGTTATGCTTTTTCCTCGTAGGGGGTTGGCATGTATGATGCTCTGTTTTGAACAAATTAATTGTATGCATCAGCGATTTCACTCAGGAATAGTTTCCTGATGACCATGCTGTCTTTAACAATTAGTTGTATGCATCAGTGATTTCACTCCGGAATAGTTTCCTGCTTAGCATGCTCTGTCTTTAACAAATTAATTGTATGCATCAGTTATTAACTTTTGCTAGACTATTGTAAACCTTATCAGCCAATAATAATACCTATGTGAATTCATTGTGAACTGTGCAGAGCAAATATGTCAATAATGACACCCTTAGGTATACATAATTGAATGAAAGTTAGATTCTTTTTAGATTGTCTTTGATGTTAAAGATAAGTGAAACTCCTCAAAACTAATAACCCTTGGCCTGATCCCCCTAGCAGTAGTTTGATTTTGTTTGATTTTGATCATTTGTGCACTTTAAATAAAGTCTCTGAGTGTTTATTGAGTGTTTATGTGATGATATATATATATATATATATATATATATATATATATATATATAGTGTTGTTCTGATTATCGAATATAATCAATCATCAGTTGGTTGAGCAAACCAATAAGATAATCGATTGTGAAACTCCATAATTGATTGTGTGTAAAGGGAGACTACTTTTTAGGTGTATGCAAAGCACAAAGGTTACTAAAACTCCCAGCTACTAAAGTTGACCTGAAATTTATTAATCCCTTCACTACTACAAATAAAAAACCTTATGATTCATAATTAGGAACATATAGTCATTATTACATTGTTAAGTTGTTGAGTTAATAAATTTAAACATTTTGTTGATTTGTTTCAGTTAAAATGCAACATCTTTTGTAGTATTTATAAACAATGACAAACAAGAAAATCATGTCCTTCTTGATTTGTTTCAGTTAAATTGCAACATCTTTTATAGTATTTATAAACAATGACAAACAAGAAAATCATGTCCTTCTATACTTTAAATTATAGACACAGCACATATGAACGAAAGAATTTCTGGGATTGTAGCAGTATTTCAGTTACATATGACTATCAGCCATATAAAGTTGCGTTCAGTTAACAAAGTTGTAGAACAAAAGTAACACACAATGTAATATTATTGTCAGGTTCAAGTATACATGTCATGAAACGAGATTACTCCTGTACATTTATAAACACATATTGAACTCTTGATCAAAGATATAACTGTAACAAAAATTACAATTTGCTCGTAGTAACCAATTATAATCGATGATCAGTTGGTTAAGGGGAACTGATTATCGATTATGAATTTCTGACTGATTCCCATATATATATATATAAAGAGAGAGAGAGAGAAAGCATGTGTCTGTGTGTTTGTGTATGAGTACACAACATTTAGAAGTCTGTTTTTTAAAAGAAATATATATCTTTGTCGAAGTATTATTATTGCTTCCTTTCACATGAAAAATTTCAGTTGTCATATAGAAATATAGTCCTCATTATGAGAAACATCTGAGGAATGAGATACTTTTATATGAAGTGCATTAAAATTATTAATGACACTCCACAATCTTTAAATACTACCGTAATTCGTAATGTTCATAGTTCAAGAGCATTGTTGGTTTTATTCTTACATCTTAAGTAATATGGCTTGTGTTAATGACTTACTATTAGAACACTGCTTTGTCAGTCACCATCATCAAAGCATTTAAAGCAAGGCTTCTTGCCAGGTTAATAATGGCCTGATATCTAATTAAAAAGCAAGCAAATAATGTCTGTGCTGATGATGTATACAGATGAATCACAAGTAGATAAGGCAAAAAAAACAAAACATAAGTATTTCCTACTGGTTTTAAAATTAGGGTAGGTAGTTGGAATATTTGTGTGTGCTTTGTGTTAATTAGATGTATATGATAATGATTTGTATATATATAATGCAAAAAGCACTTCAGAATTCTAAGCAAAACTGGATCAGTTAAATGCATACATTCAGGTAACTACATGCATTGTTTTTTTAAATAGGGGAAAAATCTTTTGGGTCAGCAATTAGAAACAGGGAACATTGTCAGACTGGAAATGGACATTTTTTTGCCAAATCGGCAATAAACATGGTCTTTCTAAATTGAACATTTTCTGGGTCTTGGTCTTACAGATCAGCTCACATAGTTGACCTGTTTCAGTGTGTGTCCAGCATATTGCAGCTAAATATATTTCCAAGTTTGAAATGAATTTTTGGTTTTTGGTGTTTTTTAAAGCGTTTTTTTTTTCTCTCAAGATGTGTCATGTGTTTTGGTTTGTAGTTATGAAATTTCAGTTTACTGGAGAATTTTTTTATATTGAAAATGAAAAAAAATCAAGACAAAAGTAAAATATTGATCATGGATTGATTGCTGGATACTGAGGTTTTGGTTTTAAAGACTTTCACTATAGTTGGAGCAGGAAAGAATAAATTATGACTTGAATAAGTTTTGATCAAAATATTGGTATTTGGCTGTTTTTGTCAATCAAACTATAATTGCTCAGACAAAAATGTGGATATTGTGATTGCTTGCATTTTATTGGCAATTAAATTGCTACAAAAACATTTCAAAATTCATAATCCATTTTGTTTCTTTTGGATTGCCATCTGATCCAGTATTGGTGTTTGATTGCACATCAAATTATAATCAGACATAACTCTAAAATATGGTAAACTCTAAAACCAATTTTAATCTTTTTTTTTTTTTTGCACTTAAATTGGTGAAATGCTTAAATATTCAGGTGTTTTAATTAATATTTCATTCAGTCTTAGAAATGATGGTGCGGCTTGTGTTTCAGTAAACATAGTAGAAGGTCCATCGTTAAAAATAAAGGGTACAGAGTGTTGTTGCCAAGTTTGTAATGAGTAAACATTGAAAATAATTAACTGACATGTTCATTTGACAGATGACTTGATGCATGATGATCTGATTGAATTGATTTGATGCATGCTGATCAGATTGAATTGACTTGATGCATGAAGATCTGATTGTATTTGTGATGTGTTAATAGATGACTTGATGGATGAGGATCCAATTGAATTTGTGATGTGTTGAAGACTTGGTGCATGATGATCCAGTTGAATTAGTGATGACTTGATGCATGATGATCTGATTGAATTGACTTGATGTACGAATTACTGATTATATTTGTGATGTGTTAATAGATGACTTGATGGATGATGATCCAATTCAATTAATGATGTGTTGATGACTTGGTGCATGAGGATCTGATTGAATTAGTGATGTGTTGATGGTTGATTTGATGTATGATGATCAGATTGAATTGACTTGATGCATGATGATCCAAGTAAATTGTCTTGATCCATTATGATTGAAGTGAATTAAATTGATGCATGATGATCTAATTTTATTAGTGATATGCTGGTGGGTGACTTGATGCATGATCTGATTGAATTGGTTATAATATATAAATTAGACATTTGATTCATTTGAATACTGTTTTTGGACCATGTAGTAGAGGAAGCACTTGTAATTGTCAGAATATTTCTTGCATGCAAGATTAATGACATGTACATGTACTTTTAAATGCGAAATATTTAAGCAATGTATGACATAGCTTTGTTTTTGATTTTTTAAATTGATAATTAGAATTGGGTTTTCAAATTTTAGTTTTGGTATTGGTGCAGTTAGGGTTGAATGTAAGACTGCAGTGTTTTTATATGTGTAAACAGTTTAATTTATTGCTGGTAACTGTGTCAATGAAAATTAATATGGTATGTTTTGTTAGAACGCTATTTAATGTTGAATGACCCTGGTAATACTGTAATAGGTAATAATGTAATATATATGTTGACCTTAATAGGAATCTGACTTTAAAATGCAGCGATACTATATTATTACAGTGGGTACTCTCTTGTGTATTTTTAAGCAAATACATAAAATACAAGCAAATACATAAAATGCAAGCAAATACATAAAATACAAGCAAATACATAAAATACAAGCAAATACATAAAATGCAAGCAAATACATAAAATTTATAGTTTGAGATCTAGCCCAGTAGTACAGCTGGTGTTAGCCAGAAGCAGAGACATTTGGTTGCACTATTGAATTTTATCATCATGTACATAAATGTAATACTATAAAGCGGTATCACGATTAGTGTTGTTCCGATTATCGATAATAATCGATCATCAGTTGGTTGAGCAGATAATCGATTGTGAACTCCATAATCGATTGTGTGTAAAGGGAGACTACTTTTTAGGTGTATGCAAAGCACAAAGGTTATTAAAACTCCCAGCCACTAAAGTTGACCTGAAATTTATTAATTCCCTTTACAACTACAAATATGAAATCTTACGATTCATAATTAGGAACATATAGTCATTATTACATGGTCAAGTTGTTAAATTTCTGACCTAATACGTTTAAACACATTTTGTTGATTTGTTTCAGTCAAATTGCAACAATGTTTGTAGTATTTATAAATAATGCCAAACAAGAAAAACATGTCCTTCTATACTTTAAATTGTAGACACATCACATGTGAACAAAACGAATTTTGGGGGATTGTAGCAGTATTTCAGTTACATATGACCAATCAGCCATAAAAAGTTGCGTTCATTTAACAAAGTTGTAGAACAAAATTAACACATAATGTAATATTGTAAGGTTAAAGTATACATGTCATTAAAAGAGATTACTCCTGTACATTTATAAACATATTGAACTCTTGATCAAAGATATAACTGTTTAACAAAAATTAAAATTTGCTCTTAGTAACCGATTATAATCGATGATCAGTTGGTTAAGGGGAACCGATTATCGATTTTGAATTTCTGACCGATTCCCATCACTAATCACGATGATCTTGATGACGTTTTACAAAAATATTTGGATATCTTTAGCAAAGACAGAATCCTGTTATAATAAATGGTAAAAGACGTACAGGAAATGAACTCGTTGCTAAGTAAGGTACAGGCCGCTGTTTTTGCACATTGAGCAAGGAATCGCAAGTTTCCTATGCTTGTTTGGTCTTATGTCTCCAAAATCTTAACCCAGTGCATCCCCGCCTGCTTAAAAAAAAATATGATTACATCTTTTTTCATTAGTGGAAATCCATCAATTCTGCATGGGAATGAACATTGCCAAAATTGCAGAGGTTATGCAATTTGTAAGATTGCAATGAATATCCGTTTTAAAATTATTTATCTGGCAGTGAAAACATCTTTTGGTAGTCAGCTGAGTTGTAGTATAAAAATGTAATGTATTTGAAAGCTGTTAGTGTAAAATATTTTCGAGTTTAAATTAAGTCACTCTTATGCTAAGGAAGTTTTAATTTATTTTGATGTTGAAACAGAGATTAATATACATGTACACACTTTGTCATTTAATTATAGATTTATTAGTTTAAAAAGAAAAGTAATTTAGAAAACATTTGCATTTATTATAACAATATCTAGTACAAGGTGAGTATAATGAAGTTAAATTAGAGCAAAATTTGGAATGAAATATTACATGGTGCAGTGCATTTTGGGTTAACCAGCAATTCAAGCATTTTATTGTTTAGAGATTTCCTTTATCACATTGTAAAATATTTTTTCAGTTACTGTAATGTTAGTGTCAGAGATTCTGCTAGGGTTGCGCAACTACTGGTACTTCATAAAATCAAGGATGGAAAAGGTCGGTACTGTGCCAAATTTTACAAATGCTAAACAGTTGTTGTCATCAATGAATGATTTATCACTTGTATAAAGTTAGGAAAATGATGTTGAAAGAAAATGAAAATAATGCACTTCTGATCTGTACAGGAACTGAATGGATAAGAGACATCACAAATCTATACTATTAAGTAGTGTTACCCTTAGTCCATGTTTACTCTGACCCTTCCCAATTCATAGATTTGTTTACATAAAGCCAATTGACTATAAAAAAGTTGGAATTTGTTGCCATGGTGACAGCATGGGATAGAGGTTTATAGAGGACATTTCAGGATCTAGTTTGCTCTTACCTCAACATAAATGTCAAAATTAGGGCATAACCGACTTTTGATCCGGAAATCGGATTCCACCGGATAGTATGAACTTCCGATTAATCGGAGTCGGACAAGGCAGGAACGACCGATTCGGATAATAAAAATAATAAAGTTGAATTTCTATAGCACCGTGTCTAGCACTGTGTGTCATTTGATAGTGCGTTAATAAAGTTAAATAAGAAGTCAGAAAAGTCCAATATGGTCAACACAACCACGCTGTGAGACAATCTATTTGAACTAGCGGGTGAAAACCGGAAATGAAGCCGGATATGGTAAAGTACTAAGTAACATGCTAGACACGGCAAAACCAGATACCAGAAACCCGGAAACGGAAGATGAAATTTTTTAGAAAAAAAATACGGATTTAGCATTTCCAATTAATTGAATAGTATCCGGAATCGGAAAAATTTCATGCCCAAAATCCGGAATCGGAAATCGGTAGAAAAATGCTAATCGGTTATGCCCTAGTCAAAATATCTGAAATGGGGTAGGAATGTCTTGGAGGAAACTTGGACAGCATAATCCTTTTTCCAGTCACCAACTTAATCCACACCACAAGTAACAGCTATGGTTCAGAGTTCAGTTATAAAGTAAATAGTTGTGGTATTTACATGCACCTACATAAAAGATTCAATTTCAACATCTTGGTTTGAGTGAAAGCCTTCAACTTTAAAATGAATTATAGATCACAGATAGGTCATAGGTCATCTATAAATAGAAAGCAGCAGAATGAAAACCAAGCTGGTTCTTCTGCAAACATTTGGATATTTTTTTGCTTTTGAACAAAAATTAGCAGAATATTGTATTAGTGTCTATGAAACTGAAATAACTTTAATTTATATTGCTTTACACACCAACAAAAAATTAGTCCTATGCTATAGCACCAGAAGGGGTAATGGATTATTTCTTTTATTATGGATTATCTCTTTGATGGCTTCAGGCATTGCTTTGACAGCAACTACACATGATGAGAAATGCTTCTAGGCTTCCTCGCTTGTTAAGCTGCAGCAACATACATGTACCAATAATGTGAGTGTTTGATAACCATGGGAACTTTAGCCTTAGGCAGAATTATCCTACATGTATATGCCATCACTGTCAAAAAGAGAAAGCTCAAATGATATTGCCATGTCACTAGAGTGAGCCAACAGTCTATCCACATCAGTACTGCAGGGTGGCAGAAGGAGAGGTAGACAGAGAAAAAGTGAACTGATAATATTACAGAGTGGACCAGGAAAGGTTTTGCGGAGACACAGGCATTGGCACATGATCGAGACAAGTGGAGGGAACTGGTCAGATGTTCAGCTGCACAGTGCCTCAATGCCCACACTAGGTCAAGAGACTAATGATGATGTCTAGCATGTACCTTGTCAATAGCTTATATATATATACAGAGCTGTCAGCTTAAAGTTTTACTTGCATATGGGGGATACATTGGATATAAAATCAATTTAATTAAACATGGTTTTGGTTCTTGTATGCTGTGTACATATTTGTAAAGGTTGGTAATCATTGCAGCCATATTTGGATGGTAAGTTGGTAAGTAGAGGGCTGGTAGGGTAACCAGTACTAATTATTACCATGGTAAACAAGCACAAGTTTCCAATTCTCAAATTTTTATTGCTTCATTTTCTTTCTCTTAATTCAGAAATTCTATGGAAGGAAGAGAAATTGCTTTGGTTTAGCAATTGTTCCAGGATGGCGGGCACTTAGATATTCCACCAGGGCAAGAAAGTTGAAAAAGCAAAACATGAAAAATGTGAGTTTATTGTATGATAACAAAACTTGTTACACTTTAATAGATAAACCATTGACATGTAAGTGCATCTCGGTGTGCATCCAGCCATTTATCCATTCATCCATTTGACTGAGTCATTTCCTTTTGCCCTCAGCAACATCTGCAGCAATTGTAAGTATAGTTTGTATGGTATACACTTGGATGTATAGGTGATAGTTAAGAGTTTTGAATCTTGAATTTTGGATGGATGCAGCCCCATGAAGAAGAGGTATAGTTGTCTGAATGAAAAAGGTAATGGCTTTTGTTGCGAGCTGTGAAAATTTAAAATTTGCAATTTACTTTGTAAGCTCCTCTCTCTCTCTCTCTCTCTCTCTCTCTCTCTCTCTCTCTCTCTCTCTCTCTTTCTTTCTTTCTTCAGTTCTGCAAACACAGATGGTTAGAGAATACCAGCATTGCTCAGAGGGCTTTAAATCTGATGGAACCTAAAAAAAATATGTTGGTAAGGTAATGAAATTAAATGTTTCTGACCTGAAGACAGAGTCTTTTAAGATTGTGAAAGAAGCCATTTTGAAGGATGAATTGTTGGCACCTAAATTGGCATTCTTTATTTCACTTTTCAAGCAGATAAAACCCTTCCTTACAGAATACCAAACTGATGCACCAATGCTACAATTTGCTTATCATGA
The DNA here is from genome assembly GCA_029339505.1 of Unio delphinus. Classification (NCBI taxonomy): domain Eukaryota; kingdom Metazoa; phylum Mollusca; class Bivalvia; order Unionida; family Unionidae; genus Unio; species Unio delphinus. The sequence continues at coordinate 6,167,505 of JAQISU010000084.1, read as the reverse complement.
TCTCAATGCTATTTCAATAGGCCTCCTAAAGAGGTTTGTTATCACAGAAAAGATTGAGGAAATCAAAACAACAAAAGACATTAAATCATGTAACCAGACACAAGATTGCTGTTGGCTTTGTAGCCGATTCCATGATATATGAACTAAAGAAGCCAAAAATGTGAGTGAGGTACAAATTTTAGAATTTTCTGACAAGTTCCTTACAAAATCTCCACTTCACTATGGTCTAGTGAAAGACATGGCATGTCTTGACCCTGCTGCCATTTTAGAAAGTAAAGCACAAGCAGAGGCTAAGTTGAAAAGAATCATGCACTTTTTAGTCAGCAAGAGAAAGTTCAGTATCAGTTGTTGTGATGCTGTTATTAACGAGTTTTCAGCATTCATTGACAACACCATTAGCAATGGATCACTTGGATCTTTTTCAAGAAAAAAGAACATATTGCCACATTTTTTATGACATGTTCATCAGCTGAAATATTCCAACCTTTGGCCAGTTGTGAAGACCTTGCTGTTCTTGTCACATGGGCAAGCCACTGTTGAGAGGGGATTCTCAATAAATAAAGAAGTGGAAGAAATAAATATAGCAGAAAGAAGTATAATTTCCAAAAGGGTCATTGTTGACGCCATTAGAGCTGCTGCTGGAATCAATAAAGTTGAAATTACACCAAGGCTGCTTATCAGTGCCAGCAGTGCATAGAGCAGGTATGAAGCGTTTCTTCAAGATGAGAAGAAAAAAGCAGACAGAGAGAACAAATTGGAAAAGAAAAGCATTGGACGAAGAAATCGTGGATTTGAAAAAGAAAAAAGCAACGTTAACTTAGGATATAGAAACAATGAACAGTTTAGCTGATGACTATGCATTAAAAGCAGAAAATCAGAGGAACCTTACTTTCATCGGCAGATCAAATAGCTTAAGGACATCTGAGGGAAAAAAACCTTGAAGTTCAGTTGGAGCTGGACAGGCAGATTGATGATAAGCCCATGCTAGTATTTTGCATGACAGCTAGAGCCCTCTGCAAAGTGCTTCAAATACCCCTAAATAGTGATCTGGTACTCTGGATATTTTTTATGACGTCAGTCATAAGGTCTGGAGGTACACCAACACAAAGTAGATTATATAGTACTGAGTCATTTGGAGTAAATTACTTTGACAAGGACATGTCATAGTTGCAGCCTCGTGCAGATCCTTTTGTGGGATTAGAACCTCCAACCTTTTTGGTCATGAGTCTGGCATGCCATGGACTGAACAACCGTATTTTCTTGGCCAATTCCATTCATCATAATGTGATCTTAGGTGATGATTATGTACAATGATTGGAGAAAAAGTAGGAGGAAAAAACTTTAGTTTCATAAAGTAATTGAGGTTTTTCTAGTATATGTTTGCTTTATAATCTGGGCTAAAACATTGAAGTTTTACAGTCAGTAGCAGGTGGTTAGCCTTTAAGGATGACACTTTTTGACAAGGACTTTAGTATTGAAATGGGTGATTTTCCCCATTTTGCTACAGTATATAGTGTGTTTAAACCAACTGATGACAAACTTAGAGGGTAGGTATATTTAAAGGGAAGAATTTACCCCAAATAATACTTATTGAGTCTATCTTTATTGATTTTACTCTATTCATTCCAGATGAAATTCAGGATCACACTGAAATGCAATTCCTGAGTTCATAAATATTAAAGAAAGTCCAGACAGTGTAACAGTTAATGTTAACTGTAACATAACACTTCAACAATTCAATAATTAAACAGCAGATGTAACATCCCGAGCTTGACTGCAACACACAGTCAGCTTTGACTAGATGTCAACTTTATGACTTTAATCACAAGACAGGAAAACTATTTTAGTTTCAACAATTTAATAAATGATAGTAATGGTAAATATTAACTGTCCAATTTGCACGAATGGGTCAAGAATGAAATCGTACTGTTTCCGTCAAAACTCTGAAATATGTCCAGATGAGTTGTTAACAGTTAGAATTCTTTCTTTATATAAATGGTGGCTCATTGTAAAGTTAAGAATGTGCATAATAAAATATTCACTGAAAGTGATTAATGTATTTATCAGGGAAGAGTACAATCCAAAACAAATGTAATTATAAAACTCATGAAAAACGATACCACTTGAATATGTTTCCAAGTGAGTTTAGTAATGTTATGGTCCAGAATGCACTAATACTTTGAAATGTAAGTTTAGAATTGTCTTTATCCTTTATAGCTAAAAAATGTCACATTAATGTAATATTGAAATAATGAATACTCCCTGTAAGAATATTACAATGAATGCTCCTTTCTATACAGGTTTAGTTATTTATTGTAGCAACAGTACTGATATTTTAATATATGTATCTATTGGAATTTCCATATGCAGCATTTATATAAAAGCAGAATAGATTTTTGTGTTATCACTCAAGTCAATATTGATGTAGGCAAATGCTTAAATAATGCTACTGGAATATTATATTGTCTGTAATGGTTTATATTGTTTTAATGTGATCTTTATAGTGAGTATACTGCTCTCTTACTTCATGTATACACTGTTCTCTTATTGCACATATATAGTATCTGTCAGAATGCGTCTGCTAGAATAAGGCACACAACTGATATTTATACCCTTGAGACCCAATGGTCTTAAACAGATTGATGGGGAAAATCTTGGTTGTATGTGTGTGAAGGAAACACATGAGTAGTTGGAATGATACTTAACAACACCTTTAAAATGCTCAAAAGTATAATAGTAGTTGAATTGCGATTCGCACTTACACAAGTACTTCTGCAGTGGAATTACTCTATATTTGGACACTTGATGTGAAGAAATTTTATCCTATATGTAACTCAGTAACCTTTCAATGGATAGAAAAAAAGTTTTTTATTGGCAGAAATATTGAGGTTTCAGAGTTAAGTTATTGAAGACTTGGACAATGGTGATTGTGTATTTTAATGACAGTTATGGATAACACAATTGAACCCCCGTTTTCCTACCTAGACTCCTAATTTTTGAAGATTGAGTCTCCAATGTTATTAAAATAACAAATTCCTTTAAAGAGCTCTGTTAAAACACAAGTATCTAGAAAACAATTAGCAAGCAGAAAAATATAAAATTCAAGGTATACACAGTTGATGCATGAAGTGGCCGAGTGATCTAAAACGCTCTCTGTTACGGATCACTGCCACCTCACCTGTCTGCATGGGTTCGAGTCTCAGATTCAGCCAATGTTGGTATGTGAGAAAGTTTGCCAGTGGCTTCTCATGGGTCGGTGGTTCTTTCCAGTAGTTTTCCCTGGGTTCTTCCTCCACCAATAATACTGGTCGCCATGTAAAGCCAATTGTGTGCTGAAAAATGGTATTAAACCCTACTACAACAACAACTTGCTTCACATTCTTTTTGAGAATAAGGACCAGTCTCCACTTCAACAATTTTTGAGAACCCACACATGCTAAAAGTTGTATTTTTTATGCCCTGTTAACTGAGAAAATAGATACCCCTTGGAATAACCTTTGGTCCCCAGGTATCTTTGCTGAACAGGTTGGGAAACACTGGTTTAAATGGTTTGCCTAATCTACCATTTATATGGTGTCACAAGAAAAATAAATATTGTTGATTGTTCAATTTACAAATATTGCCTTGCCCATGAAAAATACTAAAACTTATTGCTTTGCTGCAGGTATCGTATTTACAGATTGACAGGTAAAAAGATAAATTGACTAGTTATTTTTTTTGATTGATTAATTTCAGCTATGGGAGATCCGTCTAAATGCAGCCTGTAATGAACATAGCATGGACTACCGCACTTTTATGACCAGCTTAGCTCAGGTAAGTTATCAGGTCCTTATTGTTTCTGCATGATTTGGTTGAATGTTAGTAATGGTGCAATTAAAACTCTTAGTTTTTGAAATATTAGTTTCTGTATGCAACTAAACCCTATATTATCCCTGTGCCAGCAGAGTTGGGAGGGGATATAGTGTTTTTCCAGTTTGTTCTTAGATACGTATGTTTGTTTGCAATGCTGTGTTTATTTTGAACTCATGAAAATTGGAATTTGGATCAATGGTTAGGGTTGTTAGCTTAGTCATACAAAACCTGAGTCATAGTGACCTATTTTTTCTTCTGTTATATTCTGAAACTCAGAGACAACCATACATGATGCTTTAATTGCTTTTGTATTTATGACATTTGTTTATTTAACATCACAATCTCTGTCAGTGTTTAATTTTTTTAAAATGAAAGTTGATACACAGATAAATCTCAATGAAAGTAACTCATTTGTTTGTTATGCACTTAATATATTTAATTATTTCCCTCATCCTCATGAAACCTGCACTCAAGTAACTTTTGCATTTACATCAATCTGTTAATCATTCTATCAATGCCTTGAATTGATTTCAGCATTTATAAAATTTGGCATGTTGATACAGTCAATATTGCGTTGAAAGCGCCATTGAAACCAACAAAAAGGTCCTAAATATTAAATTGAAAATTAGAAGACAGAAGCACTGGATTGATGCCTAGATAAAATCTATATTTTACTTATGTTGCATCCAACTGAAGATGCCAGAGTTGTAACATGAAACTTTAGATTAGTGAATACTAGTTAATTTTTTAAACATTTCTTGATATTTTGTGTATTAAGCCGAGTTCTTTGAAAGATGTCAGAGAAAGAGAAACAACAAATAGTGCCATTGTAACTCCTTATTTGAGAGCGTTGAATATGACACAAAACATTTGTGTATTTATTTAGCAGTGTCTAGTGTCTGTACTTTTCCCCTTTTCAGGCAGATATTGCACTCAACAGAAAAGTTTTAACTGACTTGGCCATATACGAACCTAGAACATTTCAGGTTAGTATTGTACTTATCACATGATTGATGTGCTATATAGGTTCACATACACTGTCTTAAAAGCCTGGTCGCTGTTTTGACTATATAACCCACAAATGCCTTTATTTAGGCAAAGTAATTACTGCTGTCAGTTAAATAATCCTGGACTGATTCATATAAATTACAACCAGTTTCACTGGAACCTTTTTTGGGGAAAAGTAATTATGTTTTTATCAAATGTAATTAGAGCTGTACCGATTAATCGCCCGTACGCGTAATCGGGCCGATTATTAGCACAATCGGTATAATCGGGTATCAGCAAAAATAATCGGTGCCGATGCAAATAATTATTTTAAATAACCAATTTTTCCTGATAAAAGTTATATACACAGTCGCGTTTTGACTGACCGTAACTTAATCCTTTGTAACACTAGAGCTTGGGATAAATGCAGTATGCAAACAAGTTGCTCATTAGCTAACACTACTGTATAGTCGAATAACCATATATCGAGATAAACACATCGAACCATCAATTAATCTTTTGTAACAAAGAGATTGCTCTAATAAAGTATTTAAAAAGAATTTATCTTGCTGCTAGTTGTGCGAAATTTTCAACTCCAGCGTCCGGTAACATTTGTAAACTGCAGTAAACCAGACTAAAGTACATGTCACTAACCGCCATTGTAGTGCCAAAGTCATGTGAATAGCCAGTAAGATTAACATCAAAGGGAGTAATGATGGATATATACACAGTCAATTTTGAGCTTTGTGTTTTTTCTTTATCTTTATGAAAACTCACAAAACACCGATAGTCCTTATGTCCAAGTGAGAAATTGTTTGAAAGGGCTTCAGTGTAGGTTTGAGTACGTCGTCTGTCTTTCACCGAGTTAATCCGTAATGCCTGGAGGGTTAACGATAGTGATGGGAATCGGTCAGAAATTCATAATCGATAATCGGTTCCCCTTAACCAACTGATCATCGATTATAATCGGTTACTAAGATCAAATTTTCATTTTTGTTAAACAGTTATATCTTTGATCAAGAGTTCAAAAATATGATTATAAATGTACAGGAGTAATCTCTTTTAATGACATGTATACTTTAACCTGACAATAATATTACATTATGTGTTACTTTTGTTCTACAACTTTGTTAAATGAACGCAACTTTTTATGGCTGATCAATCATATGTAACTGAAATACTGCTACAATCTCCCGAATTCTTTCGTTCACATGTATAGAAGGACATGTTTTTCTTCTTTGTCATTGTTTATAACTACTACAAAAGTTGTTGCAATTTGACTGAAACAAATCAACAAAATGTGTTTAAATGTATTAACTCAACAATTTAACAACTTGAACATGTAATAATGACTATATGTTCCTAATTATGAATCATAAGGTTTCATATTTGTAGTTGTGAAGGGAATTAATAAATTTCAGGTCAACTTTAGTCGCTGGGAGTTTTACTAACCTTTGTGCTTTGCATTCACCTAAAAAGTAGTCTCCCTTTACACACAATCGATTATGGAATCATAATCGATTATCTGCTCAACCAACTGATGATCGATTATAATCGATAATCGGAACAACACTAGTTAACGAACTCATTGTCTTTAATACTAGTAAGTGAGAATCATTTCCGGATTTTTTAAAATTATTTTTTATTTCTTTTGTTTGTGTTTCACCAAGCCACCATCTGGCAGAAGGGGCGGTCTCTCATAAGTCATAACAGGTTTTACTGTACCTTTGAAGCACCGACATATACTAAACAAATAAAACAATTCTATATCAATGTGTTACAATTATCTGATGTTGCCGCAGCAATAACGAGTATTTGTTGTCGTCAAAGCAAGCCGACGACCTTTGCTCATAGAAAGTCGGCAATAAACTCAAAAGCATTGCCTCAATTTACATAGTGATTAGAACATATTTATTGTGCCGCGAAACTTCCCTGTTTGCAAAAAAAAAAAATCGCCCACCCCCACGGTCTGTGGACAACAGAGTAGTAATTTATTTGGACACATTGTTTCAAGAGCCCAAATAGATTGGATTATTAATATCGGCTCTGCATAATGTCGAACTTGAAACTATCAAGTTTAGTCTGGAATTACTTCAAAGTAAATACAGTCAACGAGTCGACAGCACATTGCACACTTTGCAAATAATCGGTCTCGTAATCGGTATCGGCAATTTTGATAATCGGCTATACGCGGTATCTGCATAATCGGCAAAAAGTGACATCGGTACAGCTCTAAATGTAATGTTAAATGTGCTTCTTGTAAATTCTGGTCTTGATGTCTGCCATTTATGTAAGAGTTCATAGACACTGACTACTATGAAATCAGGATATGGTCTGGAGATGTAATTTTTCAAGTTGACTGGTTAATCTTTAGTCCATTCCATATATGAATCTTTTCTTATATAGAAGATAAGAAGACCAGTCTAGCATTACACTCGGACAATGTGTTATCTGCAACATAGGATCTTGGTGAATGTTAGAGAAAAATAATAAAGCTTATCTTTACCTGTTTCCAATAAGATATATTGAGTTTAAAAAATATATTGCAATAAATAATAATTGAATTTTAATTAATTATTATTTGGTAGTTTGCGCATTATTAAGCATTATCCAAAAAAAATATTTTTTAACTTTGGTTGAAATGATTAATCAGTATATTGCTGCATCAATACCTTTTCCATATACAAGAGGTGAAATATCAATACAATGACACTTACCTTATACAGATTACATTACTCTTCAGCAGTGGTGAATATTTTTATGTGTTTTGCATTTTCATTTTTGTTGTTGAGAATTCTTCTACGACAGCTGTCGCAGGCATATGCACTCAATTCTGTTCAGTTAACAAAGCAAACCTATTGTCAACACTTACTTACCTTCTTCAAATGACAAATGATCTCAGGGTGAGTTGAACTTGCATGGTTTGAAATCATCATCTAAGCCATCACACCAATTCCATTCTATTTATTTTGTCTTGTCGGCATATTATTCAACCACAAATAACATATAGACATAAAGAGACCATTCAGACTTAATTCATGTTTTTTGATAGCATTCACCTCCAAGGGGAGGTAATGACAAGAGTTTTTCTTTGTTTGAAATTGGATAAAACAAATTTACAGTAACCACCTGGCATTCCATTCTTTGTATGGTACAGTAGTCATAATACCCATGGGTAGCCTCATTTCTCTATTGTTAACCTCACTAATGTGATCTGGTCTGCCAAATCTCGACCTCAAAAAGGTGTTAGCTTGGAATAACTGAATACAGCCTTCGCATATTTAATTAGCATGTAAATATTACTATGATTCTTACAGTAATGGAAGTGGAAACACAAACTAAAAGGAATTGCTTAACTAGTGGTATTAATTGATAATGGAATATGGTACTGCACTTGTACACAAGTAAGATCAGTCATCAGGTAAGTGAACAATATAGATTTACAATCGTGAAGACATTTCTGTCTGTGTGTATCTCTCTCTGTCAGTTAGACATATGTTTTTATTTGAGCATTACAAGGAAAAAGAAAATTGTGATGGAATATGTCTTTGTCATCTTCTAACTTGTGACTTCTAAAGCATATATATGTAACCAAATTGAAACAACATATATTACAAACAAAGTACATTACTGGTGCATGCTGGTTTAGCATTGTTTAAAATACTCAGTGTGGGATCCTACATTTTTGATACACGATTTCTTCCCCAAAATGAAATCTTTTTTATACATCTTGTTTCATTCTCGTGGAGAATTATTTTCATACGAAAAATATGATAAAGCAATTCGGATGACATAATCCATATTTAAGTCGATTCAGAATACAAGACGAAGCTAAGATTTACTAATCAAACGGTATTATCTTATAGGTAGGCAAATACAGTACTAATACTCTCATCCTAACTGTCTATAAATGGGATGTACAGAAGATATCTTGACTACTTACTCATTTCTGGCATTTTTCAGAATATCTGTGCATATATGCAGATTGGCATTTTTCAAAATATCTGTGCATATATGCAGATTGGCATTTTTCAAAATATCTGTGCATATATGCAGATTGGCATTTTTCAAAATATCTGTGCATATATGCAGATTGGCATTTTTCAGAATATCTGTGCATATATGCAGATTGGCATTTTTCAAAATATCTGTGCATATATGTAGATTGGCATTTTTCAAAATATCTGTGCATGTTTTGCCCTTAACACGTTCTGAAACTCAAAATTGTCTAATACTTAGTGTATGTCAGTTATCAGTTACTTTTGTCTTTAGGGGCCCCGAGTGGTCTCAAGCGTTCTCCGTTACGGATCACTGCCATCTCACCTCTGTCTGCGTAGGTTTGAGTCTAAGATTCGGCTAATGTAGTTATGTGAGAAAGCTTGCTTGTAGCTTCTCGTGGGTCAGTGGTTCTTTCCGGGGGTTCTCTCGGGTTAAATGGCATTAAGCCCTACAACAACAACAACTTTTGTCTTTTTTGGACTATCCAGAATGCAAACAAAAAAAGTGAAGTGATTACTTTAAACAAACTGTTACTGTTAATCATCAATTGCTTTACAAATACAAATTTATTAATGTAATGGGTAGCACTGTACTCACAAATCTAAATTCAGTATTCCTGTGGTGATACACATTGAATAAGGCAGATGAATTACACTCAACAGAATTGAAACATACTTAGAAACAAATTCATACAGTTAGTTACAATTTATTATAAACCTGCAGCAATTTAGGATGTGGCAAAACTAAATGTAGAACAAATTCAGTCACAATGCATCAGTTTATTGAGCTTAAATGGTTTGGGGGGTGGGGTACATAGCTGCATTGTGTTACAAAGGATACAGAGTTGCTAGAGTATTGGAATTTTCATTTCCAATAATAGTACTCTTGTAATTTAGTACTGTTAATAGTACTCTTGTAATTTAGTACTATTAATAGTACTCTTGTAATTTAGTATTGTTAATAGTAGTGTTGTTCCAATTATCGATTATAATCGATCATCAGTTGGTTGAGCAGATAATCGATTGTGAACTCCATAATCGATTGTGTGTAAAGGGAGACTACGTTTTAGGTGTATGCAAAGCACAAAGGTTAGTAAAACTCCCAGCCACTAAAGTTGACCTGAAATTTATTAATTCCCTTCACAACTACAAATATGAAACCTTATGATTCATAATTAGGAACATATAGTCATTATTACATGGTCAAGTTGTTAAATTGTTGAGTTAATACATTTAAACACATTTTGTTGATTTGTTTCAGTCCAATTGCAACATCTTTTGTAGTTTTTACAAACAATGACAAACAAGAAAAACATGTCCTTCTATACTTTAAATTATAGACCCATCACATGTGAACGAATAAATTTCAGGGGATTGTAGCAGTATTTCAGTTACATATGACTGATCACCCATAAAAAGTTGCGTTCATTTAACAAAGTTGTAGAACAAAAGTAACACATAATGTAATATTATTGTCAGGTTAAAGTATACATGTCATTAAAAGAGATTACTTCTGTACATTTATAAACATATTGAACTCTTGATCAAAGATATAACTGTTTAACAAAAATTAAAATTTGCTCTTAGTAACCGATTATAATCGATGATCAGTTGGTTAAGGGGAACTGATTATCGATCATGAATTTCTGACCGATTCCCATCACTAGTTAATAGTACTCTGGTAATTTAGTACTGCTAATAGTACTCTTGTAATTTAGTATTGTTAATAGTACTCTTGTAATTTAGTATTGTTAATAGTACTCTTGTAATTTAGTATTGTTAATAGTACTCTTGTAATTTAGTACTGTTAATAGTACTCTTGTAATTTAGTACTGTTAATAGTACTCTTGTAATTTAGTACTGTTAATAGAATATCTGTAGTTATATGTTTCAATAAATTAATGTCGACTCCAACAGAAACCCCATTGACCCATATCTGTTGTTTCAGTGTGCATTGGCAGTTATGGCTCTATGTTGTTTGCAGTTGACTTGACTTATAATGTTAGTTAAACATGTTTCTCTTGTACACTAGAAAAGGCATAAAAAATATGCATATTTTTGTGTTGATACATACAAAACACAGAATGGGAGTCCTGTGGATGCATACTGCATGTCATTTATTTGACAAGCACCTGTTTATATTCTAAGAGAATAGTGACTAATTTAAACATTCATTTGATAGCAAAAGAAAAAGTAACTTAGAGACATTATTATTGACAAGGAAGTTCTCCTATTCTTGACATTTTGATATTTTATCAATTGCCACTCCTATTCTTGACATTTTGATATTTTATCAATTGCCAGAATCATCCATTGGGATTTATTATATATATATATATATATATATATATATATATATATATATATATATGAGTTAATAAACAGAGATATTGATCAAGAGAAACCTTTATAAGATTCCTGATTCCACAATTTTTTTGGCATTAGAAATACTTGAACTGATGCATAGCATTAATTCTGAGTACAATGTCATTGACCATTGTCATTTTTGTGATTAATAATTTAAAGGTGCGAGTATTGAAATCCTAAAGTTGTAAATAGAACAAAACTATGTATTTGTGGAGAAATTACAGTTCTTTAAATTTAATTTATTGTTTAATGCAATACCAAGGGAAATCAGAAATTAATTACATACTTGTGCTAAGTGTTTCATTACACATAGAAAGAAATATGTATAAAAGTAATAATTTTTTGTAGACATGTCTTTATATTTTTCAGAGTTTAGTGCAATTTGCAAAGCAAAGACAGTTGGAAGTTGGCCTTGAATCGTTAACAATAGATTCACCGCATGGTATCTTCCACAGAGGATTGCCTAACAAATCATGACTTTGAACAGTATTTCATGCTTTACTGATGCTGTGCAGGGAAAGAAAATTTTTCATATACTCTCAATGAACTATGTTCAAAGGTTGAAAAGTAATCATGTTTAATCAATCAGGATTATGAGCAGTGGCTGGTTGAAGTGAAAGTGAAGTGAAAATAGTATTATCCGTATTTTGAAAACATATTCTACATTTTGGATTTCATTCCCATCTTGCCTATAATATTGTGTTCATTCTCTTTTACCGAATATAGGTTGTATTGCTAATAATAGTGACAATTATTTGTCTCTCTTAAATTTGTAACAAAAATTTATTCAGTGGCCTTTCAGTTCAGCAGATTTTGTTTTGTCAAGGGAGGCCACTACAAATTTTGTAAATTAGACCAGATTATAGTTTTATCCTATGTTTTGTTCCACTGATGGCAATATTTGAACAATAGTAGAAAATACTTTTAAAATGAAGTCCCCACAATAATTGCCTAAATAATATTTCAGTGTGACATAAAGAAAAGATTTTTCATATATAGAAATGAGCTGTAAATACTATTTAGACCAGAATGTTTGTAATGAAAGGAACCATGAACAGTAAAATCTCTGAAATTATGCTCTTCCATCTGATCTCTTGTAAATTAATATCATCTTGACTCTTCAAGTCATTAGTATAATCAGTGATTTGATTATTCTTTGAAGGAATACAGAAATAGTGGTTTTCTTTGCAGAAAATACCAATTGCAAGTATCTTTTATCTAAGATTTGCCGTAAATGTGTTGTTCATACTTATGACAGTACAGTGATTTTAAATACCGAAATGTTTTGATAACAATGTTCAGCAAAAATCTGGCAAGCTTTTTAACAAAATGCTCGTAAAAGATAACAGTAATGATTACAGTATATATTCACTTATAAGTCAATTCCAACTTTAAAAAGGGACTCTGAACTCCTGTTACACAATACACCAGGAGAACAATTTAATTTTGTGTTTTATATTACTGATTAGTCTTCAGAGACTGCATAGACCCAGATCTGCTGACATCTTATGTAATCTGAGTCTGTGCAGTTAGCAGTTGAATTTTTTTTTTTTTTATGGTTTAACGCCATTTTTCAGCACAATATTGGCTATACATGGCGGCCAGTATTATTGGTGGAGGAAGAACCCGGACAAACCCCGGAAAGAACCACCGACCCACGAGAAGCTACTGGCAAGCTTTCTCACATAACTACATTTGCCGAATCTCAGACTCGAACACACGCAGACAGAGGTGAGATGGCAGTGGTCCGTAACGGACAGCTTTTTAGACCACACGGACACTCGGGGTCCCTAGTTGAATTTGAATTACAAGCAAGTACATACACTATGTAAAATCTGATGTCTTCTTCTTCATGTTAGTCATCTATACTCAGCACTTCATGATCTGTTTACTTGTGATGAGTAGTCATGTGTTTTCTGGTGTGATTAATTGCACAGTATTATGTGATACAAATAAAAGTGGAACCAAAAGTTGGCCGTGTCCTACAATGTAGTTTAAATTGTAGTGCAACTTTGAGCATGGACAAGTCCAAAATTATTTATTGGATATAGCTCTAATTTTGAAGTCAGTTTTATTTTATTAAAAGTGGCAAGTGTGTAAAATTTTACAACCTTTGTGGAATGAGTAAGGAGTTTCCTATGGAAATTTGTTTGGACTTACAGCAAATATTTTACTTAGCACTTTTTGTTGTTTTTAACTGTATTATTGGAGATGACATTGTTCTTAGTGAGTCTATGTGTTAAAGTGTGAAAAACATAGTATTAATTTGTTTTCGGAAAATTATAACTTGGTCACAAGATGACTTTCAGATTGACTGGGTCCATCTGAGTGACATTTTTTAATAGGTTAATTTTCTTCTGGTTATATCTAAATAATCTGTTTAATAATCAGAAATTGTGGAAATGGTCACAAATATTGAACAGTGATGAAAAATAAAAATTAAATTAAATGACTGTTTTGAGGAAAATGTTGACAAAATGCAATGTTGATAACTACTGTATGAATGATACAAGAACTTGATGCTGTCTACATTTCCGAATAAATCTTATTGTTTTAATTATTGTATGTTTATGAATTGATCATAAATTACATCCACGTAAATCTTGGTTCCAGATTTTTGATATAGATAAAACAAATGTGAACTATGTACTTCTAAAACATCATTTAAAGCCCAAGGACACACACTAAGTGGATTGTTTCTACTAAGGCATCAATTTATTTTATATCGAGCAACTTTTATCCGTTACTTAAGAAAGCGAATTTAATCAATATGACCATGTAAGATGTTGAACTGAATATTAATGGATTATATGCAAATTAGCTAATTGTAAATATATCTTAAACTTCACCAAGTTATCTAGCGAGCACTTGCATGGTATTCAGTGTAATTAAATCAACTCAAAGTAGGCTTTTAAAGAGAAACGTCACGCTGGATAAAATAATTGTTTTCCCACCATTTTATACAGGTAATTGACATATCTAAATTAATGCAGGAGAAACATAGGTTTGAATAGTTATTATGGTCTCTCATAACAGGTTATAACACTATATTATCAATAAATCTGTGCATTGAGATTCTGGTCTCCCAAAATCGGTGATCTCTCATAGCAGTGGTCTCTCAAGACGGGTTTATCTGTACACACATGAAAACGACTATCAAATTAGAAAGGTAATTTGTTCAGTTTCGGGGAATTGATAATTATACTTACATTAAACAATGCTGAGAAACATACGTAAATTGGCACATATAAAAAAACAGACTTGTATCAATACAATGCACATGCCAATAAAGATATAATGCAAGATTTGTTAAAAATGACAAATACAAGGCTAATAACTCAGTAAAATATCATTTCCCAAAATGTGTAGATTGAAATTGACCTTGGCATTCTTAATTCAAGGCCTCACCCAGATTTTTTTTTAGACCATTAATCTTTCAAACGTTCTAGTTTGAACAAATTTGTGATACATAGAAAAATAAAGTTCTAAGTCAAACAGGGACGTAACTTAATAAAATTTTCCTTGGACAATTCTGAAAACTGAACTTGATCCAGGACTTCTAAATGTAAAACCTTGTACAAAAGTTGGCTTAACAACAGAGGAAATGTGGCATGATGAATGGACATAAAAAAACATTACAACCCCCTCCTCCACAGATATCCTGGGGCATAAAATATTCATATGACTACATGTATTTCTAATTTAAAACAGCAAGCAGAATATTTATCTAACATCTAGAACACGTATTAAAGCAGTAAGCATAATCTGGTAGACTTTATATAACCATTACAACCTTACTGGGATATTTTCTGTGTATGTCATTGAGCCATGCTCATTTTGCAACTTTTGGGCTATTGCTTCGACTTGTTATCGACCTCTGAGAAGATTTACAAATAAATAAAAAATTCATAATACTGGAAACATGGAATGCAAAAATGTATTCAGGCTGATTTAGATGTACATTTGACAAATTTGTCAAATATTACATTTGTAGTTACAGATGTAGTTTTTTTTTAATATAAAGATTGAACCCTGGTATAATGCTCTCATGGCAAATGATGTATTAACATTTTTTCATACTCTGCCAATTTTAGAAGTGCCCAGATATCATACCTAGTTGTTCTTGTGGGTTTAATGCCATTCTGCAGAACAAAATAAACTAATGGGCAGCCAGTATATATGGTTGAAGAAGCTCAGTATGTGAGAAAGCTTTCCAGTCACTTCCTATGACCCACGGAAAGTGACTGGCAAGCTTTATCATATATCATTGATCAAGCTCAATACTTGAACTCACATGGACATGTTTGGTGGCAGTGATAGGTAATGGCGAGTGCTTTAGATCACCTGGTCATACAGGGCCCCAAAATATCCTATCCAAAGACTTGGGCGAAAAATTATTTTCTGGCATATATATATAGAGAGAGAGAGAGAGAGAGAGAGAGATTTGATTATTTGTCCAGATCACATCATCGTATACTGCAAGATTATTATAATTCCATCGAGGTTATCTACAGATGGGGGACTTCATTAATATCGGTGATAAAATCAAAGACACCGTTAATGTCCTCTTCCATTAATTTTGCGCTTTCATTACAATCTTTAAGCACATCATAGCATCACTGATCATCTACAGATGGTGCAACTATTATTTATCTCATTACTAAATTAAGCAACAATTGAGTCTTACCAGGCCCAGATGGACCTATGATAATTGCTCTGATAGAATTTGGTAGCACTGGATGATGTTTAAATGCTCTTGCATGTCGCTGAGAAATCAACAATATCCATGTTAACTAATATAATAATTATATGGATTTATATTTTGTTTGATGCAGATCACTCCAACCCTACAAATGGATTAACAACAATAATATATAAAACAGAAACGTGCACTTACAGGTATGTGTATGAAGTGTGATACAAATAAATACAAATTTATCTCCCTGACAAAACAAAAAATGTCTGGTTTTTTGGTTTATCACTGCTTCACTGGGAAAATTACTAGGAGCTCTATGGGCCAAATATCCTGGAGAAAACATCTTCATGGATATAATTATTGTGATCCTGGAACCCGACTTGATATCTGACTTGGCGATTGAGATGAACTAAAACCTGGAGAGTATCCAATAAATGCGATCAAGCTTGTCACATTCATGATATAACATATAAAAGTAAAGATTTACAACAATCACATACTGCAGATGTCAAGTTGATTCACTTGTTAAATTCCATAAAAAATAAATATCCCAGAGATAAACTTGCTAGCTTCCTAGTAAAATCTGTGATGAAAGATAAACTAGTATTAGGGGCCGGTAATTAATAAACTCATTATTATTATAATGGAATCAATTTATTATAGCATAAGAGAATATTGGAAATGTATAGCAGAGATTAGTAAACTCGCTGATGCAGCAAATGTCACACGTTCTGTTACTCCAAATTGGTTAGCACGACAGGCAATACGGCAAATTTATCTACTACCACCTAAACAAATTCAGTATACACATTGATGTGAGCTGTCTTAATGAGAATCATCAAGCAGATGTATTATTACCACATGATACAATTAAAACTGGTAGATGTCAATAATGCACATACAATTACGTAATTACTGTCGTTGACATTGCAAGTAGACATAAAGAAGCAGAACCACTATCAACTAAAACAGCAACTGAAGTTGTATCTGCTTTTGAACGAGTTTATCAATGTCGTGGTCTACAATGGCCACAACTACTACAGGTTGATCCTGGCAAGGAAATTTTAGGTGTAGTATGATGAAATAACATAGTTAAAATTATGGAGGGCACACCATAATTCATAATGATCAGGCAAATGCTAAATGGTTATTTGGATATCAGTAGGCAAAGAAAATATCCACAGACTTTAAGTCCCTGAACAAAGTTAAGAAAGATATGAGATTGCCTGAATGGATTGCAAGACTTCTAAGTGTAATAGCTGTGTTAAAAAATGAAATTACTTGTGCAAAATCTATGAAACATATTAATGCAATCACAACATATACCAATACAACTTCATGACTCCTCAAAATAATCTGTACTAGGTAACGTAACTAAGATATTTATATGAACCTGGTGAACTTAAAGGTGGTAATTAATTTTATATGTTGTCATGTTCCAAATTTGATCAGCTGCTCATTATCATTCAGTGAATACATTGCATAAATAACTGCAGTCATGGCATACGCTCATTCATATTACGGTTTGTGAATATCATTCAACATTCTACTTAACATGGCAATCTTTTTGGTGTGAATAAAGACAGGATCATGTTTGTAACAAATAATCCAGGTGCTGTCATCTTTCTCTGTGATAAATTTTATTCTAAAAAGAAATTCTTGATTGTCGAGATAATTAATAAATTTTGCTGCTCGATGTTCATTCTAGCATTAACAATTATTAAGAACCTGAAATGTTTGAAATTCTTTCTTTGCTTCACAAATATGCTTAATAAAATGTTTATCTATTGATAACTTACCTAACGATCTTAATACCGACAATTGGATTATTCGACCAAGATCAAATCTATAAACAATATCTTTAAAGGAGACCAGAAACCAATGGAAATATAGAATAATAATAACAACACAATGAAGAAAACCTAATTCTGAAGAATTATATGCGACCGCAATCCCAGTATTTAAATATTGTCAAATGTTCAAAGAGCTGAATTTCCATGACCTCGTATGCAAAATTTCCGCACCTATTTGGTTACTCTCATGATGTGACGTCATAGTAGCGACTCCAGCATCCCGACTGGTGATTTTGTATTGCTTACGGGTGTAAATAGCACATTAAGAAAAAGCTGTGGACAACATTTTTTTCTTTTCCAAATGATAAAGGTATAAAGAAAGTATGGATACATTATTTCAAGTCGATTTCAATGCAACACCATGCAGCACTCCGTACTCATTACATTTCTCAAAGAAATGCTACCAGAGGGATCCTGAAAAATAGAAGCTCTAGGATATGCGAATGCTAAAAGTTGACTAAAAGTTGAAACTAAACTAAAAGTTGAAACTGTTTCAGACATACCACTGTATATTTTAAATCCTGGTAAAAAGTGTCAGACATATGAGTTACGAAAATAGGCAGAAGGCCGAGTAAGTACTAATAAAAAATATGACAGCCCAACACCTGATCATGCTGATGAAATGAGTAAATGTTTTTTTCAAGATCACAATCTAAATCAAGTCACCGCTGTCCTATGTGAAATTGAGATCTGACTTGAATTAAATGGAAGTTTGCTGGAAAAAATAACATTCTTAACCCTTGACACGGTTGTGTTTTGAGAAAAACAATTTTAAGTAATCTTTAACAAAAATTAACTTAAATAACAAACAACCTTTCAGTCTATGCCTGTTACACGTAAAATGTATAAACGGTAATCTGTAATGATTAGAATTGATATAAAACTGTCCCTTGGGAAGTTTAAATAGCAGCGATTAAAAGAAAAGAGGTCAGATATAAGTTTTTTCCCATTAAATGGCTGACAATAGAAATTGGGGGAGGCGACTACTGACCATACCTATTTGCCCCAATGTGCAAGAGCCCATGGGACACGCCATTTCTCCCGGTGATACGCCTTATTATCCCCCAGGACAAGACCCTTTTTTCATATTCTGGTCTGCATAATAGTTAGAGGTTAGAATTAAGTACACAAACATAATGACAGTTTAACACATTAACAATTATTCCTTATCATTGCACTTATCTTGTGAAATGGACTGGCCCTCTGACATAATTCAAAGAAACAATGTGTTACAGAGTGTGTATGTAAGCACCAGAAATTGATTGGCAAATAAATGATGCCCAATTCTGTGGTAACTTTGAAGTTAAAGACTTAATTTTAAGAGTTCGAATCTACAGTCAAACGTTACCATACATGTATGTGGCCATTGTTTTCCCACATTGTATATCACACCATATTTCCTTTAGTTTAAGTGTTAAGACATGTAACACTGTTTACTGAATAAAATATTTATTTTGAATTAGATTTTTAGGGACACATATACTGCGTCGTATATTTTGTTTTACTCCTTCTTTTAATTTAATCATGGTAATGAAACTTTACATATATGGTAGAGAAATGTCAGGTGTTAACTGGCAGAGTTTCTTTGGCGGAAATGGAGATTTTGTTTGCAGAGAAAATTATGCAGCCTTCATTGTGATCATTCAGAGTATTAAACTAATTGGTGACAATTTTTTTTACAAGAAGTACTTCTGTAGTAGTTAAAAAATCTGAAATTTACGTGAATAATGTTTAATCTTAATCTATTTACTGAAGACAAAAACTGTCGTGTGATATTAATTATTTCTTCACTACAATATTCACGAGTGATAAAATAGAATATGGCATCTGTGGATTGCACACTTGATATATATTTATGTATGGTTTTTCTTCTTCTGAGAAATGAAAATTGACAGACATACATGTATTGAAATAATCGGGAGTTCTCTGCAAAAAGTCAAGAGATATTACTAAATAGGGAGGAAATCCAAAATTGGGATTTTTTTCCTTCCTCTCCCGGCTTGAGAGTTAACAGATATGAACTGTTCGGCTTTGTGGAATTTCAGTCAGGGATAGTGAGTTTATTTTAAGTCATCAGCCCAGGGCCTGTGCTTAAAACATTTCTTTCAGCACTGACCAGTACAGTACACAATCTATTTTAACGAGACATGTATATACTATCAGATTTGTCCATACGCTAACTGTAGAATGCATGTAAAATACACTGTAAACGAATCATAACAAAGAAGGTTCTTAATGCTTAAATTAATTACTTATGATTTCTGCTTTACGATTTATTTGTGGGAGTGTGTGTGTGTGAAAAATTACTTCCGATGAAAACCATTCTCAATGACCTTTTACACCTGCCCGGGCGGTATTGGATATTGTTTCACACACAAGTTGGTCCCTTATCAAGTCTCATAATTCAGTATTATCTCTCATGGATGTATATTTTACAAGATATCAGTCATAATGTGTGTGTGTGTGTGTTATGGGTAGGTAATGAATATGCTATTTACATATAATATGATTGAACCTCATCTTTCTTAAATGAATTTATTGCATTGTGGCAAAAAAAAATTTGTTTGCATCGGACACCATCACTTAATCATTATCACATTTTTGCACAGCACACATGTGATCAGTATTTATTTTAAAATTACATTGTTTTTTTAATTTAAATTTCAAAATATAAGCACCTTCTTACTGCTGTAATTTTCTGCTGATATGTCTTAAACACATTGTTAAAACGTACTTCAACATATATAGTTATGAGCATATCTCAGATAACCCAAATATGGTCTCATCCTGTCTGTCTCACTTGCCATGTTTTGTTTGTATTCGAGGGACCACGTGATCTGCTGTCTCATTAAAAGTCGGAAAAACTCGGCAAATTACGAAATCGTGGTATCTTCCATGCAATATAATCACTACCAGCCTTTAATATTGAATTTATAAACATTACAGTCTAATTAAAATTTGTAGAGAATTACATATATAAAAGGAAATTTTTTATTTCTAGTCTCCTTTAAGTCCAAATGAAGGGGATTCATCCATATAATATACAAGTATATATCTAATTAATACTTTTATATATTATTATAAAGACCAAGCAAATAAGAAACAAAACAATGTCAATGGTTGCTAATTAGCTCTACTGATATTTGTAATGGTACCTGTATAAATGAATATATTGCATCTCACACACAGTACGTAAAACATGGATGTAAAGGACCAATTCGTTGTATAAATTGCCAATGTGGGGTATATTGAAAAACACGTGCAAATTGTGGAGGCAAAAGATATCAAACAATAATGCAGGATTATAAAAATATAACTCATGTTGTTGATTATATGGAAAAATATTTGAATACTTCATAATAATAATGAAAGAAAAAGAATTTGTAGAACACCTGATAATTAAGGAATATGAAACATCTTGCGATGTAATTTTTTAGAAACTAGATTAAAAAAGACAAATTGGTACTATCATTATTAATGGTTATCTTATGTGCAGGATTAAAAATAAGGTGTACCTTTGTCATAGATTTGTTTATGAATGTTTTAATGGACTTATTGAGAAAGGTGTTGGAATCAATCATTTTAATTCAAACCCCCCGAGAAAATACAATATCCAGATTTGAGAGCTGTCAATCAGAGTCGAAATTGCAAAAATGGCAAACTGGTAAATTTTAAAAAGATAATACACCAGTTATAGCAGTCAAAAGATTTTAATGCGTGGATAACATTTTACTATGTTTAATTTTACTATTATATTCAAGCAATTAAATATCTGAATATAAATCAAGAAGTGAAGTTGAAAAATTATGATCTGCAGGGTTGTTAAAACTGACACTTAACAATAATTAAATTAAATCACCATACGAGATACTTGATCCTGAAAATATCAGAGATGAATTTAACTCAATAATATTATCACTACATAGAAAAAATTCATTATCAAATTAATATCGTATTATTAAATCACGTAAAGAAGCAATGAATAATGGATTAGTATATATTACAAATAAAGACATTTCCAAATTCACTCACCTTGCTCATGCAATCAAAAATGTTAAAGATATATTATCCAACAAATATGAACAAAGAAAGATTATTACTAATCTTGCAAATATATTAAAAAATAGTATGCAAAGTGAAATTAATTCTCCTCAAGAGAAAGATTATAAAGAACCATCTAAAGATTAGACATTTTGTTGCTCGATTTTGTAAAAGACTGACTCTACTGTTTATTTTTAGCATTATTTATATTCGACACTTTTATTTTTAACATAGATTTTATTATATAAATCTATTTTTATTATTTGCATTTTGTATAATATTAATATCTTTATTCAACTATTGGTTTTTAATGCATATTTTATTATATAAATCTATTTTAATAGTAATTTCATTTTGTACAATATTAACTGATTCGTTTTGTGCAGTAAGATATTTATTTTTTTTACTCATAATATCACTAATTTAGTTATGCCAGTTCTACCAGCAGGAAACTTTTTATTTTTTTGCAAATTGTTTCAAATTTTATAAAGGCAGTATGAAATGTTTTAGCATATTTAGTCTATTTTTATCTTAGATAAAAGGTAACAGTGAAATTTGTACATAATGTCTTTGAAGTGTCACAGTAAATTACATTTCTTTTCAATTTTGCAATGCATCAAATCAGGCATGTTGTTATTGTAAAGGAAATAACTTCAGAGAAAATATGAATGGCATCTGGTCAAATTCCTAATCAAAGATTAATTTCCATGTCTGAAATGTAAGGCAGTTTCCATGTTCCAGCTCACAAAATACTTGTGTTGTTAGCACACAGTAAAGCACGATATGGCATGATGTGAAATCTTATGTTTTTACATGTGAAAATTAAAAAATTAAAAAATATGAAAAATTGTTTGCCAACAAGCCTATATATTTCACACTTATGTGTATAATAAACGGAAATAAAATGTGTTTTCTTTAAAGCATTTAATAAACTGATAAACAAAAAATAGCTGATAGACATAGCACTGTTAAATATCATCACCATATGCACACATGTGCAAACACTCACATAATCAAAACCACACTGATATCAAGTTTCTGTTTTTAAAATCCATTAAATGGCAAAATATAAGCTTAATTAGTTTAATTAGTTGCAGTCTTTGCTGCTCTCATTTGTTCAGTAGGAGCATTTGTCGTTTGTGTTCATCTTTGCACTCTAATACTGAGACTGAATGGTACCATTGTTCTAACTTCCCTGCTAGATTCTCTGAGTGAATAACAGTCAGAACAGGGTTGTTCTTGCCGAATTCGGGTGTGACCATTTCTGTGTATATTAGGGGAGAAGGACATAATTTTTTTTCAATTAATGTGGGCCTTACAGGTAATACAATAGTACTTTTTGACTCTGTCCAATATGGGTGTTAATGCTATTTCTTTATCAACACAAATCAATTGTGTAAAAATGAGCATGTGTTTATCACTGTCTTTTAATCCATCTATTTCATTATTAAAATCATCTATTTCATTTTTAATATCATCTATTTCATTATTAAAATCATCTATTTCATTACTAAAAACATCTTGAACAGCATGGGATAATTAACAGATAGTATTATAATAACAAATTGTAATGAAGATAACTTAATCTAAATGTTTAATTCTGTGTGTTGGTCTGTCTCGATGGTATATACAAGTGATGCTGCTATGTTGATGAATGTCATTCGCTCCAGAATCTGCAAGTTAATATCGTGTTTGTAAAATAAGAAATGCTACCATTGCTGCTATGCTTCTTAAATTTAGATTCTGTCAACTAGAAGTTCTAAAATTAAGTTTTGCTGGGCTTAGCTTGCTTCGCTGAGAGCTTATTGTTCCTGAATAATAGGAAATCTGTTTTGATATTTTTGCTTCAAAAATGAATCACAATTTAGCACTAATGCAATGACTAAAATAACCGTACTTTGCATTTTAAATATGGAGTAAAATCCAACTTCTGTTCACACAATTGCAAATAATTTGTAATACAAATGGTTTAAACATTCTCATTCAATGCAATGATGTGTATTAACTTTTACTCTACAACATGCATCTCATTTTTACTGAAAACTTTAAATTGGGTTGTTCCACTTTGTGCACTGTACTAATGCCTAATATGCTCTTCCATAGCATTCTTCAAAGGAGTCAACACATCACCTGAACTACTGTCAGCCAGTTATGTAATAGTTTTGTTGTTTATACCCGACCTCCTCATCTTTTATGCCTTTATGTCAATTAGTTGTATAAACTGCCCAAAAATGGTTGTAGATAAGCATATCAGTTTACTGTTTGTATATAATACATCTTATGTGCATATTTTGGGGTTATGGGTTATTTTTGTGACAATTACTGGAAATTCATGTTTTTTAAAACTTGAACCTTTCACAAGGCTTGGGAGTAAAAGTTCATGTTTTTTGTGTGAAATATTGTGTTATGGCAGGTATGTAATGAACAGATGGATAGACAATGAACAACAGGCCACACCAGGACCAATGGAGCTAAAAATTATTATTATTATTATTATTATTATTATTGTTATTATTATTATTATTATTATTATTATTATTATTATTATTATCTTTGAACAGTAGGAGAATAAAAGACAATGGTGGAACAGTTTGAGAATCAGATCCAAAAAAAGTCAAATCAGCATGACAAAACCATTGCAGAAGTGGATGGGCATGTAATAGAGTCAGTTATTAACTAGAAATAATCTACTGAACAAACAACAATACCATCTGATTTACCAGCCTTGAGTCAGCCAAAGCATCATTTGCAAATTTCTCAGGAATAAAGTATTTTATATATATATATATATATATATATATATATATATATATATATATAAAATTTGGCAGGGTGCAGAGTTTATCAATAATTACTCCTGTAGATTGTAATAAGTACAAATGTTGGGTTACCTGGTAGTAGTCTATTTAGTGAATAATTTAGGTAATAGTTGGCTGGATAATTGATATTTTACTGTATAATTATTATGTTCTAGTTTTAATCAGCTTAAATTTTTCACGTTTTTGGTCATCTGACAGTACATGGCTATAGGCATGAGAACCATTTGCGCTATGATTAAATAAGTAATTTATATTATGCCGTGTATTTATGACAATGTTGTTGGGGTTTTAAAACATGTTTTATGCTTCAGTACATTTACAAAATTTCTATACAAAGATCATAAATATCAAAATAATCATAAGAAACCCATTAAAAAAAAAAACAATTAAGGAATTAAACTGTTTAGAAATTACCTGCAGTTCTACAATGGGTACTTGTTTTTCTAACAGAAACATACTACTTGACCAATTACATAAATACAATTACTAATTATTATTAATTACTTATAGACAATAAGATACTCTGGATAATATTGATTTTGATTAAATACACAAAATATCCTTGGAGAAAGTACATCGTCTACACAAGAGTCAAATAATTTGGATTGTGGATCCCTATCGTTTATAGCAGGAGGTCGCTTGTAGCTGGGGTCTCCGAGGGTCATATTTCCTGCAAGTACTTTCGCTTGGAAAATGTATTTTATCCCATTATCATCTGGAGCTGCATAACCATCTGAGTACTTGGCCTGGCTGGCAAAATAAGTACCTTTTCCGAAAAGAGTTCCAACTCTCTCACCTGCAAGTCGGAAGTCAAAATTCTGATCACAAATTGCATGAACAACATCAAAAGCAGTGCCGTGGTACAGATCTAACTCGTTAGCACACCCGGGTCCGTACTCTGCCTCAAATCTTCGCCTTGTCCTGACATGAAAATAGTAAAAAAGCAAATATTTGGTTTCGATTTGTATTTAACAAACAGAAGAAGGTTATTTAGTGCTGATACTATTGGAGTAGAGTGCAAGAATACACAACAGCAGTTGACCCAAGCATTCTGATTAAAAACAAAGATTTGACAGACCTTTACAATTTCTCAAAGTGACATGCATCATTTGGAACATGTCATTACTAACAATAACTCACCATAACATGCAATGCCTTATCTGGTGTTGCAGGAAAAAAAGTAAACTTGTAATCCTAAAGTTCATCAAAAGATTGACTTTTATTGTTTTTGGTCTAATCTACATGTAGGACTATTAAGATGTGAGTTTAATCAGACTGCTAAGATCTGAGTTTAATCAGACTGCTGACTGAGGCTGATCCAGCTGTAGGACACAAATCAATAAAATGAATAAAAAATTATATTTATGTAGTGCATTATTGTAATTAGCCTTTAAACTAGACTCACCTCCCCTTTTTTTCCCCTTCCATTTCCTGTGATTGTATACAACATGTACTATGGTCACTACCTTATGTATTAACAGAGGACAATGGTAATGTTTATATGTTTTAAACTTTAGCTCAGGAGCCCAGAGTGGCTGAGTGGTCTAAAGCCCTCTCCGTTACAGATCACTGCCATCTCACCTCTGTGTGGGTTTGAGTCTCAGATTCAGCCAATGTGGGTATGTAAGAAAGCTTGCCAGTAGCTTTTTATGGGTCGGTGGTTCTTTCTTGCAGTTTTCCCAGGTTCTTACTCCACTATTAATACTGGCCATCATGTACAGCCTATCATGTGCTGAAAAATGGCTATCAACCTAATAACAAAAACAAACTTTAGCTCAAGAAAGAATGTCACATGACTCTTTAAACTTTCTAAGAACATAAAAAGACACCGTATTGCACCTGTAATTTTTATTTCCCATAAATCCTCAATGAATACGACTTTTAAAAACTTGCATGCGGATCTTAATACAAACTATTAATATTGACAGTGATATCTACATCTTTCTATCGTTTAACATTGTCATTCATGTATCATGTCACTTACAGGAAGTAGTGTTCCCACAAAAATGGATTCTGTATTCGCTCAATTCTGACAATTTCTGCCTGTGGAAGAGTTTGATGAAATGACTTTATAACACTCTCCTTCTCTTTCCCATGTAGGCTGTTGCCACTCTGTAACTCAACTCGCTTAAGTGTTTCCTGCTTTTTCATTGGTTCCCAGTAGGGAGGCAGAGTTACCCCCCTCTGGGTGGTTGCAAAAGATTTGGTTTTAGCTTGCTGAGATATTCTGAAAGAAAAAAAGAGAGAAAAATCCAGGAATGAAGATGAAAAATAATTACATTGCAATGAAAATGAAATTCATTCTTGCATATATTGTAATAAATGCACAACAGTCTCTTTGGTTGAAACTTGGATAAAATATGCAGAATTAGCTAATGTGTTTTGATACACAGGGGGCAGGGAAATAGCCACTAGAACTTGCAAAGTCATCTAATGTTTGTGGAACTTACTACCATGCAAGCACAATGTATACTTAGACCTTGATTTGATTGTTGTTAATCTTAAAGCTTTATTTAATGTAACCATGCTGGGAGACAGAATGCACTTCCAAAATGAAGAACTCATAACAAATTCAAAGAGAGCTAACTCTTAATGGCACGTAGAATAGTCTTCTTTTTCTATACAAATTTACAGTGTGCTTATTCTGATGAACTTTAATCTAATGAAAATTACTAAGATATTTTAAAATTATTTTAAAGTTTATGTATACCTTCCGCTGACTGGTACAGCATGGAAATATTAGAATGAAGGTATGCCTTCCACTGACTGGTACAGCATGGAATTATTAGAATGAAGGTATGCCTTCCACTGACTGGTACAGCATGGAATTAGTGTAATGGTATACCTTCCACTGACTGGTACAGCATGGAATTATTAGAATGAAGGTATACCTTCCACTGACTGGTACAGCATGGAATTATTAGAATGAAGGTATACCTTCCACTGACTGGTACAGCATGGAATTATTAGAATGAAGGTATACCTTCCACTGATTGGTACAGCATGGAAATATTAGAATGAAGGTATACCTTCCACTGATTGGTACAGCATGGAATTATTAGAATGAAGGTATGCCTTCCACTGACTGGTAAAGCATGGAAATATCAGAATGAAGGTATACCTTCCACTGACTGGTACAGCATGGAAATATCAGAATGAAGGTATACCTTCCACTGATTGGTACAGCATGGAAATATTAGAATGAAGGTATGCCTTCCACTGATTGGTACAACATGGAAATATTAGAATGAAGGTATACCTTCCACTGATTGGTACAACATGGAAATATTAGAATGAAGGTATACCTTCCACTGATTGGTACAACATGGAATTATTAGAATGAAGGTATGCCTTCCACTGACTGGTACAGCATGGAAATATCAGAATGAAGGTATACCTTCCACTGATTGGTACAGCATGGAATTAGTGTAATGGTATACCTTCCACTGACTGGTACAGCATGGAATTATTAGAATGAAGGTATACCTTCCACTGACTGGTACAGCATGGAATTATTAGAATGAAGGTATACCTTCCACTGATTGGTACAGCATGGAATTATTAGAATGAAGGTATACCTTCCACTGACTGGTACAACATGGAATTATTAGAATGAAGGTATGCCTTCCACTGATTGGTACAGCATGGAAATATCAGAATGGAGGTATACCTTCCACTGACTGGTACAACATGGAATTATTAGAATGAAGGTATGCCTTCCACTGATTGGTACAGCATGGAAATATCAGAATGAAGGTATACCTTCCACTGACTGGTACAACATGGAATTATTAGAATGAAGGTATACCTTCCACTGACTGGTACAACATGGAATTATTAGAATGAAGGTATGCCTTCCACTGACTGGTACAACATGGAAATATTAGAATGAAGGTATGCCTTCCACTGACTGGTACAGCATGGAATTATTAGAATGAAGGTATGCCTTCCACTGACTGGTACAACATGGAAATATTAGAATGAAGGTATGCCTTCCACTGACTGGTACAACATGGAAATATTAGAATGAAGGTATGCCTTCCACTGACTGGTACAACATGGAAATATTAGAATGAAGGTATGCCTTCCACTGACTGGTACAGCATGGAATTAGTGTAATGGTATACCTTCCACTGACTGGTACAACATGGAATTATTAGAATGAAGGTATGCCTTCCACTGACTGGTACAACATGGAAATATTAGAATGAAGGTATACCTTCCACTGACTGGTACAGCATGGAATTATTCGAATGAAGGTATACCTTCCACTGACTGGTACAGCATGGAATTATTAGAATGAAGGTATACCTTCCACTGACTGGTACAACATGGAATTATTAGAATGAAGGTATGCCTTCCACTGACTGGTACAACATGGAATTATTAGAATGAAGGTATGCCTTCCACTGACTGGTACAACATGGAATTATTAGAATGATGGTATACCTTCCACTGACTGGTACAGCATGGAATTAGTGTAATGGTATGCCTTCCACTGACTGGTACAGCATGGAATTATTAGAATGAAGGTATACCTTCCCCTGATTGGTACAGCATGGAATTAGTGTAATGGTATGCCTTCCACTGACTGGTACAGCATGGAATTATTAGAATGAAGGTATACCTTCCACTGACTGGTACAACATGGAATTAGTGTAATGGTATGCCTTCCACTGGCTGGTACAGCATGGAATTATTAGAATGAAGGTATGCCTTGTACTTTCTGGTACAGCTATAAAATATTAGTGTTAAGGAATGCCCTCCACTGATTGAGACAGCATGGAAGTATTAGCATTACAGAATGCCCTCCACTGATTGAGACAGCATAGATGCATTCACATTATGAAATGTCTTGCACTGATTGCTACAGCATGAAAATATAAGTGTTAAGGAATGCCTTTCACTGACTGGTACAGCATGAAAATATAAGTGTTAAAGAATGCCTTTCACTGACTGGTACAGCATGTCACACATTTCTTTGTAAGCCAAGGCAAGTGAATATTCAGTACAGGCATATTATCTAAGAAATGGTCATATGAAATTGATCAAGCAAAGTTATTTTCTGGTAGCTTAAAGTTAAACACCATCATTATCTAGTTAAGGCATGTAACCTTTAGCTATAGAAATGTTCCTACTGTATTAAAAGTGCAGTATATTTTAAGGGAAAAATCCCATTAAAATTTGCCGTATGGACTTAAATATTTTGAACTCACACGGTTAAGTAAACTTTTCCTGACTGACATGTGCAATTCTTTTTCTTCACATCAGCTGTACTTAAAAATAAGATTGCTTGATATTATCTAAATAGTTGATCATGCAACTTTTTTGAACCAATGCAGTGATATCATTAATTGTCTAGATTATTTGGTTAAGAAAAGACAAAAAAAACCCAGAAAGTGTAAATGTAAAAATGATGCAAAATCCAAATAAAACAAATAATTTTTTCATTCTTAATGACATGAGCAAAATAACACACTTTTTCAGATATTCTTTGGTACTATCATCCGTGCACAGATCCAATGGAGTCATTCCCGCCTTATTTTTCTTACTAATGTCACTACCAGCCTCAATCAGGAGAGAAGAGATTTGTAAACCAGTCTCATCATGTGTCTTCACACCCAGGAGTCGAGCAAGCTGAAAATGGAAAATTCTGTTAAAATGGATCAAGATGCTGAATTTTATTTGCAACAAGAATGCTTCTTTATGAAATTGTTAAACAAACAGAGAATCTTGAATGCTCATGTCAAATTACATGTACATTTATGAAACTAGCTGAACAATTTCTATTTTTTATGTGCATGCCTTTGTGATCAAACAAGATAAAAAGTATTTTACAAAATTTCATTTTTTTTGTTTGGTATTGAGGACATATAATAGTATATTTGCCACATGACTTGAGCAAAGTACTAAGAATACTAGTGGCTTGGAGAGTTGAAGTGATAATTCACAATAAGATCAGATGAAGGAACATAAGTCATATTGTTATGGATGGTTTTTTTGTTGTCATAAACATACTTCTTTAAAAAAATCTTAAAAATATTTGTTTAACTTTTCTTTTATTTTTATGTCATTAGGAAATTCATATTAACATTGGATTCTTGGATTTGAACTTTATGTATTTGACTCATTATGCAGATGTTGATGTTAGATATGAGAAATACATGTACACACAATACAGGCCAAACAAAATAAAATAAAAGAGATATATGTAGTTCTGTCCAAGATAGATAAAAATATATGCATGTTTGCATACAAGCTTTTAATGTTGACATAATGGTAAAATTAATTGCTGTTAAAAAATGTATGAAAATCTTATTTACCAGTAATACTTTTAATTGTGTTTATTAGTAAAACTTTTAAATTATGGACCCTGCTAACCAGTAACACTTTAATATCTGAACAATGTTAACCAGAAACACCTGAAAATTTAAACCATGTTAACCAGTAACACTTTAATATCTGAACAATGTTAACCAGAAACACCATGTTAACCAGTAACACTTTAATATCTGAACAATGTTAACCAGAAACACCTGAATATTTAAACCATGTTAACCAGTAACACTTTAATATCTGAACAATGTTAACCAGAAACACCTGAAGACTTAAACCATGTTAACCAGTAACACTTTAATATCTGAACAATGTTAACCAGAAACACTTGAAGATTTAAACCATGTTAACCAGTTACACTTTAATATCTGAACAATATTAACCAGAAACACCATGTTAACCAGTAACACTTTAATATCTGAACAATGTTAACCAGAAACACCTGAAAATTTAAACCATATTAACCAGTAACACTTAAATATCTGAATAATGTTAACCAGAAACACCTGAAGATTTAAACCATGTTAACCAGTAACACTTCAATATCTGAACAATGTTAACCAGAAACACCTGAAGATTTAAACCATGTTAACCAGTAACACTTTAATATCTGAACAATGTTAACCAGAAACACCATGTTAACCAGTAACACTTTAATATCTGAACAATGTTAACCAGAAACACCTGAAAATTTAAACCATGTTAACCAGTTACACTTTAATATCTGAACAATATTAACCAGAAACACCATGTTAACCAGTAACACTTTAATATCTGAACAATGTTAACCAGAAACACCTGAAAATTTAAACCATATTAACCAGTAACACTTAAATATCTGAATAATGTTAACCAGAAACACCTGAAGATTTAAACCATGTTAACCAGTAACACTTCAATATCTGAACAATGTTAACCAGAAACACCTGAAGATTTAAACCAAGTTAACCAGTTACACTTTAATATCTGAACAATATTAACCAGAAACACCATGTTAACCAGTAACACTTTAATATCTGAACAATGTTAACCAGAAACACCTGAAAATTTAAACCATATTAACCAGTAACACTTAAATATCTGAATAATGTTAACCAGAAACACCTGAAGATTTAAACCATGTTAACCAGTAACACTTCAATATCTGAACAATGTTAACCAGAAACACCTGAAGATTTAAACCATGTTAACCAGTAACACTTTAATATCTGAACAATGTTAACCAGAAACACCATGTTAACCAGTAACACTTTAATATCTGAACAATGTTAACCAGAAACACCTGAAAATTTAAACCATGTTAACCAGTAACACTTTAATATCTGAACAATGTTAACCAGAAACACATGAAGATTTAAACCATGTTAACCAGTAACACTTTAATATCTGAACAATGTTAACCAGAAACACCTGAAGATTTAAACCATGTTAACCAGTAACACTTTAATATCTGAACAATGTTAACCAGAAACACCATGTTAACCAGTAACACTTTAATATCTGAACAATGTTAACCAGAAACACCTGGAAATTTAAACCATGTTAACCAGTAACACTTTAATATCTGAACAATGTTAACCAGAAACACATGAAGATTTAAACCATGTTAACCAGTAACACTTTAATATCTGAACAATGTTAACCAGAAACACCTGAAGACTTAAACCATGTTAACCAGTAACACTTTAATATCTGAACAATGTTAACCAGAAACACTTGAAGATTTAAACCATGTTAACCAGTTACACTTTAATATCTGAACAATATTAACCAGAAACACCATGTTAACCAGTAACACTTTAATATCTGAACAATGTTAACCAGAAACACTTGAAGATTTAAACCATGTTAACCAGTAACACTTTAATATCTGAACAATGTTAACCAGAAACACCATGTTAACCAGTAGCACTTTAATATCTGAACAATGTTAACCAGAAACACCTGAAAATTTAAACCATGTTAACCAGTAACACTTTAATATCTGAACAATGTTAACCAGAAACACATGAAGATTTAAACCATGTTAACCAGTAACACTTTAATATCTGAACAATGTTAACCAGAAACACCATGTTAACCAGTAACACTTTAATATCTGAACAATGTTAACCAGAAACACCTGAAAATTTAAACCATGTTAACCAGTAACATACTTAAATATGAACATATACTACTTTAAACATGTAAATCTTTTCAGAAAAGTAATTAGGTTTCCTGCATACATATGAACCTCTATTTCAAATAAGAGTCTTAAAAATGTGAATCATTGTTCTAATAATCTAGTTTTAATCTCATCATGTGAAAAACTTAGATATTAAATCTCACTCTATATTGTACAAAAAGATCTCTTAGAATGAATGTGATTATGTTGATTACTGAATGTGGTTATGCTGACTGAATGTGGTTATGCTGACTGAATGTGATTATGCTGATGACTGAATGTGGTTATGTTAACTGAATGTGATTATGCAGACTGAATGTACCGTATTTTGGTGTGTATAACGCGCACCGATGTATAACGCGCACCCCGATTTTCGACCCAAAATAAGTGGAAAAAACGTAGTTCTGCCATATAACGCGCATGTGATATAATGCATTTTAAAATTTTGACTACTGCCATTTCGCTCCGTTTTCATAGTGCAACAACAGTTGGTCATTTTAGATAGTGAATGAAAAAGTGGCAATATTGATATTGTATCTTTCCGATTTTATTGTTGGCCCTTAAAAGGGCCCTTTAAATGTTCGTCTAGTTGACGCAGTCTATTGCATCAAATCCCTCAAATTCCACTTTGTCTTCATCACTTTCGAAAAGTCGCTGTATGTCCTGAATCAATTAAATACTGCTCACCGAGACAAAGCATTGTAACTATGTTGAGCACATCAAAGCTTACCTGGCGCCGATTACCGTGAAAAGACCACACCGAGTCGATGAAGCATTGAAGCCATTGATCACTGTATAATCGCAAAGATATCTCAAATACTATGATTTAAGATGAGAAATAAAACTAAGTAACAAGCTTATTTTCCAAAGAGGAAAAAAATGTTTCCCGACTTCATACATTGATTATTTTGTTCCACAACGTATCAGTGTTCCCATAAGAAAGAACCCGTAGTCGCAAAAATATATATGTCCCCAACAGATGCTCTGATGAGAACATTAACACTAGTTGAATTCTACACATATTATATTTCAATTCGACCAATAATAAATGAAGAAAAATTCGATTAGATCAACAGTTATGGAATACGGTACTGAACATTTACGGAACAAGTACGGTAATCCACACAATGGTATTTGTTCCGCTCCAGTGCGGCACTTTGCACAGCTTTGGAACAAATTGCCAGTCATTATGTACATGTATTTCCGGCCGTGGCACAGATCAAAACTTGACACAGTGACGTGAAATGAAACCAGTTTATTAACATAAGCAATCAAAGAACGAGACTATTTGTAAGCATTATTTATTTCTTTAATACGGCTAATACCGGTAAACATTTTAGTTACAATGCAATGTACAATGGATTTAATATTTCACAAGTAGTGAGTGCCTTCATCCTCTTCTGATCGACCTGGAAAAAATCTTTTTTTTAGTTCTTGTATACAACGCGCACCCCCGACTTAAGATAAGAAAATTAGGTAAAAAAAGTGCGCAACAAAATACGGTATGTATGCTGATGACTGAATTTGGTTATGCTGACACTGGTCATGCTGACTGAATGTGGTTATGCTGACTGAATGTGATTATGCTGACCTGAATGTGGTTATGCAGTTTGAATGTGGTTATGTTGACAATTTGGTTATGCTGAGTGTGGTTATGCTGATGACCTAATGTGGTTATGTTGACAAATGCGATTATGCAGATTGAATGTGGTTATTCTGCTTGAATGTGGTTATGTTGATAATGTGATTATGCTGACTGAATGTGGTTATGTTGACTGAATGTGGTTATGTTGATAATGTGGTTATGCTGACTGAATGTGGTTATGTAGACTAAACGTGATTATGTTGACTGAATGTGATTATGCTGACTGAATGTGCACAGGTCAATGAATAGACATAATCTTGTGTGAGATATAAGTTAGGGTTAGCACAGCTCAATAAACAGAAAGTCCTTTGTGAGATAAAATCTAGCAGTAGCACAGGCAAATTATAATTTTAAGTCAGGTGTGAGATACTGACTTGGGTATTGGAACTCACATTGTAATTAAACTAAACTGCTGACTGACTAAAGAAGGCAGTCTGTTGTGCAGGTGTTACAGGTCACACCAGGTCAAAATGAACCATTTAGGATTAACCATCTCAGGTAAAGGTTGGGAAATGTTATATCAGACCTCCATCCCAAGACCTGAATAATGCTGGCTGGAAAATGTTATATCAGACCTCCATCTCAAGAGCTGAATAATGCTAGCTGGAAAATGTTATGTCAGACCTCCATCCCAAGACCTAAATAATGCTGGCTGGAAAATGTTATGTCAGACCTCCATCCCAAGACCTAAATAATGCTGGCTGGAAAATGTTATGTCAGGCCTCCATCCCAAGACCTAAATAATGCTGGCTGGGAGTCATTTTGCATGAATGCTATGATGGCAGTGACAGTCCTAACCTCAACAGGGCTGCAAAGTGGTCAAAGCCCCTTAAGTTTATAGATCTAAAAGATGTCACCTCTGTCTGTATGGGTTTGATTTTTGTCCCTGCCAATGTGGATATGTGAGAATGCTTGCCAATTGCTTCCTGTGTGTCAGGTGTTCTTCCCAGATATTTCTTGGGTTTTTCTTTCACTAAAAATATACTAAAAATATAAAACAAACTAATCAAACCCTAACCTCATTAACCAGTATGCATAAGAAATTCATCTTGTCCTAGGTTCCTTATGAGCTGAACCCAGTGAATCCAAGACAAACAAGTCTGCGTGGAAACATAACATTCTCTTCTTAAAGTGGTAAGAACAAATAGACCTTTCTCTTCAGATTGACTCATAATACTTCAAGTACCATTTAAGTAGCCATATGGAGCCCTGAATGGAAGGATGGGTCTTTAGAAGACAGTAGTCTCAAGAGTGATGTCACATGAGTGGGTAACCAATCATAGCAATAAAATTAGGGATCATAATGACCGAAATAAAACCTTCAAGGCAAAACTGAAGACAGCTCAGGCTGGCTGATAAGATACAATAAATGTTACTTATGGTTGACTGATTTCTCACTTATTCCATTTGCCAAGGGCAGCATGGCTAGGAATCATGCATTTCTTGTTATGAAAGGTGAATCAGTAAGGCTCAAGACAGCTGTTTGAAGGGTCAAAAGTCAATGAAGGTTTCATTGTGGATAAATGTTAAAATTAGCAAGAAGGTCAGAGAAGCCTTTATTCCGGCCTCTATTCTCTCTTCCATGATGGTGAAATATATCTGATGTCAATAAATGAAAGTCTTTGATTATGATCGGAGTTCATTCCTTCTCTTTGAAAAGACATAGCAAGAAGTCTGCTATTTTTGGTACTTTTAAAGAAATGATGTTTCTCTGCATGCACAAATGGAAGACTCTCCATTTCCCCTCATAAGCTTTTAAGGTGATGGATCATCTTGTCTGCAGTTGTTGATCTTTTTGATTTCAGAATTAACAACATAAATTTGAAAGAATTCAATGTCAGAATGCTTTATATCAAAATTTGGTTGAATTCATAGCTTAAAGTATTATCTGGTTTTGGTAATGGTGACCATTTTTTAAATTGCATTGTGATTGTTTGTACACAAATTGCCAGTTCCTCATACCAGGATGTTTTCTGTTAAGTTTGGTAAAATTCTATTAAGCTGGTTTGGAAAAGTAGTCATTTAAACATCACACTGTTAATAACAGCTGCCATATTTGAAAGCAGGTTGGTACTATTTGTTCAAAATTTTAAATGTCTTCCTGCAAGGATGCTTTTTCTCAAATCTGATAAATTTCTGCTCAACTCTGTTTTTACGATGTATGTTTTAAGAGTTTTTAATATTTTCAGTAACTGCAGTCATTTCTGAAAGCCAAGCATCATCATCTGAACAATATTTGAGGGGCCCCAGGTGTCAGAGTGGTCTAAAGAATTTGTCTTTACTGATCACTTACATCTCACCTCAGTCCATGTGAGTTCGAGTTTCAGGTTTGACCATAATAGGTATGTGAGAAAGCTTGCCAGCTTTCCATGGGTTGATGGATCTTTAAATGGGGTTTTCTCAAAGTTCTTCCTTCACCAATTATAATGACCAGTATCTATAGCCTAGTGTGTGCTAAAAATAGCATTAAACCACACAAAAATAAAATCTGAAAGAACTTCAAGCCAAGATGATGTATGCCAAATTTAGCAAAGACAGGTCCAGTGGTTTTTATTAAAGCTTAAAAATAACAATTCTGATGCATGCACAATGCACAACAGACACAGGGTAATGACATAAGCTCACATGAGCTAAAAATAGTTGCCAATCTCACTGATTGGTACCTGAAATGTATCATATACATCATAAGCAAACAAGAGCTAAAAATAGCTCCTTATCTCAAACTGGTACCTGAAAAGTATCATAGACATCATGAGCAAGAGCTAAAAATAGTTGCCTATCTCACAGACTGCTACATAAAAAGTATTACATACATAGCTTCACAAGCAAAAATATTGCCTGACCTCACAGACTGGTGCTGGAAAGTACCATCCACATCTAGAAACTTATAAACATGTTACTTACCACTGCTGGTAGTGCATTGGATAACTGGGCCACATGTAATGCTGTGTTTCCCAGCTCATCTTCTGCATCTATATCACAACCTAAAAGATCAAAGGTCAGAGGTCAAAGTCAGAGCTACAAACATCCCATACATTTAAGATCCTGACTGAAATGAAAGTCTTAAGCAAAAAAGCACTGTCACCATGCTTTCCATAGTTACCAGTCTATCTCCTCTTTTTACACTTATGTGCATATTTGTCCTCCCCACTCAAAAAAATCTCTATCGAGGAGAAAATACACAACATTAATAAAGCACACATGCACACATATAAACAGTCCAGACAGATATTAATAATATTAATAAAGCATACATACATCAATACAAGTAGTCTAGAGCAACATAATAAACATAATCCCCACGTTTCCTTCAAGAAGCATGGACATAATACTCACCTATAGCCATTTCTCATCTGACCGGTCAGTTGCAAAATGTACTTGTAGAGTTTAAACAAATAACAAAGCTGAATCAAGCAGGTTCCCCACAAGATAAAGACCTGGAGGTTTCACACCACTATATCCCAACCTACTGCTGCTGCATCCTTAAAGTTCCTACTTATACCATGTAGGTACTTTGTTTTACTTATACCATGTACTGCTTATACAGGCACATTTTTTTTTTTACTTAAATCATGAACTGCTATATAGGTACTTTGTTTTAACTTCTACCATGTACTGCTATATAAAAAAATATATAGTTACTTTGTTTTACTTATACCATGTACTGCTATATAAAAAATATATAGGTACTTTCTTTTACTTATACCATGTAATGCTATATAAAAAATATATAGGTACTTTCTTTTACTTATACCATGTACTGCTATATAAAAAATATATAGGTACTTTGTTTTACTTATACCATGTACTGCTATATAAAAAATATATAGGTACTTTCTTTTACTTATACCATATACTGCTATATAAAAAATATATAGGTACTTTCTTTTACTTATACCATGTACTGCTATATAAAAAAATATATAGGTACCGTATTTTCCGCCCTATAAGTCGCTCCTGGGTATAAGTCGCGGGAGGGGGAAATCCAGATAATTTTTGAAAATTCAACAGATAAGTCGCTCCTGCGCACTAACCGTAATCACGTTTTTGATACCGCCGGCCATTGCATACGACTTGGTAATTTCCAACAACGTGTATGTATATTCTTGTTTGAAATTTTAAAAATAGAAATATAAGCAAATAAGATTTATAAATAATGTTTATTAAGTAAATATTAGCGCCACTCGTCTTTTTTAAGCCAGTCACGCACAACCTTCTCGCTTACGTTGAATTTTCTTTCTGCTGCACGATTTCCGTTTTCTTTCGCAAATGCTACGACGTTTAACTTAAATTCTGCATCATAACTTTTTTGCGTGGTAGTTGTTGGTGCCATGATTAAACTGTATTGACTTACGCTAATATAACAATTTTAAATCATACAATGTTATTGTGAAACTCTTTTTTTAATCCTCCATGGTATGAACGGTCCGTATTTATATACCGGTCAATTCCACAACCCGAGCGAACTTCAAAGGCACTTTATAAAACAATTGAAGTTGTTCGCCAGCCTTCCAGTTTTTTTTATTAATTACTTTGAAGTTCTCTCAATAAAGCCAGTCTTGGTATTCCGGTCAATTTCTACAACCCGAGCGAACTTCAAAGGCACTTTATAAAGCAATTGAAGTTGTTCGCCAGCCTTCCAGTTTTTTTTATTAATTACTTTGAAGTTCTCTCAATGAAGCCAGTCTCGGTATTCCGGTCAATTTCTACTACCCGAGCGAACTTCAAAGGCACTTTATAAAACAATTGAAGTTGTTCGCCAGCCTTCCAGTTTTTTTTTTATTACTTTACTTTGAAGTTCTCTCAATGAAGCCAGTCTCGGTATTCCGGTCAATTCCACACCCAGAGCGAACTTCAAAGGCATTTTATACGACAACTGAAATTGTTCACCAGCCTTCCAGTTATTTTTATTAATTACTTTGGAGTTCTCTCCATAAAGCCAGTCTCGGGTTAATCCAGAGTTTTTATAAACTATTGAAGTAAATTATGAAGCGCTACCGGTACATTTAAATACATATATTGTAGCGACATCTGACCAACACTTTGCTTGAAGCACATGGTGAATAATAAAAGAAAAACAATGGCAATCGTAATTTCAATATTTTTTTTTTATTAATAACAACAAATTTTAACACATATTTATTATAACTAATTATTATTTGATCATTTAATTTGATATTCTTGTAGTCTAATACTTACGTGTATGTAAGTTTCGAGCAATTGGCTTGCCGGTATACCATAGATGCATTTCGCTATAACACAGCATCACTGCGCATCAGTCATTAAAAAAATTTATTTATCGTATAAGTCGCTCCTGCGTATAAGTCGCACACGTCATTTGAAAGAAAAAAAACGAAAAAAAGTAGCGACTTATACCCCGGAAAATACGGTACTTTGTTTTACTTATACCATGTACTGCTATATAAAAAATATATAGGTACTTTCTTTTACTTATACCATGTACTGCTATAGAGAATATATATAGGTACTTTGTTTTACTTATACCATGTACTGCTATATAAAAAAATATATAGGTACTTTGTTTTACTTATACCATGTACTGCTATATAAAAAAATATATAGGTACTTTGTTTTACTTATACCTTGTACTGCTATATAAAAAATATATAGGTACTTTGTTTTACTTATACCATGTACTGCTATATAAAAAATATATAGGTACTTTGTTTTACTTATACCATGTACTGCTATATAAAAAAATATATAGGTACTTTGTTTTACTTATACCATGTACTGCTACATACAAAAATTATATAGGTACTTTGTTTTACTTATACCATGTACTGCTACATAAAAAAATTATATAGGTACTTTCTTTTACTTATACCATGTACTGCTATACAAAAAATATATAGGTACTTGTTTTACTTATACCATGTACTGCTATATAAAAAAATATATAGGTACTTTGTTTTAACTTCTACCATGTACTGCTATATAAAAAATATATAGGTACTTTCTTTTACTTATACCATGTACTGCTATATAAAAATATATAGGTACTTTCTTTTACTTATACCATGTACTGCTATATAAAATATATATAAGTACTTTCTTTTACTTCTACCATGTACTGCTATATAAAAAAATATATAGGTACTTTGTTTTACTTATACCATGTACTGCTATATAAAATATATATAGGTACTTTGTTTTACTTATACCATGTACTGCTATATAAAAAAATATATAGGTACTTTGTTTTACTTATACCATGTACTGCTATATAAAAAAATATATAGGTACTTTGTTTTACTTATACCATGTACTGCTATATAAAAAATATATAGGTAATTTGTTTTACTTATACCATGTACTGCTATATAGGTACTTTGTTTTACTTATACCATGTACTGCTATATAAAAAATATATAGGTACTTTGTTTTACTTATACCATGTACTGCTATATAAAAAATATATAGGTACTTTGTTTTACTTATACCATGTACTGCTATATAAAAAATATATAGGTACTTTGTTTTACTTATACCATGTACTGCTATATAGGTACTTTGTTTTACTTATACCATGTACTGCTATATAAAAAATATATAGGTACTTTGTTTTACTTATACCATGTACTGCTATATAAAAATATATAGGTACTTTCTTTTACTTATACCATGTACTGCTATATAAAATATATATAATAAGTACTTTCTTTTACTTCTACCATGTACTGCTATATAAAAAAATATTAAGGTACTTTGTTTTACTTATACCATGTACTGCTATATAAAATATATATAGGTACTTTGTTTTACTTATACCATGTACTGCTATATAAAAAAATATATAGGTACTTTGTTTTAACTTCTACCATGTACTGCTATATAAAAATATATAGGTACTTTCTTTTACTTATACCATGTACTGCTATATAAAAAAATATATAGGTACTTTGTTTTACTTATACCATGTACTGCTATATAAAAAATATATAGGTACTTTTTTTTACTTATACCATGTACTGCTGTATAGGTACTTTTTAAAACTTATACCATGTACTGCTATATAGGTACTTTTTTACTTATACCATGTACTGCTATAATGGTATTTTTTTTACTTATACCATGTACTGCTATATAGGTACTTTTTTTACTTATGCCATGTACTGCTGTAATGGTATTCTTTTACTTATACCATGTACTGCTATATAGGTACTTTTTTACTTATATCATTTACTGCTATATAGGTACTTTTCTTACTTATACTATGTAATTCCATAAAGGTACGTTTTTTTTTTACTGATGCCATGTACTTCTATATAGTACTTTTTTACTTATAGCATGTACTGCTATAACAGTACTTTTTTGCTTTTATTATGTTTTGCTATCTAGGTACTTTTTTTTTTTTACTTATACCATGTACTACCATGTAGGTACTTTTTGTTTACTTATACCAAGTACTGCTATATATGTACTTTTTTTTTTACTTATACCATATACTGTTAAATAGGTACTTCAAGTGACCCTAGCTTTATTTTGCTTACATGCCAAATCTTTGCATAGTAGTTCTGTATGTAGGCCAAATCAGAGAATGGTTAAAACCACTGACCGATGGCCAGTGACAATGAAGTATGCTACCAATTCTTAATTATTGAATTAATAATGTTCCATGGCTTCTCCAAGCTGCAAGTCAGTGACTCAACAATTTGTAATTAAATACATTTGAAGATAGCAATGTGTATATATCTACATTATGATACCAACTGAATTAGTGTCTTTCATTTAATTGATATGTCAAAGTTATTAGAGTTAAATCCAAACTAACTATAATCCACATTTTGAATCTAAAATGACCCCCACCCCAAACTATAAAATACAAAACTATATAATGCAGTTTACTGGAGGGTATGACTCTTCCAACTGACAGGTACAGAACCTCTTTGCTTCAGGTATGAAACCACTCATGTTTATTAAACCTCTTGGGTACAAATCCACTATAAAACTTATTACAAGGGTGATTTTGAAGAGCGAGGACTAATTCATTTAGAAAGATAGAATTTGGCTTTTATGAATCTTTGATTGTTATAGTAACATGGTTGCTAAATTTAACAATACTTTGGAGAATGTTTCACATACTAGCCGAGATGAGCAGCTCAACAGTTCGTTTGTGTCTCTGTGCCACAGCGATATGAAGCGGAGTTCTCTGATTCTTGTCCCGTGGATTTATCTCTGCTTTGGCCTATGATGTGGAAAAACAGGAAGCAGAGTTTAATTGTGAAATGTTGGCTAAAGCTAGCTAATAAGTACAGATATATTTAAAGAAAAGATGCCCTGAAAGAGGAGTGTTTCTAAGTAAAGGAAAATATGGTGAAAATATAACCCATGTTGCAGGGCAAAATGGCATCTTATCAGAGGTGGTTTGTTATGACAGGTGCATCACACAAGGACACCAATGTACAAATAACTGATTACTGTTTATTTGTGTGTTGGTTCTTATCTGATAAAAAATCTGATTAGTCTGTTTCACAATTACTGTGTGAATTTGAGTGAAATGGACCTTAAAAAAACAAGAGTCAATAAGAAGGAACTGATGTTCTATTATTTGAAAAGAATTTTATGGGATGCATAATAAGGTTCTTTCTTCATTCTAACTGATGAGTGTTGAAAGAATCTGATATTCTTGAGCAATAAAAAGATTTCAAATCAGCTACCGTTGTGGCTGTAATGGATGTCAGATCAATGCAATCTTTATTTGGAAACAGCTAGACATAATTAGATGTCTTTGGGTCAAAACTACATGTCAATACAACCATCCACTCAGGCGATGTAGTGATAACAAAACTTTCAAGATGGCAGTCATATTGGAAGCAAAAGTGGCACCATTTTCATTTACAAACAACTAGATATAATAAGTTGGTGAAAATACAATGTCAATCAATGATAATCAATTTAGGAGTAGCATTAACATGCATTGGCCATTTGGCCATTATTGAATGCCAGATTAGTATCATGTTTGTTGATTGGCTGATTTTAATTGCATTTGTAACACATTATTGGATGCCAGATTAGTATCATGTTTGTTGATTGGTTGATTTTAATTGCACTTGTAACACATTATTGGATGCCAGATTAGTATCATGTTTGTTGATTGGTTGATTTTAATTGCACTTGTAACACATTATTGGATGCCAGATTAGTATCATGTTTGTTGATTGGTTGATTTTAATTGCACTAGTAACACATTATTGGCTATATCATCCTGAGAGCTATGTGCCTATTGCAAGGACACACAAAGTCAGCTGACCCATTCTGGCCTTAATAGGTATCAAACTCATAATCACTGAAGTGTAAGCCTGACACTCAACCAACTGAGTTATTGTGGGTCCTAACCATCATGTTCATTTCACACACTATACAAAGTCTATTGGTGCATAACTAATGTCAATATGACTTCCTGTTATTAGGGGTATCAAAAACAAGATTTTCAAGATGCCTGCAATAGCACCAATATTGATTGTCAGAATAACTCATTTTCATTTAGGAAAAAAATTGATAAAAAGTCTTTTAGTGGGAACTTCATATTGGTATGATCATCCATTCAGAAGGGGTAGCTATAACAAGATTTTCAAAATGACCAGAATGGCACTATTTTCATTTAGGACAAACAAAGTACTGTAAGTAGTCTTTTAGTGAAAAATCCATTTTGATTTGACCATCTTTTCTGAACATTACCATTTTCATTCACTGCCAACTACATGTGTGTAAAGGTTCATGGCCACCCTCAAATTATTTCAGGAGAAGTAGGGAGAAACGTAGATTAAAGGACAGACAAATGCAAACAACAGGCCATCCCATAAGATTTCTTGGTATATGACCAGTGAAAATAAACAATAAAGACTTTTGTTACTACACGAATAATTTTACTCTTAATGTTCTATCTGTCAAAACTATCAGTTATTGAGGGAAAACATTTCTGTATCCAAGCCATTTGATGCAAGAGACTATCAGCAAGTCCATTTG
The DNA here is from genome assembly GCA_029339505.1 of Unio delphinus. Taxonomy (NCBI): domain Eukaryota; kingdom Metazoa; phylum Mollusca; class Bivalvia; order Unionida; family Unionidae; genus Unio; species Unio delphinus. Next base: position 6,122,757 of record JAQISU010000084.1, on the reverse strand, counting down.
TGTCATATATCTTTTCCATGACTTGTTGATGTCTCAATCAGTCCCTCAACATGGTTAGAGTTTCTTGTCAATAGCACATGATCAGAGCTCCTTGTCAATAGCACTTTTTAATAACTTGAAAAACCTGTATTTGTTGTTTGTGAGTCATTAGAACCTGCCTGTAACAGATGCCCATCACAATGAACAGTATAATATAGCATAGCCTATCAAACAGTATACCATCATGACTCTAGAACAAAGTGTAATTATATGGGATTTCAATTTTGAGAGTTAAACCTTTGATAAGCTGGAATACTGTCTGAGGTAGTCAATAGCCTTTAGTTATTTAATGAACATGAGCTGGAATACTGAGTTAGTCAATAGCCCCCAGTTGTTTAATGAATGTGAGCTGGAATACTGAGTTAGTCAATAGCCCCCAGTTGTTTAATGAACGTGAGCTGGAATACCAGTTCTGAGTTAGTCAATAGCCATCAGTTGTTTAATGAATGTTAGCTGGAATACCGGTACTGAGTTAGTCAATAGTCCTCAGTTGTTTAATGAATGTGAACTGGAATACTGAGTTAGTCAATAGCCATCAGTTGTTTAATGAATGTGAGCTGGAATACTGAGTTAGTCAATAGCCATCATTTGCTTAATGAATGTGAGCTGGAATACTGAGTTAGTCAATAGCCACCAGTTGTTTAATGAATGTGAGCTGGAATACTGAGTTAGTCAATAGCCCCCAGTTGTTTAATGAATGTGAGCTGGAATACTGAGTTAGTCAATAGCCACCAGTTGTTTAATGAATGTGAGCTGGAATACTGAGTTAGTCAATAGCCACCAGTTGTTTAATGAATGTGAGCTGGAATACTGAGTTAGTCAATAGCACTAAGTTTTTTTTAATGAATACTGTGAAGCTTCTGACTTTACATAAAAGTAACAAGCAAATCAGTTTTTATTAATTGTACAACGTGTAAACAAAATTATATATATTACACAAGTATTGCCTTTAAATATCCTTGTACAGATAATTTATTACTTCTTTTTCTGCAATTAGCTGTGTTTCCAATGCAAAGGCTGTTCTTAGATATTTGTAAACTCTTCAAACTTGAAATCAGCAGTAATCTGTACTGCAATATTACTAATTCTATTCCAGTTATGTAACAAATTGTAAGTCAGTTGAAAAATTTTGGTGCATTTTAGCAGGGGTAGACAAATTTTGAAAATCCATGTCTGTCCCTGGGTAACCAATTAAGAAAAACTTGTTGCCAAGATTGTTTTGGGGTTGCCCAGTAAATTACTGTGGTTGCCCCTTAAAAGTACGACAATCATGATTACTGAATGTATAACACATACGCATACAGTTAGACAATTTTTCAAAGACCAAGGTTATCCAATGAATAACCGGACTAAAATACCATGTTAACTTTAAATTATGCAGTTGTCCACATTAAAAATTCCCTAACACCATTAAAATCAAATTGATAAATCAAATGTAAATGAAAATCATCTATTGAAGTCATCTATATATAAGTACAATTAAGGTAAACATTAACATTCAGGGATTAAAACATAGTGGCATATTATAAATGATTTATACATCCAAATGAGAGTGGACTGAACTTTGTATTACTTTTGAACTACCAATCAAATTGTGATTCAGTGAGACACTTAATACAATTGGTGGGAGATCAGACTAAAAAGAAAAACATTTTGGACTTAAATCCATTTGATTTCCCTGTCACATGGATGAGAAGTAATAATTTCTTACCATTCTGATGAGAAAGCTGGCAATCTCTACATGGTCATTTGCAGCAGCAATATGGAGGGCTGTGAATCCTTCACTCATCTGTACATTAACTATGCTTTTCTTCCTTGATGTGATGATTTCTACAGCCCTTTGAAAATGACGAAAAAACATGTCATTTATTTACCTACTCGTTTTCTTATTTTATAATAATAATTTATACATTTATTTTAATTACTTATTTTCACTAAACATAAAATTGGATCCATCTTTAAAAAATGCTTCAACATAATCATTTTCATCACCATCATTATAATCAGCACAACAGCTGCAGCAGGGAAACTAGTTATTTAACACTGTTGCAATGACAGGCAAGGATAATATATTAGTTGAAATTTACCCTGCAAAAAATTTTGTAAACTTTGAGTCAAAATTCATTCTGTATAATTCTTTGTAAATTTTGAGGTAACAAATTCACTCTGTATACATTTTTTGTAAACTTTGAGGTAACAAAATCACTCTGCATAAATCTTTCTTAATATCACATATAAAATTCACTTGGTATAAATTTTTGTCAACTTCATGTAAAAATGTATTCTATTTAAACAACACACAATACATAGGTTCAATAAACACTTTATTGTACATATAAAATAATCTTTGGTATAACGGTGGCAAGTCATGTCACAGCACAATGCCCCAGCCCAGCTCTGAATTTCTTATTGTATAGGAAGGCCAGTGGAAGAGAGACTTTTGGGAGTTTGTAGGGTTGTGAAGTGTGCCCGACACCTGTATGTGAAGACTAAAGGGTTGATATGAGGCATATAGGGATGCTGATAACCAAAACATGACAAGTCTGATCCTGAGGACTGCCGTGGTAACAAACATGAGCTAATAATATTCCATACATGGCATTGGGAAGCATGTATAAAGTATATGGCATAATAGTTAATTACATAAAGTACAGACAAATTCAGTTCAAGCAAAGTTTTGAATACATGAACATGGGCAATGTACCCGAGAATGGAGCTGGAACAGTATGCTATGCAAGAAATGCCCCAAACAAATGACATAGTGGATGGAGGGGAGGTGGGTGGTTCTTTTTGTAGATAATTTAAGTGCAGCATGAACACAGAAAAGCACACATATCTGCTGGCATCCATGCTGCTGTATCATGGCCTCAAACCAGCTGACAAATGTTAGATCACATGCTTTAACTCAATCATCTGATTGGTTCAACATGACAACATATCTAAGTTTAGTAACTGACCTCATGTCTGGCAGAACCACATCAGACAAAGAGGGGCCCAAACAAGGGGCCAGGAAAGAATGCACTGTGTGTTATTCAAACTATATTTAACCAATTAAATTACAACAAAAATCATTCTTAACTTCAAATGTAAAATTATCTCTGCATAAATCTTTATTAACTTAAGAGTAAATTTATTTTGTTAACTTTGGTAAAAAATTCCCTCTTTATAACTTTTTGTTCACTTGGAGTAAAAAGTTAGGTCTGCATGTTTCTTTGTTAACTTGGAGTAAAATATTCACTCTGAAAAATTATTTGTTAACTTTGAGCATAAAATTCACTCTTAACCCTTTAGCTACTAGAGCTGTTGTGTAGTTTCACTACTGCTCTGTGCTATCATATCAGTTACTCAGACTACTGAGGCTGTTTGCTAGGCTGAATACTAGAGCATCATCAAGGCTGACTACAGAAATTGACAATAAAAACATGGCTACATTTATATTCATTTTTCAATAGTTTTTACTAGATTTAAGTGAAATAAAAAACAGCTTATCTTGTATAGTGTCTGTTATTCATATATTTCTACTTTATATATACTCCTATATCCCATCATATAAGAAATCCCAGTCAAATAAACTGTTTTGAATTCCATAAAATAAATCCAATATTTTCATATGTACATATAAAAACATGAATGAAATCCACTCTAATTGGTACCTCTCAAAACAGTAATTATCCACACATAAATGACGATGTTATCAAGTATATTACAATATATGTATAGCAAAATTACCATGTTCTATGTCTTACATGTAGGACTAATGCCCACATATGTGATGCTGATTTCATACCATTTCATGTCTTGCTTCTGGTCCCCTATTTTCTTAACATTGTTTCTTTCTTTCACAAGATTTTCTACCAGATATTCAGGAATTAATCTGAGTAAAAAATCTTTCATTCACTGGTCCAAGCTTGATTGTTGTCTGTTGAACCAACGTAAGAATCAAAAACATTGATTTCGAATACGGCGAGGTCGTCACTCCATTGTACAATTGAAACTACGTCCGCCTTGTCATCCGATTAAAAATCGTTTGTATCTGATGTTGAAATCAATATCTGATCCATTTTCTAATTACAGTCAAACCCACTTATCTCGACCTCGGTTATCTCGACAACCCGCTTATGTCGAGCGTTTTGGTGCGGTCCCGAAAAAATTCTTCTTTGTTATGCTAATTTTTACCCGCTTATCTCGACCTCTGTTAAGTCGATAACCCGGTTATTTCGGGCGTAATTTTCGGTCCGAAGTAACATGTGGACCCGCTTAATTCGACGAAATGCAACTTTTTAACGTCAATCTCACAGAAATTGTACAAGAAATAGTCAGCAAAAGCGATCGATTTTCAGGCACAATTCTGGTCCGTTACGGCAGTAGTCACATGTTTATTTCATATTCTTTCTATTTTTGCTTCATAAGAGTAGCTTAATCGATTAGTTTATTAAGAATATATCATGTTCACTACATAAAATATTCAAGGATTCACAAAGACAAGAGTGTGCACAAATTACAATTTAACTTTATTTTACGAAAACGCAGAATCTTAGATGTCAGCTACATGTGTATTTTATCATTTCCCTTTTATTTCTTAAGGTACATTTCAGATATGAATTATGTTCCGAAGTACATGTATACAAGAAACAACAATCAAGGAGATACAAGTAATGAAATATTATGTACATGTACACATTAATAATCAATGTGCAGACGGAAAAGTGCTGATCGGCTGAATATTCAGGTCATGAAATTGCTCCGTTTTTAAACCATTTTAGTGTTGCCTCATCGACATCATCAAACTTTGCGGAACGCATTTTCTTTCTATCGGGACCAAATTGTCCAAGTTTATAAGTAGTTTTGATTTTATCAGCATTTTTCTTCCAGCCTGAAATAGTGTTTGATGGAATGTTGTACTTTTTTGCCAAATCAGCACACTTTTCGCCTTTTTCAAGTTGTAGCAAAATTTCATACTTCAGTTCAATGTTTTGGTTTGAAATCTTTCTCTTTTGGAACATTTTTTTCTCTCTCATGAAACAGCATATACTGTATATGTACTTGTCAACAGAAAATAAATAGAACAGATATATTTCTAGGCAGAATATCACCCTATATATATGCTCGTATATATGCACGCGAATGGATAATCTCAGGCACTTGGCTATAATACAATGGCAGTCGAGGCCCCATAATTTACTTCTCATGCTTGAGGTCTTCTTAATTTTGTTTTGTTTTCTTATTTGTAATATATCTTATTTAGCTCTGGCAGAAAAATTGGCTTCCATTGTTTTAATTTATTTTCAAAATTCCTGTGAATACCAGTAAAGGGGAACCCAAGTCGGCAAAAAAAAAAAAAAAACATAAAAGAAAATAAGAATCGGCACACTTGAAAGAATCAAAAGTCAGTTTCCAGGGTCAGTTTGCTTTGCAATAAAATAACCTTTGTATTTGATATCCTGCCGGTAGGTTCAAAGAATTAGTTTACTGCTCGCTACTGGATGTATTTATTCACCACCCGTGCATCTATTTATTTGCCATCTGGAATCATAATTGATACAAACTCGCATTGATGCCTGCGGGGTAAGTAGTCTACTCAACATTAACTTGCTTTAATAAATACTCTTTGTAACCCATGCTAGCGAAAGGAGTGTCATTTGCACTCACAGTCAATGTACATGTACATGTATTTTCAAAAACATTTATTGATCTTTATCTGTGAGATACTGTCATATATTAACCTGGATATAATACAATCTTGGTTATTTTGCACCTAACACCGCGTAATGCGTGAATGGCAGGTGCCTGAAAGCAATCGGTGGATGTTTCTCTCTCACTCTCTCGTTTGTGATTTTCTTTGATCCATTTTTCAATCTGATAACATATTCAAACCTCTGAGTACAACCAAACATGATTTGTTTTTCAATATTCACATCAACTATAAAAATGCGTCGTGTTATCTGACATAAGTGATGTACACTACAGTAATGGATGCATACGCTACATGTGATATAAGGAGTTCATAGATATATTTTTTCTTTAATAAATTACTTATGATGATAAAAAAGGAATAAATGATAACAACACCAGGTTAGTTCATTTCATTTTATTATCAATTAAGCGTTTTGTTTATTTTATTGTAACATGCAGTGGGAGGGGATTCCAGTAAACACCAGCAAGAGACAGGAGTAATGCTCAAGGACATTTTTAAAATTACCGGTTTTTATGAATCCGGATATCTCGAGACCTGGTTATCTCGACGATTTCTTTACACCCCCGACGTAATCAAGATAACCGGGTTTGACTGTATGATCCATTAAACTTTTCGATATCACTTGCACTGGACCCGTTAAAGTTGCTCATATCTGAATCGGAATCCATCTTTGTTCATCTCAAAAACACGTGTTTCGTAAACCGCGGAAAATTCATTTTAGTGTGTCTAAATTTAACCTCTCAGCATTCAAACTTGTATCAAAATGTCGAGTAAACAATCCTCTCATTGGTTATGATAATCAAAAATGTGTAAACTTTCGTACTTTCAACCAATCAACGTTTAGTTAACACGTAGGTATTCTGCGCACATGAGCGTCATTGGTTCATTCGAGTACTGCTGAACTTACGCATCTGTGCGACATTGGGTTGTAAGCTAGGTTTTTCGGCACTGCAGATATGCGTCACTGGTATTCGAGAGCTATTTACAGTAGACGCTTCGATGTGGCAGTGGTAGCTAAAGGATTAATTCTTTGTAAACTTTGAGCATAAAAAAGTCTACAATTCACTCTGTATAATTCTTTATTAACTTTAAGTATAAAACTCACTCTGAATAATTATTTCATTAACATTGAGTATGAAATTCACTCTGTATAATTCTTTTGTTAAGACTGAGTATAAAATTCTTTGTTGGCTTTGATCTGGGAGGATTAATATTTCTTCTTCTTCAATAATGTAAACATCTGACAGATTTAATTCGAGGAAGAAAAACACATCTACTAAAATAGTCTATTGCTAATAACTATTTTCTGATACATACTGTTTGAAATTTCTTAATGTTGCAAAGTGAAGTACGTTGAATCCTTTTTTGTTGGTAACAGTATAGTCTGCAGTTTTGCTTTGAAGCACGAATTTGACCAGATCAGGCTGACTCTCCCGTTGTATAATTGCATCATGCATAGGTGTGTCTAGGTCTTTGTCCTGGAAATGGATCATACATTAGAAATAATATATTTTATTTTTTATTGAGAAACAAATATATATACAGTGGGAAATCCGCTATAACGCGCCCTGTTATAAAGCGAATTCGGATATAACGCGGTCGTGGCATGGCGCCCGAAATTTCAGGTAATTTATTACAGGTATTTTTCTCAACCCCCCCCCCCAAATTTTAAGTATGAAAAATAAAATCTGTTAAAGAGTTTAATTCTCATTCTCATACTCATCTAAAAAGTGCGAAAAAGAACGTGTAGAAAATGTATTATCATTTTGGGGAGGAAATCACACACATATTGGAATATAAAACAATCATTGTATGGCTCCTAAAAGTTCAAAAATTAACAAATTTCTTCTAGATTTGTGCCAAAATAAACATCGGAAATACGAACCAATAGCTGGGCCTACTGAGAACTTTGATCTTTGTTTCTTGTTGAAAAATGCCAGCTCATAAGTGTCAATATTATTATTACTGATCCCTGAGCAATGAAGCCATCGTGTCTACTTTGTGTTTGTCTTGAATGCATTCCGAATACAATCGTTGCTCTAATAATCTCCGATAAATGTTCACTTAATTTCATACACAAGCAACAGCAAATGCGGCGGTTGATAAAAGATTCTCACCAGAATGTATAAATCAATTAATTTAAGTACATTGTTTATCATCAAAGTGAACTGCCGAGCTAAACTTGTTCAAATCAGGGGGCAATGATTTATACAGCATCAAAGAAACAAAAGCCGCCAACATGTGCGTGTGTCTTGGTGGTGTTGTTTTATGCAATCTGTTGACTAGTAAATAATGTTGTCCATTTCCTACAAATATAACCCCATTGTTTAATGACAATTATTCTTGCTGTAGTCTTTCAAACCAATAGGAGTAAAAGTGTTAAGTCGTGGACATTTAGAATGGAAAATAGGAAACGCAAACGTAAAGCTTTTACTATTAAAGATGGATGGAGACGCAAGATATTGATTCTCTTCGAATTCTGCAACTGAGAACTATAATTGACTTTGCCAAGAGCAAACGCAACCTTAGCAGAAAGCAGCTAAAAATCAGAGTTTTTCCAAAAATAATAACTATTGACAGATGAGAAATGTAGTAGTATAAAATGTATGCAGACACCGTTCATTAATCTTCACCATTCATTATGTACACCCGTTACATAATATTTGTTATTTTCTTTTCATTGAATTCAGTCACATAATGATCTGTTACAAAATTATTGAATATTTAACATCCATGCGTGGATATTTTCGATGGAAATATTTGTATTATGGATTCAATGTATGTTACAAGATTCGCTGGTTAATACACGGTGTTGATACTCTTTTCATGCAATAGATTATACATGTATATATAAATTAGACACGTGTATGTACCAATGCATGGTTCTCTGAATAAAGTAATATATTATATCTGCAATTTCTGTTACCACAGCAAATGTTTTTCTCATTTAATATATATTGATCAAAAATGGTAATTGTGCCATGCATTTTCGCACCCGTCTTTATGTATACCCCCCCCCCCAATTAAATCCAAAAATGTGTACATGGCTGCTTATAACACGGTTCGGTTCATAACACGGTTGGATTCTATGGCTCCCAACTACAGTGTTATAGCGGGGTCCCACTGTATATATAGTGTCATCATAAAAATTAACCAGAAATGTGTCTCATGGTCAGGGATGTCCAATATTTGGGTGTCCCATGGTCAGGGATGTCCCCTTCAGCATATCTGAATGAACCTAGTATCGAAAGGAAATTTTAAACTTCAAAGTCGAAAAGAGGCCAAGAATGTGCTTTGGATATTTAAGAAAGCTAATTGTCCATTTATATTGCTATGATGCCTGCAATATGGCAGTGACGTCTAGCACTGGAGCATCATGCCACAGACATATAGTATAATATTAAAATATATCACATTATACTGACACCTGGCCAACTATTCCTAACATTAACTTCTTACTGTTTAGAGCCAAGCAAGGCAGCTGCTAGTACCATTTTTATAAGTCTTTGTTATGACTTGGCTTGGGTTTGAACATGCAACCTTCAACAACCGAGGTGGATGCTCAAACCTAACATTTGCCAAGAAAGGATTTAAAAAGCTGCATAGTACTTAAAATTAATTTTAAAAATGTATTTAATATTTGGGAAAAAATTTCCAGAAATGAAATCATAATTTCCCAAAATAATTTGTAAGATGTGTCACATATTACATACTTTGATTTCACTATTGATGTGTTGGTGGGTATCAATTTCTATTCATTTCATGGTCACTACAACTCAGTTTTCAAGACCCCATGACAATAATTGTTCTGTAGAAACAACATGAACTTTGACTCTAGCCACAATTTTAAGTCCAGGTCAAAAGAATGGAAATTAATACCCATTAAAATTAATTATCAGTACCCATATACAACATTAAAATTAATTAACAGTACCCATATACAACATTAAAATTAACTGACAGTACCCATATACAACATTAAAATTAATTGACAGTACCCATATACAACATTAAAATTAATTATCAGTACCCATATACAACATTAAAATTAATTGACAGTACCCATATACAGCATTAAAATTAATTATCAGTACCCATATACAACATAAAAATTAATTGACAGTACCCATATACAACATTAAAATTAATTAACAGTACCCATATACAACATTAAAATTAATTATCAGTACCCATATACAACATTAAAATTAATTAACAGTACCCATATACAACATTAAAATTAATTGACAGTACCCATATACAACATTAAAATTAATTGACAGTACCCATATACAACATTAAAATTAATTGACAGTACCCATATACAACATTAAAATTAATTGACAGTACCCATATACAACATTAAAATTAATTAACAGTACCCATATACAACATTAAAATTAATTGACAGTACCCATATACAACATTAAAATTAATTGACAGTACCCATATACAACATTAAAATTAATTGACAGTACCCATATACAACATTAAAATTAATTAACAGTACCCATATACAACATTAAAATTAATTGACAGTACCCATATACAACATTAAAATTAATTAACAGTACCCATATACAACATTAAAATTAATTATCAGTACCCATATACAACATTAAAATTAATTAACAGTACCCATATACAACATTAAAATTAATTAACAGTACCCATATACAACATTAAAATTAATTGACAGTACCCATATACAACATTAAAATTAATTAACAGTACCCATATACAACATTAAAATTCATTAACAGTACCCATAAACAATACCTTGATGGTCACGTTGGCTCCCTTCTTAACCAGCTGTCGGATGCAAGGGAGGCTGGCCTTTCCTATAGCAATATGCAATGCTGTTTGACCTTTCTTATTCTGTTTGTCGATCTTAGCACCATGATCCAAGAGTACTGATAATGTCCCTTCCTCCTTGCTGTGAAAATAGGTCACTGTGTTTTATTAGTATATGCAATAAATTGAAGGGATTTCACGAGCAGAAAATGTTCACGAAGTTAACATAGCTCAGACTGTGATGGAACAAAGTCAATATACATCACAATGTTACAGTAGTATAAGATTAATTTACAAACAAGAGGCACAGCCTTCTATTACTCACCTGACCAAAATTTTCCTAATAGCCAAATGCAAAAGCAGACAACCCATAAATCTGTGTATCAGTTTGTATTTGTTGACCTTTTTGCATCATTATGGCAACAGCATCAAGCATGCATAATTGAGTAAAGATGAAGCTTAGAAAAGAACATGTGTACAGCAGGGCCATAGACAGTGATCACGAACCCTGGGATAAGAAACACCCAGGCCTCCCCTAGTTCTTCTTTATAAATTAAAAAGTCATGTTTGGCCCAGGCCCCCATATGGGCTCAGGGTTCAGGGATATTTCTCCAGTTTCCCACCCCCTCTTGTTGCCCTGTGTACAGTACATGTATACAGTATAATGTCATCCTAAAATTAAAATCTGCATAATTCAGTTATTGAGAAAACTCATTAATTGAGACAGAAATCTGTACAAATTGAAAAAAAATCTGATTTGTATCATGAATGGCAGATAAAGAATTATTTTCAAAAAAAGTATGCAGAAAATGGCCTAGATTCAAAGAAGTCCTTAACAGCCTGGGTCACATACTAACATACTATCCTAAAATTCAAGTCCAAATCAATCTTATATATATATATATATATATATATATATATATTAGTGTAGTCAGTCTGACCTGTTAGGTGTTTCTCCTGACTTCGAGGTGATGCAGGGACCAGGGGTATACTAATTAAAAGACTAAGTCATATTCTAATCTACTGTTTATCCCCAAAATACAAAAATACACACCAGTTCTGTCCAAATTTTACACTAAAGTTTAACTACATTGTTTCTCACCGTATTTGTCCACTCAGAGTATCTATCACTCCATTATGTCTATTAGGTATCCCTTCTCTTAACTCCCCATCTTGTATATCTTTGTCTGATTATTATTTCCAAATACACATATCATAATCCCACACCCTTTCCCCACATACAGAATATGATTGGCTACCCATTACTAGATGAACAACAGCTCCCTTCCCCAGATCATACCATAACTACATAGTATTGAAACAGCAGGAATACGACCCAATTATTCAGCTATGCCATGATGCTGACCTGTTGACCCAGATTTGTCAAAGCCTTCCTGTAACCCAAAAACTTTACTTGATATGTTCTCAGACTCAACGTATACTAGTTTCTATGATACGAACCTAGTTACCCCATTAGATTTAAGGGTCATAGCAATTCTACACCTTTGTTCCAATTTTTATTTCCAGATTATTGAGGCAAGTTTCATAGCAACTCAACACCTTGGTTCCCAATTTTGATTTCCAGATCTAGAACATGGATTTCAGGATTAAAGATGCAAAAAAAACCCCATTTAGGAATCCATTCCCATTGATCTATGTCTGTATAATGATGTTCTAGATAAACAAAGTCTGGATTATTGAGGTTCCTCTGTATATTATCAGCAAACTTATGACAAAAATGAAATTATGGAGCATGGTTGTGCTAGTGTCTAAAAACTAAATTATTTACAAAATGATATCCACCTCTCAATAGGAGATCTATTCTCTCTCTCTCTCTTTATATACATATATAAGGAATTGCACTACAGTTGCTCATTGCATCTATATTTATTCCTATCTGTTTTTTAATTTAAGAAAAATGGGGGAAAAGTAAAATTTGACTGTATTCTAAATAAGTAAAATCCATGTATTCAACAAGTAACAGTTGACTGTATAAAACAAGAATAATCTGTGTATTCAACACAAAAAACTTGACTGTGTTTTAAACAAGTTAAATCTGTGTATTCAACAAGTAAACTTTGACTGTTTAAACCAAAAAATATGTGTATTTAACAAATAAACTTGACTGTGTTTTAAACAAGCAAATCTGTGTATTGAACAAGTAAAATTTTACTTTTTTAAACAAGAAAAATCTGTGTATTCAACAACAAAAAACTGTGTTTTAAACAAGTAAAATCTGTATATTGAAGAAGTAAAAGTTGACTGTGTTTAAAACAAGAAAAATCTGTGTATTCAACAAAAAAACTTGATTGTTTTAAACAAATAAAATCTGTATACAACAAGTAAAATTTAACTGTTTTAAGCAAGTAAAATTTGTTTATTCAACAAATAAAACTTGACTGTGTTTTAAACAACTAATATTTGACTGTGTTTTAAAGAAGTAAAATCTGTGTATCAAGTAAAATTGGTGTTTTAAACAAGCAAAATTTGTGTATTCAACAAGTAAAATTTTACTGTGTTTTAAAATAGAATTTGACTATGTTTTAAGCAAATAAAATCTGACCGCATTTTAAACAAATAAAATTTGACTGTTTTAAAGAATCTTAATCATATTTGTATACATCTTTTTTGCCTAAAAAGTCTTTCCTTTTTGTTAACTACAATGTATGCTTGGCTTTTTTTGATGTTTTGTGAAATTACTAGCATGGATCTCAGTGGGAGGAGTTCTTTAAAGTCGAATAATATTGTCTATCAAACCTTAATATGGCTATCTTATCACAGAAATGATGCTGAAATTATCTTATCACAGAAATGATGCTGAAATTATCTTATCACAGAAATGATGCTGAAATTATCTTATCACAGAAATGATGCTGAAATTATCTTATCACAGAAATGATGCTGAAATTATCTTATCACAGAAATGATGCTGAAATTATCTTATCACAGAAATGATGCTGAAATTATCTTATCACAGAAATGATGCTGAAATTATCTTATCACAGAAATGATGCTGAAATTATCTTATCACAGAAATGATGCTGAAATTATCTTATCACAGAAATGATGCTGAAATTATCTTATCAAAGAAATGATGCTGAAATTATCTTATCACAGAAATGATGCTGAAATTATCTTATCACAGAAATGATGCTGAAATTATCTTATCACAGAAATGATGCTGAAATTATCTTATCACAGAAATGATGCTGAAATTATCTTATCACAGAAATGATGCTGAAATTATCTTATCACAGAAATGATGCTGAAATTATCTTATCACAGAAATGATGCTGAAATTATCTTATCACAGAAATGATGCTGAAATTATCTTATCATAGAAATGATGCTGAAATTATCTTATCACAGAAATGATGCTGAAATTATCTTATCACAGAAATGATGCTGAAATTATCTTATCACAGAAATGATGCTGAAATTATCTTATCACAGAAATGATGCTGAAATTATCTTATCACAGAAATGATGCTGAAATTATCTTATCACAGAAATGATGCTGAAATTATCTTATCATAGAAATGATGCTGAAATTATCTTATCATAGAAATGATGCTGAAATTATAAGACAAATTAGCAGATATGCAATTAATTTTTAAATTAAAAAGACAAATATTAAAATAAAAATGTTTTATGCTCAATTTGGTTATTAGAATCAACCATCAGTAAAAGGGGTGGGGTGGACATTAATGGTACTATATACTGTTATTATCTAAAGAATAAGGTTCAGCTTGAAGTAAAATGTAAGGAATGTTTATCAAGTCAATATTTAAAAAAATAAAATAATAATACTTTAAAAATTAAATTTTAAAAAAATGTGCAACTGAATATACTGAATGTCATTGTAAACAATATATATTTAGCTATAAATCATGTACAATGAACTCGATGATTTGTAGCTCATAATAAAAGGTTGCAATTTTGGATTTTTAATAAAATAATCTTTATTTTTACAATCAAACATTAACCTGTTATTTCTTGTCTTGTAATTTTGATGCACATTATTAGATGGCATATCTTGGGTTAACGCTGTTTTAAGCTAGGTCATCATTAGTCGCCATTATCTACAGTTATCTTACCCATAGGCTGCATAATGTAAAGCCGTATCCCCTTCATTGTCCTCCATTTCTATATCTGCCTTTTTTTGTATGAGATATGTGACCACCTCCTTTTGACCCTCATAAGAAGCCAGGTGTAAACTTGTCTTACTCTCTATCTGCATGTTCACCTATGGTTTAAATAAGCTTTGGGTTAGTACACAGCATACAAGATTCTAGATAACTTCTTTGTTTTTAATACTGTATCACAAACATTTCAATCAAAGTTCTTCTAGACGGATTCAGGTTGGTAAGCATCTGACTATTACAAATCAGGCCATATTCGTGCACACAGCATTCAAAACTGGCTTGCTCTTTAAAGAACTTTAGAGCTGGGTATATAAACTGACTTAATTATGCTTGTTTTGTCTGATGACTGTGCCAAAAAATATCGGAAAACAGCAGATTTTTCTTGTTTAAAATGAAAGATTTCATTAAATATAGATTATGTAATAATACTAATAATACTAATAACAATAATTATAATATTCTTCGTGGTCTTTTTCTTCTGCTTATTAAAATTATTATTATTATTATTATTATTATTATTATTTTTATTATTGAGAATGGATGTCAATAACATAACAGAAAAATGGCACATATTATGATGATAAAAAAAACTGCAGGGCAGATTAACGAGACGATCTGAGAATTCTGCAGAGAAACCTAGCAAGTATATCACATTAATTAAATATTATTAGTATATATATGCAATTACCCATGACTAGCTGTTATACATCTGCACATCATAATTTTTTTTAAATGGACTAAATGGAATTAAAATATGATTAATTTTTTTGTTTTCTTTAATTAAGAAACTCACTTTAAGAATAATAATAATGCTGCAATATTTTTTAAAATTAAGTAGTGATTTTTTAAAATATTTTCAAAAGCATATAAAATGTTGGTGTATATGGAAGAAATATAATATGATGTGTTTACTTAAGAATTACTTGAATTAAGAATTATTTAATAATAATGATAATAATAATAGTGCAGTAGTCATTAATTATAACAGTGTCATTATGAAGATCACCTTGTTATTGAAAATGTATCATAATTCAGTTCACTGTATATTAAATTAAAGTAGTATATAATGAAAGAACCTAACTGCCTTACAATGGGATTAATGAACTAGTGAGGGTGTGTGATAATAATAATAATAATAATACTAATAATAATAACAACAACAATAACAATAATAACCATAATACCTCAAAGGGTCTGACACCCAACTGTCAAAAATATTTTGTTCAGGAATTTATGATAAGACCATTTCTGCAGAGTTTTACGATCACCTCTGATATACTTGAGCAATAGATCAGCACCATTTCATTTATGACAAACTAGACACTGTTTGAAGACATTTGGTGAAAACTCCATGTCAATGTAACCATCTATTCAGAAGAATTAGTTGCAAGATTTTACAGTACTATATTTTCCGGCCTACAAGTCAATGCGAAGTACAAGTTGAATTCGCCATTTCGACTTACTTTCCATCCTTCATCCATATATAAGTCGATTTGGAGTATAAGACGAGGCCAGGTCAATATCTTGGTTTCGTATTTTATACTAGTAATGGTATCGTTGTATGATATTCCATATTACCGGCAATCATGAAATTGCATTAACGATGCAAACATACTTGTGATTTTACTTCAGAACAAATCACTGCTATATTCTGTTATCAATTGAAACAGCTGAATAAACAGTTCATGCTTGTTTTATTATAAATGAAAGCACATCCATGTTGTTGTTCATTTTATTACCTGTAGTTACGAACATAACTTATATAAACTTTCAATGACACAATCCATATATAAGTCAATTCGGAGTATAAGTCGAAGCCCTGACTTTCAAGTCAAAAAGTATTGACTGATAGGCCGGAAAATATGGTATATTCTTTGTGGCAGCTATATTTGAGGTCAAACTGACACTAGTTTCATGCAGGACTAAGTAGATATCACAATTAGTCTTCCGGTGAAAATTCTACGTCAATGGGATTTTCCTTTCAGGGGGAGTAGACAAAAACAAGACTTTTAAGTTGAATGCCATGGTTGATATAATAGATGTCTGATTGGAACCGTTTTCATTTAGTGCCAACTAGACATCATAAGAAGTATTCTGGTGAAATGCAATGCTGATATGATGTTAACCATCTACAAGTAGCAGCTATAAGATTTTCAAAATGGCAGCAATTGCAGCCATATTGAATATCAGACTGGTACAGTGTTAAAATTGAATCCAGTTTCCTTCAGGATCATACAGATTTCATAATTAGTCTTATGGTGTAAATTCTATGTCAATGTGACCTTCCATTCAGATGGAGAAGAAAAAACAAGATTTTTCAGATGACTGTCATATGACCATAATGGATGTCTGATTGGCACCATTTTTATTTAGAGCCAAGCAGACATCATAAGTAATCTTCTAGTGAAAACCAAATGACAATATTACTTTCCATTCAGGAGGAGGGGTGATAACACTTTCAATATGGCTGCAGTGGTGCCATTTTGAACTTCAGATAGTGCCATTTTTGTTCAGGACCATTAAAACTATGGAATAATAAATGAGTGTACAGTTTCATCACAATCTTCCAAGTAGTTTCAAATTTAAAGCATTAACAAACTTGTGTCAATGAATACCAGACATTAGGCCATCCCGTAACATTTTCTGGTTTATAACCAGTACCGATGGAAGGATGTCAAACATTAGGCCATCCCATAATCTCTTCTGGTTTATAACTAGTACAGCTACTGATACCTTGTCCGGAGACTTTTCTAAGATGGATTTCACAGCTTCCAAGTCTCCCTTTGCTGCTGCTTGTACAAGAGTTATTTCCCCTGGGACAGACCCGGGTACACCCCGAAGAAGATCAACAAACAGACGAGCAAGGGCATCTGCTACAACTAAAATCAAATTGAAAAGAATGTGTTAAAATGTTGAGGTTACTAATGTTCAAATATTATAAACTAGCTAGCATGTAAAGAGCTTGTTGATACATGCATACTGACTTAGCATTTAAACAGCTAGCTGTTACATGCATACTGACTTAGCATTTAAACAGCTAGCTGTTACATGTATACTTAGTTAGCATTTAAACAGCTTGCTGTTACATACATATTGACCTAGCTAGTATGTAAACAGCTTGCTGATACATGCATACTGACTAAGCATTTAAACAGCTAGCTGTTACATGCATACTTAGCATTTAAACAGCTTGCTGTTACATACATCCTGACCTAGCTAGTATGTAAACAGCTTGCTGATACATGCATACTTACTAAGCATTTAAACAGCTAGCTGTTACATGCATACTTAGTTAGCATTTAAACAGCTTGCTATTACATGCATACTTAGTTAGCATTTAAACAGCTAGCTGTTACATGCATACTGACCTAGCTAGTATGTAAACAGCTTGCTGATACATGCATACTGACTAAGCATTTAAACAGCTAGCTGTTACATGCATACTTAGTTAGCATTTAAACAGCTTGCTGTTACATGCATATTGACCTAGTCAGCATTTACAAAGCTTGCTGTTACATGCATACTGACCTAGCTGGTATGTAAACAGCTTGCTGTTACATGCATACTGACCTAGCAAGTTTGTAAACAGCTTACTGATACATGCATACTGACTTAGCTTTTACAGAGCTTGATGTTAAATCCATACTGACCTATCTAGCATGTAAACAGCTTGCTGATACATGCATACTGACCTAGCAAGTATGTAAACAGGTTGCTGTTAAATGCATACTGATCTAGCAAGTATGTAAACAGGTTGCCGATACATGCATAGTGACCTAGCAAGTATGTAAACAGGTTGCTGTTAAATGCATACTGATTGACATCAGTGGAGTCCAACTGAAAAAAACATACAGACCCTGATCTGTTTTCACATGATACACTGGCAGATTAGGGGTCAATACTGTTTTTTTTACTGATCACTCCTAACAAACTGCATAGACCCAGATCAGTCAGCACTTTATGTAGATGAACTCCACTTATAAATGGGTTAATTTCCAGATTAACATGCAATCATGATCATTTTTATAATACTGTAAGGAGTCAATAAGGACAATGCTTCACTGAAAAGCATTATGTACTAACACATGACCATCAATAGCCAATCACATGACTGAAAACATGGCTGATTAAGTATTTAGAATTACAGCAGAATGACAAACAAGTTTCTGAGAGTTTATCATGGACTTTATGCCTGAAAATTTTGTCAGAAATCATACTGCAAAACATCTGACTAATCAGAAAGCTTGTTACATTTACAGATGTGATTATAGTTTGATCAAGTAAGATTAGTCATTTATGCAAAGGCTAAAGCAAAAATAAAACATTATGAGAGAAAGGGGGTTGGGAGGGAGTGAGAGAGTAGATCTCAGGTGTAAAAGTGAAAAATTACCATTCATGTTTCTTGATAAATCTTCAGCATCAACATCTTCATCATCATCACTGTCTTCTTCATCTGATGCATTGACTTCAGGAGCACCTTCTTCTTTTACTTTATTTTCACATGCCATACAACAGGTTGGATTAAGAACCCAGATGTGACCTCCTGGAACTTTCACCTTCAAATCACCATCTTTGTCAATCCTAACAATGCGTCCCACTTTGCCAAGTGCCTGCAAAAATGGTGCAAGAAATGAGAGCCAGTCCTAATGCCAAATGCAACAGTTACTGAGCGGATACCAGTTTTCTCAAAAGAAGATTATATTTTCAGTCTTGTCACTGAATCTTTTCTCCATGGGTTTGTAGAATTGTCCTTTCTTTTCTGGAACTCTTGCTCTGCTTAAATTTGAAATAGCAATGGTACCAATCATATTCTTCTTAGAAGAGTGATATGTATGTATGTGTGTGTGTGTGTGTGTGTGTGTGTGTGTGTGTGTGTGTGTGTGTGTGTGTGTGTATGTATGTATGTATGTATGTATGTATGTATGTATGTATGTATGTATGTGTGTATGTGTGTGTGTATGTGTGTGTGTGTGTGTGTCTCACTTAGTACTTTCTGCTAATATAAGTTAGACTAAAACAAACAAGTAGGTTTAGAGTAAAAACACAAAAATCATACTTAGTTTTAAATAATCACAAAATATTTTCAAAACTTTGTTTAAGATTGCAGATAGTATTTTTTAATAATGCAGAAGCAAAATTTTATGTGGATAAAATTTTGTTCATATTAATCATAGCTTATGTTTTTAGGACACAATTTCATCAATGTATGCATATCACGTCTCAAAATAGCCATGTAGGTTTTGTGTTTAATTTTGTGAAATTCTAACAAACTAACGATTTTCCAACAACATCTATGATTTTTCAGTATCTGATGAGCTAGATTTGTTAATTTCTGTAACATTTTCATTGTATGAATAGAATTTTCTAAGTAGAATTTTTCTTCTTCTTCAGATAATGGCAAACAAAACCTGGCCAAATGAGAGATTCTATTCCATTAATATATTTTTCCATAATAATCAAAATTATGGATTCTAAATAGAAATTACTCAGATCTCTTAGAAAACATCTACCGTAGTTCATTGATGATCAAAATACAAAATGCATTTTGGACTGACTTACATCTTTCATCTCATCATTCCATCCACCATGTCCTTCCTGTAATTCCTTTACAGCATTAAAGGAATCCAGAATCTCTACTGGCTGTCCATTTGAAAAGCTGTGGACCTACAAGTAAAATGCAGCAATACAGCAATTATCAATCAACTGTGTCATTGTTTCTACCACATTAATATGAATCATCATACAACTCAGGGTATTAATGCCTGTGATAAACTTGTGTATATATTTAAGTTGCATTGTTTATTTGTTAGTGTTTTAACTTTGTTTACATTTTAATTGAATGCTACAGATAATTGTATTTTGGACTTGACCATGTCCAAAATCAAGGTAATTTTTTATCTGACCCAAGTCACTGATTTTGGTTTTGTAAACAAATTAAGTCCAGAACATTAGAAATTCACCATGAAGTGCCAGGTCTACCTATTATTTAATAAATATTATATTATAGGTTTAGAAACAGACCTTCTAATTATAATTAAGATTTTCTCTTACAAACATCTGGAACCTTTCAACATGAAATTTTCTATTAGGTAATTGTTTTTAAAAAAATAGAAACTGTTAATTGTGACTTGAGGTCAAGTAGAGGACTATATAATCTTATTTTTCTATAAATTATTAATTTGTGCTGTAAGACTGGAGCATAATCAGTTGTATTATTGTTGTGGTCTGAAATTTATTTATTCAAATTATTGAATTCAAGTTATTCTTCTCAGGAAATACAAAGAGCTGCAAAATAAGATTCTTGGAAACAGAGACATAGATTTAAGGTGAAATTTTAATAAAGATATATTCTTGGATTGTATTATTGTGATCCAACAAAAGACTGTTGGCACATCACAACAACATGGGCCCTTGTAGCCTTAGTATTTACCCTTATAGCTATAGTATTAACCCTTGTAACAATATTATTTACCCTTATAAGAGCCATAGTATTAACCCTTGTAAGAGCCATGATATTTACACTTGTAATAGCCATGGTATTTACACTTGTAAGAGCCATGGTATTTACACTTGTAAGAGCCATGGTATTTACACTTGCAAGAGCCATAGTATATTCACTTGTAAGAGCCATGATATTTACTCTTGTAATAGCCATGGTATTTACACTTGTAAGAGCCATGATATTTACTCTTGTAATAGCCACGGTATTTACACTTGTAAGAGCCATGATATTTACTCTTGTAAGAGCCATGGTATTAACACTTGTAAGAGCCATGGTATTTACACTTGTAAGAGCCATGGTATTTACACTTGTAAGAGCCATGGTATTTACCCTTGTAAAAGCCATGGTATTTACACTTGTAAGAGCCATGATATTTACACTTGTAAGAGCCATGGTATTTACACTTGTAATAGCCATGGTATTTACACTTGTAAGAGTCATGGTATTTACACTTGTAAGAGCCATGGTATTTACACTTGCAAGAGCCATGGTATATTCACTTGTAAGAGCCATGATATTTACTCTTGTAATAGCCATGGTATTTACCCTTTTAAGAGCCATAGTATTACCCCTTGTAACTTCCATAATATTTACACTTGTAAGAGCCATGATATTTACACTTGTAAGAGCCATGATATTTACACTTGTAAGAGCCATGGTATTTACACTTGTAAGAGCCAAGATATTTACACTTGTAAGAGCCATGATATTTACACTTGTAATAGCCATGGTATTTACACTTGTAAGAGCCATGGTATTTACACTTGCAAGAGCCATGGTATATTCACTTGTAAGAGCCATGATATTTACTCTTGTAATAGCCATGGTATTTACCCTTATAAGAGCCATAGTATTACCCCTTGTAAGAGCCATAGTATTAACCCTTGTAAGAGCCATGATATTTACACTTGTAAGAACCATGGTATTTACACTTGTAAGAGCCATGGTATTTACACTTGTAAGAGCCATGGTATTTACACTTGTAAGAGCCATGATATTTACACTTGTAAGAGCCATGATATTAACCCTTGTAAGATCCATGATATTTACACTTGTAAGAGCCATGGTATTTACACTTGTAAGAGCCATGGTATATACCCTTATAAGAGCCATAGTATTACCCCTTGTAAGAGCCATAGTATTAACCCTTGTAACAGCCATGATATTTACTCTTGTAATAGCCATGGTATTTACCCTTATAAGAGCCATAGTATTACCCCTTGTAAGAGCCATAGTATTAACCCTTGTAAGAGCCATGATATTTACACTTGTAAGAACCATGGTATTTACACTTGTAATAGCCATGGTATTTACACTTGTAAGAGCCATAGTATTTACACTTGTAAGAGCCATGGTATTTACACTTGTAAGAGCCATGGTATTTACACTTGTAATAGCCATGGTATTTACACTTGTAATAGCCATGGTATTTACACTTGTAAGAGCCATGGTATTTACACTTGTAAGAGCCATAGTATTAACCTTTGTAAGAGCCATGATATTTACACTTGTAATAGCCATGGTATTTACACTTGTAAGAGCCATGATATTTACACTTGTAAGAGCCATGGTATTTACACTTGCAAGAGCCATAGTATATTCACTTGTAAGAGCCATGATATTTACTCTTGTAATAGCCATGGTATTTACACTTGTAAGAGCCATGATATTTACTCTTGTAATAGCCACGGTATTAACACTTGTAAGAGCCATGGTATTTACACTTGTAAGAGCCATGGTATTTACACTTGTAAGAGCCATGGTATTTACCCTTGTAAGAGCCATGGTATTTACACTTGTAAGAGCCATGATATTTACACTTGTAAGAGCGATGGTATTTACACTTGTAATAGCCATGGTATTTACACTTGTAAGAGCCATGGTATTTACACTTGTAAGAGCCATGGTATTTACACTTGCAAGAGCCATGGTATATTCACTTGTAAGAGCCATGATATTTACACTTGTAATAGCCATGGTATTTACCCTTATAAGAGCCATAGTATTACCCCTTGTAACTTCCATAATATTTACACTTGTAAGAGCCATGATATTTACACTTGTAAGAGCCATGATATTTACACTTGTAAGAGCCATGGTATTTACACTTGTAAGAGCCAAGATATTTACACTTGTAAGAGCCATGCTATTTACACTTGTAATAGCCATGGTATTTACACTTGTAAGAGCCATGGTATTTACACTTGTAAGAGCCATGGTATTTACACTTGCAAGAGCCATGGTATATTCACTTGTAAGAGCCATGATATTTACTCTTGTAATAGCCATGGTATTTACCCTTATAAGAGCCATAGTATTACCCCTTGTAAGAGCCATAGTATTAACCCTTGTAAGAGCCATGATATTTACACTTGTAAGAACCATGGTATTTATACTTGTAAGAGCCATGGTATTTACACTTGTAAGAGCCATGGTATTTACACTTGTAAGAGCCATGGTATTTACACTTGTAAGAGCCATGATATTTACACTTGTAAGAGCCATGATATTAACCCTTGTAAGAGCCATGATATTTACACTTGTAAGAGCCATGGTATTTACACTTGTAAGAGCCATGGTATTTACCCTTATAAGAGCCATAGTATTACCCCTTGTAAGAGCCATAGTATTAACCCTTGTAACAGCCATGATATTTACTCTTGTAATAGCCATGGTATTTACCCTTATAAGAGCCATAGTATTACCCCTTGTAAGAGCCATAGTATTAACCCTTGTAAGAGCCATGATATTTACACTTGTAAGAACCATGGTATTTACACTTGTAAGAGCCATGGTATTTACACTTGTAAGAGCCATGGTATTTACACTTGTAAGAGCCATGGTATTTACACTTGTAAGAGCCATGGTATTTACACTTGTAATAGCCATGGTATTTACACTTGTAAGAGCCATGGTATTTACACTTGTAATAGCCATGGTATTTACACTTGTAATAGCCATAGTATTTACACTTATAAGTTCCATAATATTTACCCTTGTAAGAGTCATAATATTTACCCTTAAGAGGGCCATAGTATTTACCTTTGTAGTCACAGTATTTACCCTTAAAAGAGCCATAGTATTTACCCTTGTAAGAGCCTGTTTGTTGATAGTCCACTTCTTGGCATCTTCATACTGCACCTTGACAGTTTTACCTCCAAAATGTAGGTCAATCACTGTACCTAACTCTTTGGTACACTAAAAGTAAAAAGATGGACAGTATAAAAAAAATAAATAGAAAGCACTCCAGTTATATCCTCAGCCAGATAGATCAGAACTTTTGCAAAGATTTCAGATTGCTGATAATTTGTTTCTCATCACAATTAATAATTTTGTTACATGGGTAAAGAGACTTGACAAGAAATACATTAATTTCAATGGGGATACCATTGATATCTGGGCCTGCACTTTTATGCATAATGTAATGCCTTCAAATCTATATAAGGCAAGTACATTGCATGTTTCATGCCTATCATTAGCCTAATTAGTAAGAAAAATTGATATTGACTGGTTCTATGTCACTTTCTTTTCTACAACAACAGAGGCATCAGCCAATCAAATCTCATTTGTCTTGAACTGCTTACTAGTACATGAAACTGATAACATTATGTAATGCCTTCAAT
The DNA here is from genome assembly GCA_029339505.1 of Unio delphinus. Classification (NCBI taxonomy): domain Eukaryota; kingdom Metazoa; phylum Mollusca; class Bivalvia; order Unionida; family Unionidae; genus Unio; species Unio delphinus. Next base: position 6,097,959 of record JAQISU010000084.1, on the reverse strand, counting down.
GTAAGGCAACTACTTTGCATGTTTCATGCATAACATTAGCCTAATTAGTGAGAAAAAAATGGTACTGACTGGTTCGATGTCACTATTTTATTACAACTACAGCGGCATCAGCCAATCAAATCTCATGTGTCTTGAACTGCTTACTAGTATTGATAAAATCTGGTCAATTCTTATTCTGATATCTTGAAAATGGATAGACCTATGTACAATGATAGATTACAAAAAAACCTGTGGTGTCCTTTGTACACAGGATGATTACTCTCAATGTGTAAATTATACATATATAAATATTGCATAAAATGCAAGAAGTTGATGAATTTAGATGTAATATTTTTCACTTTAAGTAACAATGAAATGTACAATAAGTTAAAAATTTGGAAACAGTTGTCTAAAAATATGTTAACATACTAACAGTTGTCTAAGAAAATGTTAACATACTAACGTGAACAAAGATTTAAATCCCATTCAGCAATCAGATCCTATGTTACGTGCTTAGGCTCGAATAAGCAGCAACACAGAAAGAGTGAAAACTAACAAGCTTGTAAAACTTTAACAATGATTTTTATTAAGTACAATTATTTTCATAAAATAAATAAACTTACGGTTTTAGAGAATCAAATCCAACATATATAGAATTCACAAAATAATCCACTAATAGAATTGGAAGAGTCCTGATAAATAAATGTTCTAATAGTTCCAGGTTCGAATCTTGACAATGTAATCCAAAATGGCCGACAATGTCACGTGATGCAGTTCTTGTTTTGTTATCATCCAAATGAAAATCATAAACACATGTCCTTTTCCAGATAATTCTTCTTTCTTCAATGAATTGACACAAAGTCCAGAACAAGATAATTAAACTCAAACATGAATACAACTAATAACTTAAAGCTCAAAATTCTACTACTATTAGCTTCCAAAACACAGCTATATATAACTGTTTTTCTGAAGTAAACAAGTGATCACGTGATTTTCTAGAAATTGATAGAAAGTCAGAGGAAGAGTCTACCTTCACCTAGTCACGTAATAATAAAATGATCCAGAAGAAAATAAGCCACGAATTACTAAAAATAAAAAGTTGTCCTTGAAATTAACCAATAGTTTTAGAAACTTGTTGACAATGTCCAAAGCAAGGTCAGGAATTAGATCCACAAGCCAAGGTCAAAACTTGTCTACAATTAGAGTGTAGGTCAGCCTGAATTTGCCAGAAAAATCTCTCAATTAATAAATATTAAACCCTAAATGACAAAATTGGATTTAACAATTAAAAAATAAATAAATAATTTAAATCCAATAGCCGTAACACCTATGCACACTGGTGTAAACACTAAATCCCTCCGTCAAACAAAGAGTTCACTCTCAACTTTGTGTTTTGTTTACAAAAGATGGCCATATTATCATGTAATTTCAAACACTAAATTGAAAAGTACACATTTTCTACTTAAAAAGAAAACTTTCTCAGCCTATCTACACATTTATGGGCAGTATTCAAAATTACAGGTACTTTAGTGGCCTGATCCTCATCAGCTTCATTATTAAGGTCAGCATCTGCTTCATCCTTAATTATGTAATTGTCCTCTTTTAAAAAAGTTTTGGCATCTGCATCCCAGTCTTGTCTCCTCACATCACAAGTCCTCAGCTCTCTATCATTTTTATAAGTCCCCAGTTCTCTATCAATATCACAAGTCTTCAGCTCTCAACCAATATCACAAGTCCTCAGCTCTCTATCAATTTCACAAGTAACCAGTTCTCTATCAATATCACAAGTCTTCAGCTCTCAATCAATGTCACAAATCCTCAGTTCTCTATCAATTTCACAAGTCCCCAGTTCTCTATCAATATCACAAGTCATAAGCTCTCTATCAATATCACAAGTCCTCAGCTCTCTATCAATATCACAGATTTCTCTACAGTCAATCCCAAAGATCTCATGCAACATCTTCAGTATAGTCTAAAAGTCCTCCTAACCATCTTCAGTATAGTCTAAAAGTCCTCCTAACCATCTTCAGTATAGTCTAAAAGTCCTCCTAACCATCTTCAGTATAGTCTAAAAGTCCTCCTAACCATCTTCAGTATAGTCTAAAAGTCCTCCTAACCATCTTCAGGCTCCTCTTTATTATATTCTAGAGCACTTTCAGATGCTTTGGATATTTCAGGAAAAGGGAAACCAGCATTCATAAAGCATTCCTCAAGGGTGTTGGTGAGACATCCATCCATGCGCAGTGTCTCCAGTAGATTGCATCAAAGATCTGGCTCTACTTCACAAGCTAGGAAGCAGTAACATAACTTTTGTCTGTTTGGTGTAATGTAATAATTTAGCCGGTATATCTGACATTTAGGTCGGATGGACTGAACAATTTTCTGATCCAGCACTTGACATCAGGTGAACATCTGATTCAACACATGAGATCTAGTGAATAATTGTCTTATTCAGAACTTGACATCAGGTGAATACTTCTCTAATTCAGCATGTGACATCAGGTGAACACTTCTCTAATTCAGTGCTTTACATCAGGTGAACACTTATTTGATACAACACTTGACATCAAGTGAACACTTCTTTGATTCAGTGCTTGACATCAGGTGGTAGTATTTGTAGTATTTGGATGTGATGGTGCATTCTCTAAAATACAACACTGTGGCTGTGTATCTTCATCAATTGATAAAACCAGTCTTCTAAGATATGGGATGTTATCCAATGACTTTTATACTGTAATGATTAAGCACAGATAAAGTATTCAGATTGATTCCTTTGAAGCACCTTTGATCTGCTTGCAATCTTATGAGAATTGCAGAGCCTTCTTACCAGTCTGCTTGAAAAATCTGCGCTGTAGTCCATAATTTCTGCCATTGCAATGCACTCCTTACATGTGACAGCTTTTGCCCATGAAATCTTGGAATAAAGTACCTATTCATCACTAATATATATATATATATATATATATATATATATATATATATATATATATATATATAACTGAAGAATCCATCTCACCACTTTTGCCATACATGATCTAAATGGAAATGCTACAGTACTAAGTGAATACTTCTAATCATCAATTAGATGATTTAAACTTTGATACATTGAGATCCTTGGTAAACTTAAACACTTTCTTCTGTCCTATGGACACTTATTGCCCATAATGCTGATTTTCAAACACACTGCTTGTTGATTTATTTGTTGCTAGTTCTTTTCTTCCTATTTCTCTCCAAGGGTATTCTTAGAGTCAGAAAGAACTTCAGCTTTCTTGCCACTGATAAGGCTTGCTAAACAACAAATATCAGTTTAGATGCCATTGATATGTGTCTTGCAAAACACCAAATATCGGTTTAGAAGCCATTGATGTGTCTTGCCAAATACCAATTATCAGTTTGGATGCCATTGATATGTGTCTTGCCAAACACCAAATATCAGTTTGGATGCCATTAATATGTCTTGCCAAACACCAAATATCAGTTTGGATGCCACTGATATGTCTTGCCAAACACCAAATATCAGTTTGGATGCCACTGATATGTGTCTTGCCAAACACCAATTATCAGTTTGGATACCATTAATATGTCTTGCCAAACACCAAACTTCCTTGCTAAACATATGATACTCATCCCACTTTCAGCAAATCAAAGTGACCAGAAAAATAAACAGTTAGCCTTATCAAAACTTTTGAAGGTCAGCCATTTATTTGGTGGCAAGGATATTTGGTGGAGGGGAAGAACTTAGGAATACCACCTATAAGAACTGACCCACAGAAAACTGAAATCTACAATCTTCCTTCCAAAGTAATTACTGCACTAACATATAAAGCATGGACCTTGTAAAGTTAATTGACCTGAACAAGAGTAGATAAATTCATCTGTGTTATTACTGACCTTTATATAAATTATCCTCTCTAAATTCCATGCGAAACACCATATCATGATAATTAGGACTGAATCCAAAAATACCCATGAACTTTTTCATATATAAATTCAGTAACCCATAACAACTCATGATTTCTTTTATATATAAATTTAGTAACCCATAACAACTCATGAACTCTTTCATATATTAATTCAGTAACCCATAACAACTCATGAACTCTTTCATATATAAATTCAGTAACCCATAACAACTCATGAACTCTTTCATATACATATTTAGTCACCCATACCCACTCATGAATTCTTTGATATAGATTTATTCACCAATACCCAATCATGAACAATTTAATATACAGATTTATTCACCAATACTCACTAATGAACAATTTAATATACAGATGTACAGGGCAGTTAAAATATGCATCTTAAAGAAAACTGCACATTATATCACAAGCACCTGTCAAGGTTTGCAAGACTGAATAATTCTTGAAATATGTTTCATTTTGAAATGTGTCTGAAGATCCTTAAAATGTACCTTTAATTACATTAAATCACAGTTAGTACAGACATAGAGGCAACCTATTTATTGTTAAATAAATTCAAACATTCACTAAGAGAAATATTTATTTCAATTGACAATAATTAATTTTGGATACAGAGAAGTCCTTCTATAAGTCCTGATATCTTTGCTATAGAGGTCTTGGTTGTATTTATATTGAATGGTCGCTTTGGTCTCAAGTATAATGGTGTCCACATAATACAGATCTGGTTGTAATTAGAGTGGTCTTTACCTGTTCCATATCTTTATTCCAGCCACCATAGATATCATACTTCTGCATTTGTTCAAAACTTGTGATGTCTAAATTCACCCGGACTTTGTCACTGCGCTTCAGAACAACATCTCCAGGTGATATCACATCTGAAGTTAAGATAGTGATATAAATAAACATATTTTACAGAAATTGATGCTTTCATTCAAAAATGATTTTTATCTTTTGACTTAGTAGTGACCCCTATGCAAGATGGATACCAAACACATTATCCCTAATGTATCATATCTATCAGAATCCATTGCAGGCAAGACAAATTTGAAAGATTTCGAAAGTGATATAACAGTTGCTACAAGGACAGTTGCTAAAAGGTAACACAAAGTCAGACTAAAAGTACAAGACCAGTTTCATGTCTTGGACAATAAGAAGTAATTTAAAACTTGTATGGCTTGTGTAGCTAGACTTTTGACTTGATGAAGCAAATAAGCTGAACAGTGAGCCTTGATACCTGTCCCACGAATGTGTTATGCATATCTGAATTGCATTGGTGACTGACCTTTGTCCACAATTGAGGGTAATGGCTGGGACTAATGTCTTTTTCTTATAAACAACATATTACAAGTTTCATAGCTAATATTTGTTTAAGATAGTATCTTATATATTAAGATTATTATTATTATTGTAAGTAAACATGTTTACTTGAGTTTGAATTGAGGACATATGTATTCCCCTCTGGAAAATAAGGTCTATGAGATCTTGGTCAGGTAGCCCTACTAAAACTGAAATAATAGACCTGATTTTGTTGATAAATTTAATGTTCTAGAGTTGGACATTTGGCCCTCATCCTGGCCCTCATATTGTCCACTTAGCTTTTTATATAAGGGAAAAGTAAACAGAAATTCTTCATTCTATACTGTAATATTAATCTTTGCGGAATCAATTTTAATTACATTCTGTTTCAATTAATTTAATTTAATCAATCTATGGAATTACAAAGAGCTTATTAAATTAGGTCTAAATATCTATTTAGAATTACTATCAATTCATTCAAGAACATTAGGATTATCTCATTGTGATACATCAAGACTGTTCACACATCAGCATATTCAAAATTGGAATTAATTCAGAACACCACTGGAATTCAGTTGGAATACCCTAAACTTCTGGACTAGTGATAAAGTTTTAAGTACTATTTGGTATTTAATCCACAATACTCTAAATTCTTTTTAAATTTTCACTTTTTCTAGGGAAATAAATTATTTGTTGAATTTTACAAAACAGATTTTTTTTTGTTGCTCTTTTCTGTTACTTATTTCAAAAACTGTAGTATTATTTCCATGAAAGCATATATAAATATATTTTTAAAAAATAAAAAAAGTCCCCTAAAGGGACTGACACTTCACTGACAAAAGAATCTCCAGGAAATTATGATATATTCATTTGTTTCTTTTAACTGCTGAGTTTTGAAACCATATCTGATATTCTTTTGTGAGAGGATTGTTGAATTAGCTACTGTGACTGCCATACTGAAATATTAGGACAAACTAGACACCATTAGAAGCCATTTTGTGAAAACTCCATGTTGATATGGAGAATTAGTGAAAAGATTTTCAATGTTTTCATTCTGGCAGTCATACTTCAAGTCATATTAATATTAATTTTATTCAGGACCAACTAGATCTCATATTTCTCTCCAACATTTATATGACATCTGTCAAGAAGTAGTAATAAAAAAAAAAGTTCAAGAAGGCTGTCATGGAGGCCATACTTTCAGATCAGCACCATTTCATTTAGTTATAACTGGACATCAATAGCCTTCTGGTGAAATGACTTTTTGCCTTTCAAAAGTAGTAATATAGTCATCAAGATGGAAGCTATGGTAGCAATGCTGGATTGGCACAATTCTTATATCTGACCAACTAGACACCAAAAAGGAACTCCTGTGAAAATGATTTTCTATTCAGGATGAGTAGCAATAACTTGATTTTCAATATGGCTACTGTGGCGGCCATATTGGATGTGAAAGTGGAACCAATTTCATTCAGGACTAACTAGACATCATAAGATGTTTTAATGAAAGCCCCATGTTTATAATTATCATCAATTTAGGTGGAGTAATAATAAGATTTTCAAAATGGCTATTGATATGGAAATATTGAAAATTTAATGTCTAAGCGAAATTGTTTTTGTTTAGGACTAAACGAGGTTCTCAATTGATGGATACCCTTATATGCTGACCCATTTTTAAACAAACAGAAATTCCAATTTGTAAATTATTGTGACGTATGTTGATTTGTAACAAAACATCAGTCTTAATTACCCTGATTCCCCTTGGTCATCTTATATCTTGGGATAAATGTCTGTATGTAAAGTTTCACAATAGTTTAGGAGGGTTAGTGCTAACCATATTTGTTTCTAAAACATTTACAGTATGCACAAGTGAATGGCACTAATGTTTACACTTTATCAGCCAGTATTAGAACACCTATGTAAGGTCAACATGAACTGGGTGAAGCAAACAGCTCATTGATGTCACACTTAGGAATGTATAATTGGATGATCATCTTTGACATTTAGGAAGATGGAATCACTTATATATATGCATTTGGTTGCCCATAAAACTGATTTCAATTAGTCAAAACCAAAAAAATATGATAGCTGGCGTGGCCAGTTGTCAAAATTAAATGTGTTTTATTGGCAATAAATTTGCGTTAATCATTGAAATGCTTAAAAATTCAGGTGTTTTAATCAATCATTCATACCATACATTAAGCTCTATGATTTAATGTATACTTAGTAAATTCTTAAGCTTGAATACAGAGATAATATTTCTATTATATCAGATCTGTGATTTCTTAAATCACAATGGCTCACTTTAGTATATTTTCTTTTCCATTTCAGTTTCAGAAATGTCCTACCAATAATACATAATTGGAAAGAGAAACACCAACATAAAAATTGGTACAAATGGCCATGTCTGTCTTATTGTCTGCTTGTATGTTTCTTACAAAATACTGTACAAGTATTCTTTTCATTCAGCACAAGACAGAAATCTTAAACCTCAATTTGCTTCAGGAATAGCAAACAATTCCAGTTATGAGTTCATGACTGTCAAAAACAAAATTTTTTTTTTGAGATTTTGAGATTAATGGTTAAATCACTGTCCTGTTTTGAAATCTATTGAAAACCCCTGCCAACCCAAGTGTTTTGGTGAAAAACCCATGTTGACATGTCTTTCTATTCAGGAAGAAAGTGGTAACATGATTTTCAAGATGGCTCATGATGTGGTCATATGGACCATTCTGATTTAACCATCCATCCAAGAGAAGTTCAATAACATTTTCAACATGGATGATGTGGTGGCCATATTGGATGTCTTAATAGTACTTACCTTGACAACATGACCTTGGGATTAATGTCTGTATGTCTGTATGTCTGTGTTTCATTGCAATCCTCTGAATAGTTTAGGAGGATTAGTGCTAACAAACAATGGATGGACATCAGAAAACAGACAACTGACATTAATTCTACTGTTTTTTGACCAGTAGTGCTAACAAACATGTACCAATGGTTGGATGGACATCAGACAACAGAGAACTTACATTAATTTGACTGTTTTTTGAGCAGTTGAGCTAAAAATGAACAAATAAATGCCATGCACTTTGTGAACACTTGTGGTCATCAGAGAAACACCAACACAAATGCACAGACTGGGGTGAAACCATTCTATTGGATAATAAATCCAAATCATTTGCAAAAATTTCAAGGACCTTAATATAGTTTTGTGGAGTAAATTCTATTGGATGATAAATCCAAATAATTTGCAAAAATTTCAAGGACCTTAATATAGCTTTGTGGAGTGGGTATGGTAAAATGAAGTGGTTTAAATGGATTTCTATTATTATCTATAAATTGTAGGCCATATATAGCAAGTAAACATCATTTGTTCAGACTAAAAGGTCTTAATGACACTAGTTTCCTGTCATACTGGAACAACCCTGTTTAGTAGTGTTGGATAAAAATAGTTCACAAACCAACAACTGGCAAGTGTGTTGGGAAGTAGGCATCCCCTTTTCCAGGTTTGGTGTAGATTAAGTCAACAGATCCTTCTCCTCCCAGTCTGTATGTTCCAGTTTTCTTCGTCATCTGCCATTTTACCTCCACTCCTCCATGGTATGATGTCACTCCTTTATCTGTCCAATCTGTCGTCTTTATAACTGAACCAATCTGTCCTTCACCACCTGGAAAATAAAAGAAGAGGTCCAAGTGGGCTTCATACTGCTTATCTTCCTAACAATTTGCAAAGAAATCTCAGTCAGCAGGATGATTTATGTTTAAATTTCTTCTTTCTTCAAACGCTATTGACTGCATATATTACAAAAACAATTGTTTTGAGGGTTCTATTGACTCTACCTTCATCCATAATATAATTACTGGCTATTATAATCAATAGTAATTAGTCACTTTGATAATTACTGGCTATTATTACCAAAGGTAATTAGTCATTTGATAATTACTAGTCATTATTACAAATAATTATCAAGATGACAAAAGCTAACTTTCAAACAGCACATTATTGTTCAGCTCAAGTCAGACTGACATCAGTTACCACAAGATAATGACTGCCATCAAGGGTTGTCTCTCTTAGATTGCAAAAGAACCGTATGAGATGGTTTACCAGGCTATAACCAGTTGATTAAGTTACAAGCTCACTTCCATTGTAAACACTGAGCATTTTGTGAAATAGGTAGGTATGCATACACTTTTACTATAACAGCTACAATTTAGTTTCAAAGTGGCATGGTTTCCACTGACAGAATAAGTTGTTGCAAGAAGGAATAAGTTAATGCAAAAAGTTCAGATATCCTCAGTTTAAAAAGAAACATTAAAGTAACTGGACTAAATAAAAAGAGAAATTTCAAATGTCAAAACATAAAAAAAGTCTTTGCCAACAAAATGTATAACTTAAATAATATAAATCTATCCATATTATCTTATCTCTGAAACTCAGAAAGACAATCCATATTTTCATCAAAGAATACTTTAAGTGATCTTGACACTAAAACTCCAAATATGGCAATAACTATCCAGAATATGTAATGGAGCTAAACTGCTCAGATTGGTTCAGGAATTTAAATCATGGTATACCATTATTTGTTTGTTTGATTAGGATTTTTAACGTAGATTTTAAAAAATTTAAGTCATATTGCTATGATGTCTGCAGTGTGGCAGTTTATAGTGATGTCTAGCACTGGGGCATCATGCCACAGACATAAAGCATGATGTCCCACCCAGTCACATTATCCTGACACCAGGCCAACCAGTCCTAACACTAACCTCTTAATGCTGAGCACCAAGCGAGGCAGCTGTTTAGTACCATTTTTGTAAGTCTATGGTATGATACGGCCACAGATCAAACCTACGACCTCCCGCTTCCTCGACGGACGCTCTAACCACTAGGCCACCAGAGCGGTCTCCATTATTTATACTTTTCCTATAGGTATGAAGACTAAACCATGTTCAAAAAGAGGTTATCAAGGAAAACATATCATTGAATAAAACTGAAATTACAAGAATTTGTGAAATTTACCTGTTGCAGATGTTGACTGCTTTATTACAAATGTAAATAAAGTTTAGTTTACTGCAAAATGATAACATGGAGATCTTAATCTGCATACGTATTTAAAAATGTTAGATAATAAAAGCATTTACTTCGTTATCTCCCTTGGACTGCCCTCTAGTGGTAAATATAAATGAGGCCCGCATTTTCATGTTATCTTCATGTAAAACTGATGACCATTGATTTTATAGATATTAAAGTGATTCAGAAATTAATTATACCATCTGTCTCAAGATGAAAGGTTCTTTACTTGTTTTTGTTACAATCAACATGTTTATGGCTCATTTTGCTGAATTGAATTGATTGATATAACTAAACGGAAGCAGTGAATCACTGACGACACATGGGCGCTGATTGACGAAAGGAAATTAAAGAAATGCCAACGAGACCAGGCGAAAACAGAAGAAGAAAAGGAAGAAACGGCACAGGAGTACCAAACACTGGACTGATTGGTCAAACGGAGTTGTAAAATAGACAGGAAGGATTGGTTGGAGCAAAAAGGAGACGAGGCCCAGGAAGCGGCAGACCGTGGAGATGCAAGGACTTTGTTCCGGGTGGTCAGGGACCTTACAGGGGCCAAAAGTGGATCCAACGTTCCGATCAAAGACAAAAATGGCAAGGTCCTTGCCAGCAAAGAAGAGCAAGATGAGCGTTGGATGGAGCATTTCAGTGAGACACTCAATCAGCCACTGCCACCTTCCACTTTCGACTTCACCGATGCACCACCTCCTACAAATTTGGATGTGAATATGGAGGACATCAATACCGCCGAAGTCATGGCAGCGATTCGTCGCCTCAAAAACAATAAGGCGCCCGGCATCGACCAAATCTCAACAGAAATGCTGAAGGCAGGAGGAGATGTTGTTGTGCAGAGGATCACCAAATTGCTTAATGACTGCTGGAATAGCGAGTGCGTGCCAAGTGACTGGAGAAAGGGAGTGATCGTCAAACTACCGAAGAAAGGCGACCTGGCCGATTGTAACAACTGGCGCGGTATTACTCTCCTCTCCGTTCCTGGCAAGGTCTTCTGCATTATCATCCTCAAACGCCTGCAACGCGCTGCGGACCAGGCCCTGCGGGAAGAACAGGCTGGATTTCGAAGCGGCCGGTCGTGCAGTGAGCAAATCTTCGCCCTCCGAAATATTCTCGAACAATGCACTGAATTCCAAAAGCCGCTTGTCGTCAACTTCATCGACTTCAAAAAGGCCTTTGATAGCGTCCACCGTGAATCCCTGTGGCTCATTGCAAGGTCATTTGGCATTCCACCTCGTTTCATCGCCATCTTCAAGAATCTTTATCGCGAGTCCATCTGCTGCGTACGAACGGACGCTGGCCACACACCCTTCTTTGGCATTGAGACAGGAGTCCGTCAGGGATGCATACTCTCGCCTTTCTTATTCCTTCTGGCAATAGATTTTGTTATGAGAAGGGCGATGGACCATCCGAAATATGGCATCACGTGGAAGGATAAGGCACGCCTGACAGATCTGGATTTTGCTGACGACATTGCGCTGCTGGCAGAGAATGCGAGATCTCTTCAGGAAATGACCACCAACCTGAAGGTGGAGGCGGCTAAAGTTGGATTAAGAATTAGCACAGAAAAGTCGAAGACACTGGCGGTCAACCGGAAGACACCTGTGCGGGTCAGCGTAGGCGGCCAGACCATCGGCCAAGTCGAGCAGTTCACCTACTTGGGAAGCACCATCGACAAGGAAGGTGGAGCTGATGCAGACGTCAAATGTCGAATTGGCAAAGCGGCAGCCGTATTCCAACGTCTTCTCCCAATTTGGACACGTCGGTCGATTCACACAAACACCAAACTTCGCCTCTTCAACAATATCGTCATCCCATCCGCCATTTACGCCTGCGAGACATGGAAAGGCACGAAGAAGCTGGTCAGCAGGCTGAACGTATTCCAACAGCGATGTCTGCGACGTATTCTTCGTGTCACCTACCACGACCACATCACTAATGAGGAAATCCTCAGAAGAGCAAACACCCGAAGCCTGGGAGAAGTGGTCGCAGAAAGAAGATTACGTTTTGCGGGACATGTTTTGAGAATGGCCGAGACGCGCCACGCAAAGACGGCGATGTGGTGGACGCCAGCACGTGGGAAACGAGGCATTGGACGACCGAGAAAGACATGGCGACGGACATTTATAGAAGATCTGCGAGCCGTCAATATCAACTTAGACGCAGCGGAGGTTAAGGCTGCCGATCGAGATGACTGGAGGAAGCTTGTTGCCCTATGCGCCCCACTGCGCGGAAGGACATAAAGAAGAAGAAGAAGAACTAATTATTTAGTGTACCATAAAATGTGATTTTCATTTTCACACCTGCTGCTGTTTAGTGTTAGCATTTTATTTCCTTGATTAACTAATTTCCTCTCAATCTTTGTCAGTGACATCTCTACTGAAGAAACAAATTATTGTGTAAACTAAACCTAGTTTACTTGGCAACATCGTATTTGATTATCGCAAGGAAACAATCTGTACACTACACCTGGTGACCTTAGAAATTAATTTGTAATGGTGTTTATCTGTCATTTTAATGAATAAACAAATCAAAAACTGGTTAACAGTATTTGAGAACTCCAATGGTCCATGTCATTCTTTTATTAGAATATGTGCCAGTTAAAACCTCTGATTCGCCTGACACATGCGGCAAGTACAGGAATTTCACATTATATGCTTAGTCACGTGAGTTATTTTAAAAGGATGCATGAAAAGAATAATACAATAATTATTATTATTATTATTATTATCATTATTATTATTATTATTATCATCAATATTATTATTATTATTATTATTATTATTATTATCATTATCAATATTATTATTATTAGTAGTAGTAGTAGTAGTAGTAGTAGTAGTAGTAGTAGTAGTAGTATTATCATCACTTTTCTCAGAAAGAATGGATTGAAAATATTTGCCATATATACTTCCTCATAAGCCGATTCCAACTGGGAACAACATAGAGCCTTATTCTGCCAACACATAATTTACAGACAAATAAGGGTCTATCTTGTTCATTCTACTGAGTACTTGTAAGAAACTGCAAAGATCCTGATCTGTTGATGCATTATGTAACAGTAGATCTGGGTCAGTATCATTTGCAGTTTGACACATAAGTGAGTACTGGTATACATATTAACCATGGCAATTATTACAATTCCTACCATCATCATTCTTCCACTTCCAATGGGGTCCTCTCATTATCTCAGCCCCTTGAAAAATTCCAAAAGTCTCCATCTTTTTACTGTGCAACCTGGGAGGTAAACCCACTCTGAAAATTCAACAAGAAATCTTCACAGTACTAGACAAATATTTTTTTCTCAGATTGTATACATGCAACTGGAAACTGAGTTTAAAGTAGGATGTTAAGCATGAGGAAATAGGATAAAAACATACCCAATACAATTTTTACTTAGCAAAGGTCAGCAGTTTTAAACTACTTGCTATGTAAATACATGGTTGCCTATTCGCGTTATCTAAATTTGCCTCAAGGATTCTTGACTCTGACAAAATATGGCATTTTCGGTTTGAAAGACTGGTAGTTTTATCAATTTTCAGCCCCCAACCCTGTTGAGGTTATATCTGTCACATTAAGATAGATGTTCTACTAAACTGTATCAAAAGCTTAAACAAATTTTTTAAAGCATGGGACCAATTAATTGAGAAAAGTACTGTTTCTGTTCCTCATATTTCATAGATTACCTCAACCGGTGATTGCTATTTACCTACTACTAGTGATCACTATTTACCTACTATTTGTGATCACTGTTTACCTACTACTAGTGATCACTGTTTACCTACTACATTTACTAGTGATCACTGTTTATCTACTACTAGTGATCACTATTTACCTACTACTAGTGATCACTATTTACCTACTACTAGTGGTTGCTATTTACCTACTATAGTGATCACTGTTTACCTACTACTAGTGATCACTGCTTATCTACTACCAGTGATAACTGTTTACCTACTACTAGTGATCACTATTTACCTACTACTAGTGATCACTATTTACCTACTACTAGTGATCACTATTTACCTACTACTAGTGATCACTATTTTTTGTATGAATAATGAACTGTCCTTTGCTCATGCTCACCTTGTAATACATCACTGGTTAAATACATTTAGTGGTAACCATGATATTTTTGACACTTATGGTACAGGATTAATAGCATATAAACCTTGAAATACAAATGGAACTCAGATAACTGTATTCTATTTTTATCCAATTAGTTCCATAAGTTAGTGAACTCTAGTTCCGTTGATGTACACAGTGAGTGTTTCCTGTAACTTCTCCAAATTCATTTTCTGTGTCTGACTTTCATAAAGGAACATTTTATTAAATAATGAAACTACTGGATACAGGTTTACATCAAGACCTGGAGCATATTATGCTTTTAATTGAAAAAAAGAAAATAAAATTAAGTTACACAATGTTTGTCTGAAGTACACAACAGAATAGGTTACGATGTAACGATTCGGGACAAAAATGGATGGATAATGTTAATGCAATTAGAGATAAATTATTGTAGAGATAAATTTTATCTGCCATATGTCTGATCACATCAACATCCTTGAAAAAGAGGAACTACCATTGCTTGTTTTGCACATAACATATCAAGGGACGAAGCAAGTTGCATGAGGAATTGCATGACAATGTAACACTCTTAGAGAGGATGTATTCACATCAAATGGATAGTGCATTTTTTGGGCACAAAAAAAGTATGCTAAACAATAACTATTGCTGCTGTAAAAAATATATTTAAAGTTATTTACGTTGTGAGTATAAATAAAAACATGACTATATGTCAAGGATGAGTGGTTTTCATATACATGTAATGGTGCCAAGAAGGGTCAATGCAACGCAATGAAAATTTATAAATTAGAAAATCGTCATCAGAAGAAAAAGAAATAAAAGTCAGAATAATAAACAATTTCATTTTTAAGTAATTAAAAAAAACCAGAAAAATCTAAAACATGCCATTTGTACAATTACAGACACATACCAACACATTTCCATCTTTCTATGTCAAGTGTTTTTTTGTGTTACCGTACTAATAGGCTTTTTGGGATAGATGTACTGATTGAAAAGGACCATGACAATTTCCTGTGTCAATGTCAATTCTTTTTTTTTCTTTTTAATAATGCTAACAATATTTTCTGGGACAGACAGGACCAACACAATCTCATGTATCTGTCTGTGTAAAGGTCTCCTGTGACACATACTGATTTGACCAAGTATGGATACAATTCCATAGTTGTGTATTTATGTGATACATACGCAACAGCCATGCTTGTATCCATACGAACGAAAGCATGTGCAATGTCATGCTTCCCTTTCATGTAGCAGCCTGTGCACAAATCGTAATCATCACATATGCTGCATTTCCAACGCATTCCCTGAATAGGCGTCTGATTACATTCATCACACGTTATTCCTCCTTGGATGATACCTGAAAATCAAAACAATTTAAAAACATCATTTAATTTTTAAATGTTTATCTATTCATGATACAGAGCAATTTAAACAGAAGACTTAATTTTGAAATGTTCATAAACTCGTGGCACAAAGACATACATATATTTGTTAATTGGCCATTTATAACTCCCATCACCTTGTGTTTGATGAAAGATAAATATTTATAGCCATTTGAAACTCCAGTCATTGACTGTTTGACAATCAATAAGTGGTGATATTGTTGAAAATCCTGACTGTTTTGGAAGCTGGTAGCTCAATTAGCAGAGTGTCAGATTGGTAAGCCTAGGGTCATGGGTTAGATCAGTAATCCTAGGGTCATGGATTAGATTGGTAATCCTAGGGTCATGGTTAGATTGGTAATCCTAGGGTCATGGATTAGATCGGTAATCCTAGGGTCATGGGTTGGATCTGTAAGCCTAGGGTCATGGGTTAGATTGGCAATCCTAGAGTCATGGATTAGATTGGCAATCCTTGGATCATGCGTTAGATTGGTAATCCTAGGATCAAGGGTTAAATTAGTAATCCTAGGGTCATGGGTTATTCTGGTAATCCTAGGGTCATGGATTAGATTGGCAATCCTTAGGTCATGGGTTAGATTGGTAATCCTAGGGTGAAGGGTTAGATTAGTAATCCTAGGTTCATGGGTTAGATCGGTAATCCTAGGGTCATGGATTAGATTGGCAATCCTTGGGTCAAGGGTTAGATCAGTAATCCTAGGGTCAAGGGTTAGATTAGTAATCCTAGGGCCATGGGTTAGATCGGTAAACCTATGGTCATGGATTAGATTGGCAATCCTAGGGTCATAGATTAGATCAGTAATCCTAGGGTTATGGGTTAGATGGGTAATACTAGAGTCATGGGTGAGATCAGTAATCCTAGGGTCATGGGTTAGATTGATAATCCTAGGGTCATGGATTAGATTGGTAATCCTTGGGTCTTGGGTTTAATAACCACCCAGGGAAACATGTATTTGGGAAAGGCATGTTTTCCTTGGCATGATAGAGCGGATACTGTATTAAAAATGCCTTTTATGTTCTATACATGCCTACTTACTTGGGCTAATAAATTTGAGATTTTAACCTGCCCATTCTACTTTATTACTTTTATACGGTCAAGTGAGAAAGTCATGTATTTACAGCTTTGTGGATTTGCCTTCTAGTCAATACACAGAACACATGACAAGATGATGTGTACCCTTCTGAATTTTACTGAAGAAGGTGCAGGAGTGTATCCAGGAGAATAGACTGGTATGAGGTATGTTATCATTATTCATACATGGTCCATTACTACGTACATAAATTTTAAACCAAATACCTATAAAAATGTGATTTTTAACATGAAAAATCCAGCACTGAAGCAGGTTATGAAAGTGTGTACTGGTATAACAGACAGCACAAAAAAGCCCATATGACAACATGATGTGATGTTTTGTGAACTTTTTGTTATATTTATTTAATCTACCATTCTTTGAAATTATAATAGTGGAAAGTTGCTCAACTGCTGATATTTCTGTCCATTTACTGCTTAAATCTGCAACATTTAAATTCTTCTGACATGAGCTGACAATTCTGGATAAGTCTTAGTATATCCCAGGTTAATCATCGTAATCTTTAATGTGTATACGTTTGCTTGAGCAACAAACAAATTACTATTATTGATTCTGAAAAAACATTAAGGAATAAATAGAAAAGTACTAGAATATCAACAAGCAGGTTACCTGCAGTGGCATTATCCAGTACTCTTAGGTCGTATTTTCCATTTTTTCCTGCTCTATATCTGAGCTCACGGCCTGAATCCCATACTACTGTAACCATGCCATCTGAAGAATCTTGTTTTGGTACATACACAAGTGTGCCCACATTGCCCTCTCCACCATCTTGCCGTTTTGAGAACCAGTCAGGTCCACGCACCACTCGCATCCCAGGCTGCATCTATATTGAAAAATGTTTGAAAAATGCACTACCTAATATAGTAAGTATGGATGAACATGGAGATATACAAGTTGTGTGTCTGTCTGTTCATTTGTCAAAAGTGTCTGTCTCTTACACTGTCTGCTGTGATAAAATTAACCATAATTGTTGGTACAATGATGCTTCCCAAAACCAGATCTGCAGTCCAGTCTAGCTCTACTGACCAGTTATATCCTTCTTTTTACTCCAGTATAACTTTATCCCAATATGACTTTTATCATAGAATGACTTTATTACAATATGACTTTATCATGATAGAATGGCTTTATCCCAATATGACTTTTATCATAGAATGGCTTTATCCCAATATGACTTTATCATAGAATGGTTTTATCACGATATGACTTTATCATAGAATGGCTTTATCCCAATATGACTTTATCATAGAATGACTTTATCCCAATATGATTTTATCATAGAATGGCTTTATCCCAATATGACTTTATCATAGAATGGCTTTATCCCAATATGACTTTATCATAGAATGACTTTATCCCAATATGATTTTATAATAGAATGACTTTATCCCAATATGAATTTATCATAGAATAGCTTTATCCCAATATGATTTTATCATAGAATGACTTTATCCCAATATGATTTTATCATAGAATGACTTTATCCCAATATGACTTTTTCCCAGTATGGCTTTATCACAGAATAGTTATTCTAGTAGTAAACCTGTTTTTAGAGACTGGTGCTATGAGAGACCTCCTGTCTTGAGACATGTTTTCCCTCCACAGATTTATTGATTATCCAGTATTACTACCTCTCATTGTCTCATTGTAAAGAAACATGTCTTGAGAGACCATTATTTTTGTTAGAAGGGGTGGTCTTTTAAGACAGGTTATATTGTACATCAATTTTCAAACATGATAGGCCATTCTGATATATTTAGCATATATGAATATATTTTAGTCCTTGTTGTCTTTCTTGTTAATTTGTCTTTCCTGGCATACCTATAGGTGTACAAGAGTAGTAGTATTGCCACATCTCCATGAATGAAGATAAAACATATATACTAAACATTTCCTTTATATTCAAACAATAACTTTTGTACGTGTCCCCTCAGAAAGCAAAAAATTTCGTTCAAAGAATTTTACAAACTGCAATATTGTCAGTCACATTATCTATATTGTGTATTTCAAAAACTGAGTTAAACTTTCTTTGCGCTCTATTTTCTTGTGGGGAAAACACAGGCACTTGATTCCAGGGTAAACTAATGTGTACACTCACCAATTGGGGAGTGTACACATTAGTTTACCCCAGAATCAAGTACCAGTGTGAAAAAGGATACTGGAATACCTTGGTTTAATCAGTCTGAACTATGTTGGTATATACTTATCTTATGCATAAGAATTCCACTGCTTAAAGAGATAATCCTTTTTAGCAATAAGCTAGCTATAAAAAAAAATATATAAAAAAATTCATTTTTACCCCGGACCATTGAAACGATAGATTATTACCGTAAAGTCATGCAAGTGTATGCAAATGTCATTAGCTTTATATGACTTACTTGAGCCATGGTGTTAAAAGTACACTTATCTCCAACAATATTTACAACTGTGTATTGTTTCAAAATCTTTATTTGGCCGCACTTTCTTAGTGCTACAACGCGCACTGCATAACCGATGACCACAACATCTAAAGGGAAATCGAAACAATTGGTATTTCCACAACCAACCAGGAAGAAATATACTCGTTAACGTGCTTGTATATACCTGTCCGTTGTTAAGATGTCAACGTGCAAGAACGTTCAGCTTCAGCCATTGATGAATCGATACGTGACTTCAGACGTCTTTTTAACAAAAGTAATAAAATTTTCAAAATAAATGCTTTACAACCAGTGTTTGTAATGGTTTTGTCTAATGAGCGAGATAGAGCTTCAATGGCACCGTGCACGGTAAACTATTTTCACGTAACGCCAAAACGGATACAATATACAATATATAAGCTGGGATGTCTGTGGCATGTCTACTAGGCATACCTGTACCAAAAGCATATTCCCACTTTAAAAATCTTATATAATTATAAGCAATTACAACTTATTAAATTACAGTGGCAATTATGAATTTTGTTATATTTAATTAATAAAATACAACAAAATACTCAATTATGTGTGGTCATTTACTTTTCATATATCCACGCATACTTATTTTTTAATAATATTTTCCAATAGCTGTAAAACAATAATCAATATGGCGAAATTACAATTATAAGCTCATGCAAGTTGTTTTTTTCTTATACAAGTCTATGAGATTTTCAATAGAGGGAATTTGCATATAGATGAACAAGGGAGATGAATCCAGCACATCCCACGTTATCATGCAATTCCGTCCCCTGAAAATTAAGTGATATGTACATTTAGTTATGAAAAGCAACAGAAAATGTTGCTGCACTCAATTTTTTAATCTTTTTCTTTCTTTCAGGAGTGTGCATGTTGTTTCTAATCCATCTGATAGAACACAAGTATTCTTACATCTTACTTAACACTATCTATGGAGAATTTATCATTACTAAACTTGTGTAAATCACTGAGAGGAAATGAAAAAAATATACAGATTACTTGCAGTAATTTGGGTTACGAGAAAATCTGTAGAATTACCTGCTTTGCTGCAAATCCACAAACAAAATAAACAGCCAACAGTTTACATCAAATTCCCCAGATGGTGTCATCTAGCATAATACTATTACATTGGTAGTCTTAAACTAAGTAACTGAAAAGAATTAAAACGAATAAGTTTTGTAAAATTCAACAAATAATTTATTTCCTGAGAATAAAAAGAAAACATTTCAACAGAATTTACAGTACAGTATTGTGAATTAAATCCAAAATATCACAAGCTCAAATGTATTGAGTTCCAACTGAACTCCAGTGGTATTCCAAATAATTCTGATATTGAATATGTGGACATGTCTATAGGTTTGTATTTGCTAAAGTCCCAATGTCCTGGAATGTGGCGATGGGCTAATAGTCTTTTGATGTATCACAATGATATAATCCAAAATGTCATTGTCTGAATTCACTGTAATTCAAAATTAATATTTAGTCCAAAAATATTACCGAACACTTTGTAATTCCACTGATTAATAGTTTGAATAAATAATTAAATTCAACCAAATCTAAATTAAAATCTGAATATAAAGATAAGGATGATTCTGCTTCAGCCTTGACGTACTCCGACTGTTGTCTGGAACCAGTCCCCCACAGAACATTGAGCACTGGTAGCATTGGCGTACAACTGATTGATAAAATTGGTCAACGTTTGATCCATGATGTACTTCTTCAATGTGGCACACAATGCTTCATGCCTCACTATCAAAGGCCTTTTTAAGATATATGAACACATGATAGATCTCTTGCTGATATTGAGAGTACTTTTCACACAGCACCCTGAGATTGAATATTTGTTCTGTTGCGCTTCTTCCACTCCGGAACCCTGCCTGTTCTTCTGTGATTATTTCTTCTGCTTGTGGTTTCAGTCTGTTCAAGATGAACAAACTGATAGTTCTGTAATTTTGGCACAGCTGGAGATCGCCTGGGGGAGGGGGGAGGGTTATAATCAGAGACTGGATCCACTGTGTTGGCCATCCACCTGTCTGCCAGATCTTGTTGCAGATATTTGTTAGTAGCTCTATCATTGATCCCCCGCCCCCGCCCCCATTCTTGATAAGTTCAACTGGGATGTTGTCCACTCCAGCTGCCTTCCCATACTTAAGTGATCTTATTAAGCTTATTAGCGCCATTCAATAGGTTACATGTATAAACGTTTAAAAATGGTAAAAGGTTTAATATCAACAAGAGATATCAAAAACGAAATAGTTCAAAGTAAAACGGTAAAGATCGTAACAGTAAAACGTTAGACTTCCCGACCAACGGGAGATGTAAATGGTGTATGTTAATGATGACAAATGAAAAGATGTTGAAAATAAGGGGCGGTATTTACGTTACATAAAATGCTCTAAGCGATGGTATACGAGTTCTAGTTTAGAATAAAGGTTTACTTCCTTCAGGAAATCTATAATGCAAGTAATATTTATAGTATAAAAAAAAGTTCCTTCATGTCATGTATATTATAATACTTATCACGCGTAGATTGCAGGTCGAAAGACTCTGTCATAAAGTGCTTAACAGTGAATGGTTCAGTGCAAGTAACGCACTCTGGTTGATCTTCACCTCTTGATATATAGGGGTGGGTTTTATACGTATGGCCAATTCGAATTCTTGCAATGACTATATATACCTCCTGCCTACGGATGGTTCTGTAGGAAGGAATCCATTCTCCTAGGATGGCGTGAAGTTTGTTATTCACTGCATCATTTCACGATGCCTGCCACTTCTGGCGTAAAGACTCATTGATACTATTTTTAAAACCAGTATACGGTATTTTAAAATCAGATGGTTCTTGAGAGGGTTATTTTAGCCGCGCGATCTGCGTTTTCATTACCTTTAATACTAATATGGCTATGTAACCAACAGTATACTCTATCGTGTAACGTAAAACGTAGTCATATGGAAAAAGTTCTTTTGCATAACAGGACGCAGCAACGTGGAACGAATTGCCCATTGAAATTCAACATAAAAAACAGTCATCCCTTTCAAGAGTGCATTCAAAACTCACCTTTTTCGACTGCAAAAACAAACTTAACGACCTAATAATGTTTCCTACCTTAAATATTTTCATCTTTTTATGTTTTCTAATTTCATGTTGTTTTTTTTTGCTTTTTGTAGTCATATCATTATAGATGTTGTAAAGCGCTTAGAGCCTCTAAAGATTAGAGGCTATACAAAGTCCTCATTTCATTATTATTATTATTATTATTATTATTATTATTATTATTATTATTATTATTATTAAATAATAATAATAATAATAATAATAATAATAATAATAATAATAATAATAATAATAATGAGGACTTTCTATAGCGCATAATCTTTGGAAGCTCTAAGCGCTTTACACCATCAAAAATGATATGACTACACTACAGAACAACAAATGACAAAAACAATGAAATTGGAAAACATAAAAACATGCTGAAAACATATAAGATATAAAACATGATTAGGTCGCTAAGTTTGTCCCTGCAGTCGAAACAGGTGAGTCTTAAGAGCACTCTTAAAAGGGACCACTGTGTCTTTGTGTCTAATTTCAATGGGCAATTCGTTCCACGTCGCCGGGCCCTGGTGTGCAAACGAACGTTGTCCATATGACTTTGTTTTCAGCTTGGGAACAATGAGTATACGATTATCAGAAGAAGAGCATAAGAACCTAGCTGGTGTATACACATGGGTGAGGCTGGATAGGTATGTTTTGACTGGAGTCTGTCATTGAAATATAGCACAGAGAACAAATTTTGTATTTGATTCTGTATCGAATTGATAGCCAGTGTAGGGTACAGAGCAGTGGTGAGGTGTGCTCTGATCGAGGTACTTTAAAGATGATCCATGCAGCTGTGTTTTGAACTTTTGAAGTTTCTGGAGTAAATATTGTGACGAACCAGACAATAGTCCAGTCTTGAAAGTACTAATGAACACACAAGTGTTTTAGTGGCATCAACTGAAAGATATTTACGAATGGAACTGATGCGTCTCAATTCAAGATATGCAGCCTTGCATATGTTTATGACATGTTGGTGCAATGTGGGAGTACTGTCTAGAGTAACGCCTAGGTTCCGTACTGAGTGTGAGAATTTAATGTCGGTGTTACTGATATTTATTGTCTGAGGTAAAAGATGTGAATGAGAAAGTCTTTGTGTTGTGATCAGAATAGCCTCAGTTTTATCATCATTCATCTGCAGCTTGTTATATGTCATCCATGATTTCACATCCGAAATGCACTTCTCTACTCCATGGATGGTAGCATCAACTTCAGTTGGGTAGCTAGACTTATATATTTGGGTGTCATCAGCATACAATTGGTGCGACACTGGGTGATGATCTATGACACTTGAGAGCGACTGAGTATACAGAATGAAGAGAACAGGTCTAAGAACAGATCCCTGTGGAACACCACAACATACTTCAACTGGGCTGGAGTGTATTCCATTTGCAGATATAATTTGTGTCCTGTTGACTAAGTAGGACTTGAACCACTGTAAGGCTATATTCTGAATGCCAAATACATGCTGGAGACGGTGAAGTAATATATCATGGTCTATTGTGTCAAATGCTGCAGATAAATCCAGGAGAGTGAGGACTGTAATCTTTCCACTATCCAAAGAAGAGAGAATGTCACTAAATACTTTCAGAAGAGTAGTTTCCGTACTGTGGCAAGGGCGATATGCAGACTGTACATTGCTAAAAAGACTGTTTGAATTCAAATGAGATACAAGTTGAGTTGGAACAACCTTTTCAAAGATTTTTTATATGAATGGGAGATTAGAAACTGGGCGGTAGTTCTTTAAATCGTTATGGTGTAGTGTTATAAACTGGATATATAAACTGACCTTAGATTCTGAAGTGACTTTGTTTTGCTTTCTGTGGTAGTGCATAGTGTAATTTAATTGTATGCATTTTGTACAAAATATTTATAAAACAAATATTGAAAGGAATAACATCATACAACCAGATCGTAGTAAATGCGCATCACAGCCCAGATTTTTGACCGTAACACTATTACAAATAAATATATACTTAGCAGTGTCATAGTTTCATCGACACATACATTTTAGTAACATGTTATTATTTTAATGTTAAAACTTCAAAGGGACCAGTGTTCTGATTCAATGAAACTGACATGATATCTTATGGAATTTAAATTGACAAACTTGGTCGAAACTCTTTCGTTTGAAATTTTCTGAGAGAGAGAAGGTTGGCTTCGAGGGAAACCTAAGAAAAGAATAGTGCATCCCTCGTTAAACAAGGGAGGGACCAGTTGTCAGTCTTGCAAGAAAGACATGGTTTATTTAAACATCGTGCTCGAAAGTTATAAAGCAATTCTCTGTGGAGATTTCTGGTAATTTGGCGTGAAAACATAGGAAATTCTAAGAAAGACAAAGCTTCGTAAAGGTCAGTACGTTATTTGCTCTACTGTTGCTGAATATTACGGCATTGTAATTGTAATTATGTACAGTATGTATATTTCATTACTAGAATCGTTATTACATAGAATTACCTTTCATGCGTACTTGAGAAATGAGATATGTTTATGTAAAGAATTATGACGATTGCTAGTTCGTGGTCAGAATTAATATTGTAATTCGCTATTTTGATACTACTTAGTAAACTAGTGCATTTATAAATTCTAGATTTTGCAACTGTTAAATTGAATTGTAACTTTTGAAAATGTTTGCAGCGTGTAAAATTAGTTAATATGGATGTACAAAAATATCAGAGCATGGATATTTGAATATTTGTGGATACTTTGTAGGTGTGTAATGTACAGAAATACGTCTGGTTGTCGTGATATTGTTCAGTATAATGAGATTAAGAATATATATATACTGATGTGACGCAATTTATTGGTGTATGTATGAAAAGCAGTTGATAGCGTGCTTTTATTACTATGTTGTTTACCATTAAGAACTATGTGTATTTCGATGGACGCGAATGCGTGACCGAAACATGTAATAAGCTTTGATTATTGGTTAGAGTGTGATGAGATGGCTATGGAAATATGCTTACATCCTCGTGTTTTCACAAGAAGCTTTTAGGGGACAGACTTCCGGTATAGTTTCGTCCCGAATCTCAAGGAGGGAGACGGGATAAAGACTAGTAGAGAATCGATTGTGAATCGAAGGCTAGTCGGAAAAGGAGTCGAGGTGGAGATATTGGAAAAGTGGCAGTCAAGGAGTAGAAGGAATTAGGAGGGAAGTCGGAAGGAGAGAAGGAATTGGTGGGAAAGGAGAGATACAGACAAATAGAAAACACGGACATGTGAAAAACGTATCTCACACTATAAATCAAATGATGCAATAGGCTATTACTTGGTCGAGAGGAAGGACAGTGATTGGGGAATTATTATCATTTGACTCTTGACTTTTATTAAATTGTTATTCATTTGAATTGCACCTTTTGTGTACTCAAAAATTTAACTGTCCGCATTTCTGATTGAGGGCTCGGAACTTAGCCTTTGTGGGACTTCTATAGTACTTTTAAATAATATATTGGGAGCACACCACCCCAACCATAATAACGCACCTACCACAGTGTCGGTATAACAACCCGTCATACCACAAAGTGGTTCTTTAAAGCACTGGTTGAAGCATCTTATTTTACATACAAGTTATCTCGATTTTTATTTTACATACAAGTTATCTCGATTTTTATTTTACATACAAGTTATCTCGATTTTTATTTTACATACAAGTTATCTCGATTTTTATTTTACATACAAGTTATCTCGATTTTTATTTACATACAAGTTATCTCGATTTTTATTTTACATACAGGTTATCTCGATTTTTATTTTACATACAAGTTATCTCGATTTTTATTTTACATACAAGTTATCTCGATTTTTATTTTACATACAAGTTATCTCGATTTTTATTTTACATACAAGTTATCTCGATTTTTATTTTACATACAAGTTATCTCGATTTTTATGTTACATACAAGTTATCTCGATTTTTATTTTACATACAAGTTATCTCGATTTTTATTTTACATACAAGTTATCTCGATTTTTATGTTACATACAAGTTATCTCGATTTTTATTTTACACACAAGTTATCTCGATTTTTATTTTACATACAAGTTATCTCGATTTGCTTTGAAATACTGCTTACATACACTTCACGCATGCAAGTACGCGGTTGCATTTGTGTTAGAGAGAATTATCTGATAAAATGTATATCCCCAAATATGTTCACATTTAACTAGCTTCCACTCGCCGAACGCAATAATTAGCTTCTTAGTTTGTGTTTGGTTGTATATCTTTAAAACTTTGTTCTGAATAAAGTCACAATAAAGCTGGGAACGAGGCAAGAAACACGACCTTTATCTGAGATAATTTACTTCATGGTTGGTAACAAAATGTTAGCAGTTACGTATTGCATTTTTTATTTTTTAAAAAAGATTAATAATCAAGTTATAAGATATAGAGATAAACGTTGAGGTGTGTGTGTGTGTGTGTGTGTGTGTGTGTGTGTGTGTGTGTGTGTGTGTGTGTGTCAAATGATCGATATTGATGACACGGAGAGCATTTTTCAGGATACACCATGGATTCCATAAATTCTCAATTTGTGATAATGGGGCATGTCTTATTCAATTTAAACACAAGAGGTTGCCCCTCCCACATTTTTTTCCTCATATATCATTTCCCTCAGAGCCGTCAATTCAAAATATAAAAAAAGACTTAGAGACCAAGTTAGCTGATCTAGAAATGACTAGACTGAGATAAGCAAAGTAAGGTTAACAAAACAGCTAGATTTCTCTGTCGCTTGGGTGAGAAATATATATCCTGTTCACATTTAACTAAAGATAAAAATTCAACTCTTACTACTTAACCATTGATCTTCGCAACTGGATTTATCTCAATCATTTAAAGGTATGCGATTATTTGCAAAGGTATAGTAAGAAAATTCTATGAAATATAGCGTATATCATATGTATTGCAAACATTCTTACGATTTAAAGAATATTAGTCAAAAGTTACGGAATTTTCCAAGTATGAATTTCAGCACACTATTCCGAATTCTCGCAAATTTATTGCTAGTATTGGTATAATGATTTTTCTCAGTAACCAAATTTGATACATATCAACACCAGGAGAATTCTTAAGGTTATATTTAGCTTAATTTTTTGTTGACCGCGCAGTGAAGTCAGTGTTAATCAACCATTATTAATTTAAATGTCAAGTTTGGGGGTGGGGTTGGAGGGGTGATGTTGTGTGTGTGTGTGTGTGTGTGTGTGTGTGTGTGTGTGTGTGTGTTTCTAAAGTTCCTTATGCGTAATAGATGCGCCATAATTTGTGGCGTTGATATTAAGAATCTAGAAATTAATAGAACAATTGTTCAGGAAAACATTTTAAAACAATTCAGATGTAATGGAAATAATTGTATTAAAAGTTTATATACATTATTTGTTTAGAAATTATGAACATGCACACTGACACACAAAAACACGCGAATGTTGTGTGTGTGTGTGTGTGTGTGTGTGTGAGAGAGAGAGAGAGAGAGAGAGAGAGAGAGAGAGAGAGAGAGAGAGAGAGAATTATTTGTTGAAATTTATCAACATGAAGAAGTCGAGGGCCACATTAAAATTTCACTCACTCTCCATTGGCATAACCAAATTGTTAGCGTTTCAATTGGTTTGCTTGCATACCTTTACAATTTTGTGTTGAATAAGCTACATTAACCAGGGAGCGAGACAAGTAAGAACATGAACTGTAACTCAGATAATTTTCTTCCTGGTTGATTGCAAAGTGTCACCAGTTTTGATTTTAATGATGTTAAAGACAAAGAATCAAAGAATGATGAAGAGAGAAAAACGTTGAATTTTGGAGTTCAAATTAATTATAGATTTTTCTGAAAGGGAGAGCCTTTAGCAGGACATAGCATGGATTCCGTAAGTTATCTTTCGATGTAATAGGGCAAGTCTTATTCGATCAGAACAAAAATATTACTCATTACCACTCAGTTTATCAGAAACTATTTACATCTTTCCCCTGTACGCTTCGTGGATTGCGCCTCTAACTGGATACAACTAGTGTTATATTTTATATTACGAAACAGAATAATCTCTGAAATCCTATATTGTACTATTCATGAGTATTACAAGCCCTTTGCATAAGCTGTATATGTCGATTACCCCCACCCCTTAACTTAACAAATGCAAACTTTGCAAATGGTTCTAGATGTTGTACTCCATTGGGCACGGGGTAAAATTAGCCGGCAGTTTGACCGCGAACGTACGTTGTTGAAATCGGTGCATTCGTTAATGGAATAGGACGATTGGGGTCGAGTGGCGAAATGGAGTGGACAAAAGTATGTGCATATCAGTAACATGATATTGTCAATAGGTCACAGCACGTTGTACTAAATGCCAGGGCCAGGCGAACTTGGGCAATCGACTAGGGCGCTGGGCTAAGGGTTTATTACATGATGGGAGGGCGTGAGTGAAGTGGGGCGCCAGATATCTGATCTCGCCTAACGCACCAAAATGCCTTGCACCGGCGCTGCTAAATGCATGTGGTTTCGGTATATACAGATCATGCGAGATTATAAGCAAGTCGTATGATGCAATTATCTGTTTCTGCTTGCATAAAAAAAAAATAATTAAAACAAAAGAAAATTAAACAAACAAACAAACAGATGAAGAATACGTATGGTCTAGTTTCTCTATTTAGAATTCTAGGTGGAGCGTCGGCTTGTTCATGCTAGTGGTTATTTGTCTCGCTTCTCGGGTTGCATGCTTAGGTAGCCTTCAATAGAAGCCCGCCGTTCTATTAAAATTGTGTCGTCTCAAAGCCAATTCTCAACTAGAATGACGAGAATATTCGTTGTAATTCGCCTTGTGGCCTTGCCGCGCTAATGAGCCAGAAAAACCTAAACGCATCAACAGCGTTATCATAAATGTGCAAAATGATTGGCAAAACACCAAACTTCACCCATATCGGCCAGATCAGTATAATTCATTTTGGGGAATTCCAATGCCGCGGAATAAACGTAGTGGACGTTTTTAAAATGATGCTGGCTACACGTGTTGTAAACGGGCAACACCAGCTGGTTGTCTTGATCTTCGATACCATGTATTAATAAACTATTTGAGATTTGTTAGGTCGAAAAAAAATATCGTCTGGTAGTGAAGCTGGGTCAGTGTAGGCATGTGCTCCACATTTGATTCTGCCAACCCTTATGGTGCCAAATGTGTTTAGTTTGTACGTGCCATTCTGACCCTTTAGACATTTTGTTTGCGCCTTTGTAATGAACAAGGTAATGGAATGACTCGAATAACCTCGTCTGCCAGAGAGGTATGGAGAACCCTGAAATTGTATTTCTTTTCTTGATATTGCTTGTAAATTTGGCAATTATCTTTTATTTTCATTGCAAGAATATGGACGTATATATGTATGCGTAGCGCTTATCAGCACTTCAGCACAATACTGGCTATGTAGTACCGATTCAAATGTAAGTTCTACAAAGGTAAAGGTAAAGAATGAGGAAAAAAAAAAACACTCTTTTGATGAGACGAGGAGCCATGTCA
This sequence comes from Unio delphinus, assembly GCA_029339505.1. NCBI lineage: Eukaryota > Metazoa > Mollusca > Bivalvia > Unionida > Unionidae > Unio > Unio delphinus. Next base: position 6,068,084 of record JAQISU010000084.1, on the reverse strand, counting down.
TGCCTTTTTCACATTTTACGATTTCTCGAGTCAACGCAACTTAAGTAAATCCACTGGGAGAAGACTATATGTAGGTTTTACTGGACATAACACTCATTTAATAGCATATCTTAAACAGTACCGGTTCATTACCCTTTCACATAGGTATTGTCGTGTTTAAATCGTGATTATTATATTTACCTGTGCCATCATGTATGAGGACAGGTAAGCTTCTATATTACAACTAAAATTATTACTATTGTATTTTGATGGTGGTTGAGTAAACATTTCTCACAATTCTTTTGTCTTCACCTAAAATCATGTAATTATGTTCCAATCGCTAGACTTCTATATTTCAGTAAATGCGAATCTATAAACAATGTAATTGTATTGTAAGTTTCCAGCTTCTTTAATTTAAAACCTGGTACAACGATAGTTTTATTTGATTTTGATTATTGCAGCAAGTACCAAGTTTTCCATTATAAGGATAATAACGTCGGTTTTTGCTCGTCTTAGACGTTTATGGTGGCCTGAAATACCTTTATAAAGCTGGTTTCATGGTTTTGAAAACCCGATTCTGTTCCCTATTTCTTGCCACGATTACAATAGGGTTATATAGTCATTCTTGTCCATAGGTCCATCCAGTTACATTTAAGTTGATGTTTCCTTCTTTATGCTATGGCTGCATCTTGGCATGTACACTACTAAGTCGTTGTGATCTATATTTTACCCAAAATATGTATATATGGCCGGACATCTTTCATGATAGAGCCATTACAGAATATGAAGATTTAATGGTTTTGTTAAATTTAAATATATATTTAATTTGTTAATACTGTGTCTATACCATTCCGCCTTAATAGAAGATCAATTACCGGTAACGTGACCATGTAATGTATTACATGTGGGAAATAATATCACAGTGCTCCCGATATACATGTATCGTTATTATATATCACACTGCCCCCGATATATCGTTATTATATTGTTTTAAAGATGTATATGCAGCCTGGTATGCGAGTGGTTCGTGGACCTGATTGGTCATACCAAGGAAAACAAGATGGTGGAGAGGGTTACGTGGGCACGATCGTTTATGTCCCAAAACCGGACGCCTCAGATGGTATGGTTACAGTAGTATGGGACACAGGGCGAGAAGTCAGATACAGGGCCGGACAAAACGGGAAATATGACCTCAGGGTACTTGATAATGCTACAGCAGGTAACGCTCTTTTAGTTTTCTTTAGCACTGACGGATTTGAAAACCCTTCTGTGCCAGACAGACATACAGACACACACTATCCTATATATATATATATATATATATATATATATATATATATATATATATATATATATATATATATATATATATATATATATATATATATATATATTCGTATCCATATCTCGAAATTTATCTGGGAAATCGGGCTGATGTAAAATTCTGTTTTAATTAATTAATTAATTAATTAATTAATTATTATTTTTAATAATAATAATAATAATAATAATAATATTAATGATAATAATAATAAAAGGAATAATACAATATCGAGAATCAAAAGAAATACGCTAAATCGTTCGTGAATGTTGAAAACATTTATGAATCAGCAATTTAGTAAATGTTTTCATGTTAATGTTATTTTTGTGTATTTATTTCAAAGCCTGTATTAGCTTAAAGTTTTCTAGACAACAGAGCGCGTGCTGTATAAGTAACAGGAAATGACATCATTGAACATGGAAGGGAAACACAGTTTTACATATTTCTGGGTATATTAAATGTTTACTTCCATTTTTTAAGATAATCTTCCATTTTAACAGTATAGAGGCATAACCATATATTTGGAAATAAAGTCTCGGAACTTAATAGCCCCTGTCAACCAATTCAGACCATTTACCGACGTTATGTTTGAAGAAAAAAAAACTGCAAAATCTCTCTCTCTCTCTCTCTCTCTCTCTCTCTCTCTCTCTCTCTCTCTCTCTCTCTCTCTCTCCCACCCACCCACCCACCCACCCACACACACCAGCGCACGCGCACGGAGAGCTGGAGCGATTATTATGCATCGTTCCTGTCTACTAATTCAATCAATCTGTTTTATAGGGAAAACAATTAAAATTTTTCAGAGACGAGAGAAAGAAAAATATGATGATTTTGTATTGTGTTTTATTTATATATTTACTTGTTCATTTTATTTTTTATTCCCTCACATAGTTAAATTTTTGCTTCAACAATTATAAAAATGAGTCTTTAATATATTTACCGAATTCGGTGTTGTCTCCCTATGATCAGATCAATTCCACATGGCTTGGAATGCTCAGTTTTTGGACTTCGGCTAGATTTTAAATATCGAGTCCTTCAAACACCAAAAAAGTACGTTCTGTTTGAGAATATATCTTTTTTTCTTTAGACAGAAAACTATCATGTCTGATAATTCATATAAGAAACATGTTAATTGCAATGTATTTAGATAGACGGTGAAATAAAACGAACCTTCAAAATTCACATTTGATATCGAGTTTTTTCTTCATGTTCTGGCAAACTTTTGCTGTGAACAAACTATGTACACATGATTTGTATAATAAAGTACCTTCAGAAAAGAAAATCACAGTTTTACATTTTTTTAAAGGTGTAATACAAGAATTTATTACCTGTGATGAATGCAACCAGGAACCAATTCAAGGAATGCGCTGGAAATGTACTACCTGTACCGACTTTGACCTGTGTACATCTTGTTATATGAAAGGAAAACACGACATAGCTCACCCGTTTGTCCGAATGGATACCAGCAAATCTGTTGCGTATGTTTCATTTTATATATATATATATATATATATATATATATATATATATATATATATATATATATATATATGTACCGCTGTATCGTTGATATACCACGAGATGTATAAATTGATCATTAAGCCTATCGATACAAAGTAAAACGGATAGATGTTTACCGACAATCTGGAATACAGTTTCGCAAGAAGGACCAAATTATTTCACCATCGTCATTGTTCATTTTGGCGATATCATACACATAGCAAATACTCAAAGACTCGTTTTCAGGCGACAACATTCGAAACAAAACGCCTCTGATGAAAGTTAACTGGAGTGAAATTGGTGAATATATATATATATATATATATATATATATATATATATATATATATATATATATATATATATATATATATATATATATATATATATATATAAACAAACAATTAAAGCCCCCGCTCTTATTTTGCTTCAGTACTTTAGACGTCATAAATGTTATTATTAATCACTACGTCGGTTAAAATGGAAAGAAAAACATGAAAATGGGGATAACTAAACTTTTCGAAAAGTGAGATCGATAAGAAATAAATAACAGTTGATCGAGAAAAATAAAGGACGGGGGGGGGGGGATGATGGGTCGGTTATGGATAGTCAACTCCTTCGATCGTGTATGGGGACGTTGGTTCTTAAAGTACTTTATCAAAAAACGAAAAAACAAGTAACTCATACTTGTATCAAGAAGACTTCAATACGAATATTACTTTTAACTTTGATATTTTTCTTCATTCTTTTGACTCATGAGAGGTCAACACTTTTTGATAGAAGACATTTCTAAAAAATTTAATACGATGGACACAGTCCATCCTCAATGCTCGAAAACTGAAATAGACAGACGGACGGATCTAAATGAGTAACAATAAGAAAGTACTAAAGAAACTAAATCTATTAACACACGTACAGTTTTAAACACGTGTATATTTTCTTTAAGTGTGGCCCTACCAGCAAGAATGCACACTAAGCCCATACAGTCACAAGGAATTTTTCCTGGGGCAGAGGTGATGCGAGGACCACACTGGAGATGGAAGAACGATGATGGTAAACCAAAGATTAATTTTACAAAATGAATTCTAAATACATGTATACTAGTTATAAACTAAATGAAAATAAACTGTACTCTCAGTAAAATAACACTGTATGCTTATAAATGCTTACAATGAATGTCGTGCTGTGTTATTCGAAGAGTTAGATCATCTGCAATAACTACATATAAAAAGAATGTGTTCCGCATATTATTACATTATTTACAGGCCATGCCATCCTCAATATGTAGGTTAGATTGGGTGGATAAATCAGTCCGCGATAATATTGATTGGGGTTAGGGTCTGATATCACCTATTCATTTAAACCTGCAATGATTTGCAGACAATTCTGACTGCACATATCGGTATGCATTTTTTACATTTACCGATATTTCTCGCGGCTGTGGAGCTATAATGTAGGCTAAATGATTAATTTTGTGATATGTAAATATTACTTCCAGAGCAACTCCTATGTTTGGTTACTTGTAAAGACACTAGGAATAGCAAAACCATCTGGACATACATCACGATTAATTTGACTATATGTTCTCTACATTTATTTCTCAGTAATAACCTTTCCGCTGTGTGACAATCAATATAAATCATATGTTAATCTAAAATACCTTCAAAGACGACTTCGCGATAAAGTTCTTGTCAAAGGTTCACCAGCATTTTTTTTTTAGAGTCTGCATTGTAAACAGAGAAGCATGTAAACAGAACACAGATTTCACGTCCGGATCATCACCAAGGCCTTATTACTCACTGTGCACTGTAGCTGAAATACATACAGATAACCACTATCTGAGCTCATATTCTCAAGAATAAACAATTCCCTTTAAATCCCTACACCAAAAATGCACAACCGCTTCGGTGGCCAACTGGTTAGAGCGTCAGCCGTGGAAACGTGAGGTCGTGAGTTCGATCCCCGGCCGCGTCATACCAAAGACTTACAAAAATGGTACTAACAGCTGCCTCGCTTGACGCTCAGCATTAAGAGGTTAGTGTTAGGACTGGTCGGCCTGGTGTCAGGATAATGTGACTGGGTGGGACATCGTGCTACGTGTCTGCGGCATAATGCCCCAGTGCTAGACATCACTATAAACTGCCTCACTGCAGACAATGACTGAAAAAGTGTTAAAGCTACGTTAAAAATCCTAATCAAACAAACAAACACAAATACGTCCATTTATAACTCTTGAGAGAGGAAAACATGATATAAAAATAGCCAAGAACTACATTCTACAACTACGGAACTGGAAATACTAATTGTTCTGCGATTCCATCTGTTCTGTGGCCATTTAGAATTTTGCGTTAGTTACCAAATACCGGTAAGTATTTAAAACAAAGGTACACATATATGTTCCGGAATAATATACAGGCAGGAAAATTCCACATTTTAATGAAATATTGTCCATCAGTATCAACACAGATACACAGTTTTAATATACTAAAGTTAGATCACACACTCATGCACGCGCACGTGTGTGTGTGTGTGTGTGTGTGTGTGTGTGTCTGCTCATGTATATCACATTCCCCACTGTTCATTGATTCAACAATACAATCTAAGCTTTTGACTATCGCATCTTCAATGTTAGCTACACGACTAATATTTATCTTATCCAATATCTCTTTCAAGTACTTTAAAAATTCTTCAGGTCAAAAATAACACTTCCTTATACCTACCTTCATTTACAAGACAATTTCACAAAATTGTTTAGGTTTCAAGCATTTCGTTTGGTCTAATTGTGTACTCTTATTTATGAAATGCAATTTCTTCTTTTCAGGCCTTTTATGAGCCTTTCTTGTGTTATTAAACACCACCTTCGCATCCATTCGATGTTGATTGAACTCGGGTTTGCCCTAGTGAAACAATACTTGTCGCGAGTTTTTAAAAAAATCTTCGCGATTTTCCCAAAATGTGAGCAACAATTGTTATTTTATAAATCAAACAAGACAATGAAATACGATTGCTTGAGTAATAGACGATCACACGAGGCTCAGTCGTGTTATGGAGGTACATTTGCGCAAGGAAGGCACGAACCTAAGGGGTAACACGTGATATTTTGTGCGAAAATCATTGCCTGTTGCTTTTATGAGGTATAATAATCGTGTCATATTCAGGTGTTTGAGGTAGCAAATTTAGTGTACATGCTCATTGCGTGAAAAAGTCTATTATTACTCGGTAAATGTTGTCAATTTTGTTTCATTCTGTAGGCGAGGGACAGCCTGGAACTGTTTCCAAAGTGACTGATTGGAAAGGAAAGATGAACTACTACCGCGGGGGAGTGGAGGTACGCTGGCAGATCACGAAGAAAACTGGCATATACAGACTTGGGGGAGAAGGAAGCGTAGATCTGGTTCTAACACAACCTGGGAAAGGGGACGTCTACTATCCGTCACACCTGGCTGTTGTTGGTCAGTAATTTCTCATTTTTTGTTGATTAGATCATTTCCTCTTCATGTTTGAAAACCATTCTTCACATGATAGATAGGGACGTCTTTTAGATATGTAAAAGTAAGTTTTAAAGTTAAAATCCCCGACAAGTTACTGTCCCTGATATACAAAGGTGGATTTAGAGATGCACACCCATATCGGTGTTTCACGTAAATTAGTGTTTACCTACTGTACTGTTTTCAGGACAGTGGTACTCTACATGTTAGGTTAAACAATCTGTAAACAAGTTGTTTGCGTGTTATTATAATTTCTGTGTTGTGATCATTTTAAAAGACTTGGTCTCGTGAAACAAAAGCAAGGTGTGTAAAACTCTTTAAATATACTAACACGCTTAAAGGAATAATCGATAAATATACTGCCATGCTTTAAGGAATAATTAATTTGTCTCTCTTTTATTAATTTAATTATTTTTGTTTTAAATTTCTTTATTTATTTATTTGACAGATGTAAGATCACCCGGGGAGATCATCCTGAAGCGTAGTGATAAGGTCAGAGTAAACTTGGACCTTAAAAGTTTTGAGCAGATGCAGGATAATAAAATCTACGGAAATTGGAATCCAGGAATGGCACAGGTGAGAACTGCTTTCTAACAAATTTAAGTAATTATATATATTAAAGCCACCATTAGGATCAAACGGGTCGGCTCTTAAAATATTTAATTTCGTTCTTGATAGTAAGTATGTCCACGTTTATAAATGCACACAAAGAACATAGAAATTATTTTTATACCATACTAGAATAATATTGCTCCACTTGTCTCGATCATGTGCCAATGCTTGTGTCTCCGCAAAACTTTTATTGGTCCATTCTGTGATGTTGTCATTCCCCTTTTTTCTCTGTCTACCTCTCCTTCTGCCACCTTGGACACTCCCCTGCAGTACTGTTGTGGGTAGACTGTTGAATCTAGTGACATGAACATACCATTTCAGCTTTCTCTTTTTGACGTTGTTGAGGAGGTTTTAATAATGACCTACATTGAGCCTGACGGTGTTATGCACTTCTTCATTTGTGATGTGGTCCATGTAAGAGATGCCAAAGACAGAATGTTGTCTACTCCAGTTGCCTTCCCATTCTTCAGTGCTCCTATTGCTGACTCCACCTCTTCTTTGAGAATGGGGAAATCATCATCATTTATAGAGTTTGGAACAAGCACCTTTGGGTCTCCTGTCGACGGATGGGCGTATAATTCTTTACAATACTCAGTCCATCTGTCCCTTGCTTCTGTGAGGCATTTCCATTTTCGTCTTGAATGGTACTGACTCTTGGTTGCTTCTGTCTGGTGAGGTCTTTCACAATTTGGAATGCCTTTTTGCTGTTTTTCTTTATCAAACTGTTCTGTATTTCTGTGCACCGTTGTCCAATCCAATCTTCATTTTGCTTTCTTTAAGTTTTTTCTGATGTTCTTGTTTATTTCTAGGCACTACATTGCCCCTGTTTTGTGTCTGGAGTTGTTTTTTTAGGTCTCTTCGGCCATCATACATATTCAGAATCTCTTCTGTAACCCAGAGTTTTTTCTTTTGGCGATGGAGGTCAAAGATGTCCTTGGCAGCTGTTGTCATGACTGTGTTGAAAGTGTGAGTCATCACTTTAACATCAACATCCATCACAATGAGTGTAACAAATTTTCCTCCAATTGTTGCTTGGAATGACTGCAGATGATGTTAGGGTTCTTCAGTTGTTCAAGATTGAATTTGAGTCTTATTTTCTTTGGCTTGTTAAATTTCTTCAGCCTCACTCGGAAGTTTATAATAACGAGGTCATGATCACTTCCAACATCATCACCTGTGGTCGTTCTTGTTTTTGCTCTATTGATGCCAGATTGGTAACGGCTTTGAACCAGTATGTAGTCGATCTGGTTATGGTGGGTTCCATTTGGTGCGTGCCATGTCCAGCATCGTGAAGCTATATGTTGGCCTAAGGTGTTGGCTGGTACAACGTTGTTGTAGCTTGCGAACTCGAGCAGCTGTCTCCTTCTTTCATTGGGAAGCTCATTGCAAGAAGGTTCTCAATGATCATCCCAGTCTTTAGAGCATCTTTGCCACCTTTCGCATTCCAGTCTCCTTTTGTGTGATGAGGATATCTTTTTTTTAACTTACCATGTTTATAATACCCTGGAGTTTGTTGTACAACGCCTCTATTTCTTCATCATCATGATCAGTAGTTGGAGCTTAGACTTGGATAATTGTGATGTTAAAGGAAGATGCTTTCAGACGAATGGAGATGATTCTGCTAGATATGGGGCGATATTCAAGCATAGATCCCTTGATGGCTTTGTTTACAAGGAAGCCTACTCCATGTATGGACTTGTCCAACTCTCCACTATAGTAGAATATATGCACATCTTTAGTTTGGTGTTCTCCTAGGGCTTTCCATCAGACTTCGCAGAGTCCCAGAATGTGCCGTGTGTAGTGTTCCATCTCATGTGTAAACTCTTGGAGTCTTCCAATTTGCGCCAGAGTTCTAATGTTCCAGGTTGCTGTCTCTCGCTCTGATTTTATGCAAAATGCCAGTAGCACACTTGTCACCAGCATTGTCAGTGTGTCATGGGCAAAAGTCGTCTGGCGGAGCCCATCTCTCTCCAGACCAAGGGGTTGCCTGAAGGGGATGTATTACATCGTCCAACTGCCTTATGTCTCCACTCCGGATTTTCTTTTAGGGTTTACTCCCTTAGCCTTTGGCTAACCAAAACCAACCTGCAAGGCACCTGGAGACTCGTGTATAGGTGGGTGCGTCTATTTTCCCGAGCAGATACAGCATCTGTCACTGCCCATACATTGTTTCCTTCTTTTCTACATATAAAATAATATGTGGTTGGATAGGAATAAAGCATCGTTTATTGTGTGTGTGTGTGTGTGTGTGTGTGTGTGTGTGAGAGAGAGAGAGAGAGAGAGAGAGAGAGAGAGAGAGAGAGAGAGAGAGAGTTAATTTAAAAGTTTGATGTATGCGAGTTTTTATTATTATAAATAGTTGAATTACTCTCTCTCTCTCTCTCTCTCTCTCTCTCTCTCTCTCCAAACAAGTGATAATAAACAAGAAAAAATTAAATACAATGTTGAAAAACACTTGGTGATTATTCATTAGATGGATAAATTATGCAATTATATTAGCTTGTCACCCTTGGCTGCGTTGAACATACCTAGCAATTAAGGCACTAATGTCCGTGTATTAGAGGGCTTGAAATAATAAAAAGTCTACATGTTTTTAATTCTGCAACATCTGGTGTTTAGTTTGTTATGCCATAGTGGGTGTTTATGTCATTCTTGTGTTTTGCATGCACAGATTACAATATAACAATGACACCATAATTGTGGAAATGATCTAAACTGACATGAATTAACTACCTTGATGTTATTAAGACAAGCTGCTGCTTCTACTACGGATTGTATTACTCTCTAAGTAGTCTAAGACATATTCGCTAGGAAACCATCGTTTCATATTAACTTAATTATCAAGTTATATATCGGCTTTTTACATTTTTCTTTGGAAAAAATACGTAAAATGAAATGAAACACATTTTACCTTTTCTTGATCGTCCTAAGAATTTATTTTCCTTGTTTTTCCAAATCAATGATATCAGAAAAACGAAACAGTCAGATTCATTGAAAATTTACAACAATATTCCACCCAAATGTATTTAATTGTAGATAATAGCATTGTAATAGCATTGTAAAAAAGACAAACCTGCAATAAAATTGTAGATAAGAGTCTGATGAAAATGTGTCGCCTGACTATATTAAGTCTTACGTCCATTAGTTACGTTGGTATTCCTTAAAAAGAAACTTTACTCCAATTGTCATGGCACTGAATAACCTACTTGTACTGATATACCATAAAGCACCAAACCATTCATCTCAGACTCTATTATCTTTCGTTTATCCTACAGTATGTGACTTTTGTTTCATGCTGTAATATTTGTTTTGGTCATGTGACAGTATTCAATGCACCGCGAAATAAATTCGGAGATCTTGCAATATTATGTGTGTCATCTACTCATCTATATTGTATTATGTGCTTCCTGCGGACCAACATAATTCATCTGTAAGACGAAATAACGCATTAATGGAAACTGGTTTAAAATCACGAAAAGCATGACATACTCACTTAAGCGTTAGGTCCTTAGCAGCGCAAAGTTTTATCGTATTTGCCTCGCATTATTTTCAATAGTTCATTAGTACCAATAATGAGGAGGCAGTGGGAATAATTGCCTTCCATTTTTGGGTGGTGAACTGCATAATAGTTAAATATCAAAATGACTTCACTCTAAGGTTCAAAAAGGATTTATTTTGAATAAATTTAGAACAAAATACACAAAAACGGTTATGCCTGTATGACTAATAGCTCTAAGTACATGGCGATAAATTCAGTTCCAACCTTCTTTAAAATATAAATATATTGATTTGGTGTCAAGATGGTAAAGGAAAACACCAAATGAATGTATGAATGTTATGATTATATACACTTTCAACCCCTTATAAATAAATATTTTTTCCAAGATGTTCACATGTATGAGTGTACTATTCCTTCAGTGTAAGTCAGAAATCACTCTTTTATTTTCTCTTACAGTGTACAAAAGAAACTGGCACAGTTATTGATCTCGTTTTTGGGGGTAAGACAGTCAGGGTCCAATACGTGGATTCCAAAGTCTGGGCAGTTAACAGGCAGGCTCTTGTACGGGTAGGTTTGAACATACATTTACATGTATGCCGTGTTATGACTGTGTTCTTCAACCAATCAACAACAAAGTGAATACCATTAAGTGCTGTAAAATTTCAACAAATAATTTATTTCTATGGAATACAGAAAGAGAAAAGAACTTTCAGTCTTACGAATTAAATCCAATATAGTGCTAAAAGTTTTATCACATGGTCAAAATACATAGAGTATTCTGAATGAACTCCAATGTTGTTCCAAATTAATTCCAGTCTTGAAAGTTCTGATGTTCTAATTGCCTGGAATAGTGTTAATGTGCTAACAGTCTTGATGCATCCCAAGGATATAATCCAAAATGTTCTTTAATGAAATCTCTATTATTGCACAATAGTTAGTTAGTAATTCCAACGAATAACTTAAATTAAATAAATCCTCTGAAATTTAAATTGATTAATAAGACTGATTCCGTATCAGATGTTAAGTTAGGAATGAGTTCATTCCTATATGATCAAACTCATTATTATACCTAAGCAACAATAAGACAACCAGAAATATGGCCATCTTAATGAAATTTTCATTAAACTGTAAACAAAATTCGTTTTTGGAATCTTTTAAAGTCACAATCAAGGCTCTATATAGAATTTAGAATTAAATATTTTATGTTCTCCCTACATGTTCTTAGGCAAGTCGGCCCAAAAGCCTACCCTCAATTATGGACAAAAGTCATTCAGACAATACAGATTAATACGGCCTCCCCCACCCGACCCTAATTAAATACACCAACATTTTAAAGAGGTTTAAGGACATTAAAGTAGAGCCAAAAATAGCTTGGCATGGGCTTTATATTTATTACTTTGGTTTCTCTAAGAAGCAGAGAAACAACATATATAGGAATAATAGATTAATAAAACTTTTAGAGGTGCCAAGAAAATTAAGATCCATAAAAGAATTGCTTTATAAATATAGGGATGCTAAAGACCTGTGGGAAATTGACACCAAATCTACATACAAATGGTTAATAGAACACACAATAAATAAGGACAAAAATAATGTAGAACAAAAACACATAAATATTAATTGGGATAGGGCCTGGGGAAACTGGGTCAAATTAGGATCGATAAAAATGAAAAGTATCCTGTTCAAATACATGCATGATGCGTGGTTGACAATTGAAATTGCAGTGAGAAGGCATATGATCGTAGTGTCGCCTAAATGTCCACTGTGCAAAAATTACAATTTCTCCAAACTACACATTATCACCCAATGTAATGTTAACAAACAAGAAAGAAATATGATAATGCAAACCATTAACACAAAACAAATGTACAATGTAACAAATTTATTATATTTAGATGGAAACTTCACAAGGATCTTACTACATGAAATAACAAGTTTTATAGTTAAAAATATAGCATGCGGACCTAAAGCATGCGGAAATTATTAGATAGAAGGGAGGGACAGGGGCCTCAAGAGAGGGAAGTACTAGCAAGGAAAACACGGGGCTAAATCACATGGTGCTACGCAAATTGGGCAGGCCCGTGGAAGAGCTGGGAAATAAACTCACTTAGAGGATTCAGCATGATCAACAAATTTCACGCACTAGATAGTTTTACCCAAGGAAAACCATATCCCCATATAAGCATGCTATCATAGAAGTCACTGGTGACCAATACCTAACAATACTCTGTATAGATTCGCATGAATTTATACAGAAAGCCCGTTTGAAGGGAATAAAAAAATTATCTTTTGGCTTGGAATAAGGGACTAAAAATAAATAAATAAAGGCGAAAAAAGATCGATAAAAAAGAGAATATTTAAACTTATGGTTTTAGAGAATCAAGTCCAAAAAAAGTAATCCAAAAAGAATTCACAATATAATCCACTAGTGGAATTGCAAGAATCCTGATAATAAAATGTCCTAATAGTTCCCGGTTCGAATCTTGACAATGTAATTCAATAAGGACGACAATGTCACGTGATGAAGTCAGTTTTAGTTTTATAATAATTCAAATGAGCACAAGTAATTTCTAGATAAATAACTCAATAAATTCCTCTTGATCCCAAACGAGTTGAAATAATTTACACTCAAACAATAACACACACATCTTTGTGTTCTAAAGCCCAGACTAACTACTGAACCGTTAGCTTCTAAAACACAGCTACATAATGATTCCCTCGTAAACAGGAAAGGGTCACGTGATTTTCTAGAAGGTCACAGAACGAACCCATGCTCGCAAAGTCACGTATACAGTATGATCTAGAAAGATGTCCTTGGAATCAACCAATCATTTTTAAAGTAAAGCTCTAATGTCCTTGGAATCAACCAATCATTTTAGAAGCTTGTTTACACTCTGAAGCAAGGTCAGAAAATGAGGTTAACATCTGTTGTTTACTTGTAGAGTGAAAATTTCTAGAAAAATTTCCCAATGAATGAATTTTTAATCCAAAATGTCAAATTTGAATCTGACAAAAATAAATAAATTATTTAAATCAAATATACGTAAAAGTATACATATAGCAACATACAAATAGCAAAACACAAATAGCATTCACAGGATACAGGAAACCCCTAGCCAGGGTTAACTTTTAAAAAAAGAAGACAGAAGACCCATGATGAGCCCTTGAGCTCGGGTAACCTTGTCATAGAAAACACTAGGGACCAAAAATATCTTCCTATTTTCATATAATCCCGATGGGACAAAAATAAGGTTAGGGTAAATTAAATGGAATTTCATTTTAAAAAACACCTATACATAAAAACACTTTCTTTTAGTTTTTTTCAAATAGTAGGATGGGGCATCTGTCTGGTGCCCCCCAAAAGAAAAAAAGAAAATATTTAAGGTAGGAAACATTATTAGGTTTTCAAATGCAGTCAGAAAATAGTTACATAAGTACTGCAAAGTAAACTATCCATTCATCATGATATTCCCTGGTGCACTAGTGATTAGTCTTCATGCACCAGTGATTAGTCTTCATGCACCAATGATTAGTCTTCATGCACTAGTGATTAGTCTTCATGCACCAGTGATTAGTCTTCATGCACTAATGATTAGTCTTGATGCACTAGTGATTAGTATTTATGTATTAGTGGTTAGTCTTCATGCACCAGTGATTAGTCTTCATGCACCAGTGATTATTCTTCATGCACTAGTGGCTAGTCTTCATGCACTAGTGATTAGTCTTCATGCACCAGTGATTAGTCTTCATGCACCAGTGATTAGTATTTATGTATTAGTGGTTAGTCTTCATGCACTAGTGATTATTCTTCATGCACTAGTGATTATTCTTCATGCACTAGTGATTAGTCTTTATGCACTAGTGGTTAGTCTTCATGCACTAGTGATTATTCTTCATGCACCAGTGATTAGTCTTCATGCACTAGTGATTAGTCTTTATGCACTAGTGATTCTATTTAATTAATACAAGGACAAGTTTTAATGCAGGTCCACAGCTTTATAGTATTAATGTAAGAACATGATTTAAATCAGATTTACAGCTTTACAGTATTAATGTAAGAATATGTTTTAAATCAGATTAACAGCTTTACAGTATTAATGTAAGAACATTTTTAAATCAGATTAACAGCTTTATAGCAATAATGTAAGAACATGTTCATGCATGCATGTGCACAGCTTTATAGTATTAATGTAAACATACCTTTTAATGCAGGTTCACAGCTTTTCGCAAGGAGATGCAGTGAAGATACTAGATGAATACAATGCAGTAAAAATTCTACAGGAAGGTCATGGTGGCTGGAATGATGACATGAAAGATGTAATTAACCATCATCTATCTGCTCATATTTTTCCAAGATGTGTTACCTGAAAAACGCTGATATTAAAACCATTGATGGATTTATCATCTGATATACCCTCCCTTAAGCTTCAACAGTGGTGTTAAGCATGATTATTAAAAAATTGTCAATAAAGCCTTTATTGGCGGATGCTTCAGACTGAATTAAGTTTCTATCATTATTATTATTATTATTATTATTATTTTAAAATTAATATTATTGTTTTTTGTTGTTATTATTATTATTATTATTATTATTATTATTATTATTATTATTGCTGCATTTATGTTAGAATGTGATTGATAACTTTATACTCATAGACCCTGGATGCTGTTTAATTGTAGTTGGGTTCAAGATTGTTTGCTTCTAAATATTATACTAGCGTATAATTTTATATGGCAACATCAGAAAAAATCTCAATGCTGAAAATAATTTTAAAAACTTTTAGGCTCTTGGAAAATTGGGACGCATCGTTCTAATTTTCAAAGATGGAGATATGAAAGTGAAAATTCCCAGTGGAGACATCTGGGTTCTGAATCCTACTTGTTGCATGCCATGTGAAAATGTAAAAGAGGCTGAAAAAGCTCCAGTTGTAAGTGCTGAAGAGATGAAAGAGTCAGAAGAAAAAGATGCATCCGTGGAGGAACTAGCAAGAAATATGGATGGTAATGTCTACTTATTCTTAATTTCTTTGAAATGTCTGATTAAATAACTTAATATATAATTAACTTTAAGCGTTTGATTATTTGGTTTCATGTTATTGGTTTAAACCTCCTGGAACATATTTGCTTTGTGAACATATTTTAACCTCACGATAAATTAAATAATTTGTCCCTGCAATAGCATATTCAGATAAAACCCGTTATAACGCAATTTGTTATAATGCAATTCCATTTTTACCGCAATGGCAGCATGACTCTTTTTTTAAATTTAAGGTTGATCTCTCTTTTTAACATCCTAGATACAAATTTCAATATATATTTTTTGTGGAGACATTTCTTCATAAAATTTGTTAACGTGATCCTGCTTATGTTACGATGTTTTCCTTTGGACTCTGAGCATTGCAATAATAGGTCTTACCTGTATTAATATGACCCGGTCTTATGAAAGTATTCCATGTATAGTCTTTTACAAATGCACCAGATGCTTTCAACAACATTCTCTAGGATTCAGTGCATCCTTATTCAGTACATTAAATCTCAGAAAATGAAATGTTGAGCATGGGAGTATGTCATATTATCTTCAAGAAAATTTATCATCTTGTTTTCTTTGTTTGTTTTTGTAACCAAGTGCTAGCAAATGCCCTTGCACAGCTATTTGTTGGATTTTTGCGTGGTGAACCTGGAGCCACTCAGGGGGAGATAACTCTTGTGCAGGCAGCTGCCAGAGGGGATTTGGAAACTGTGAAGGCCATTTTGGGGCAGTCTCCAGACAAGGTATATTTTAACTGTTAAATAAGCTACCAACTGTAAAGAAAATTGCAATACACCAAGAAGGTGATACATGTACATACAACAAATTTCAATTATATCCAGAGATCTAAAGATTAAAATAAACATGATAAAGTGATACAGGGCTAGACATATCATCTGAATAGAAATAGGTACTAAAGAATGAAACCAATTTATGTATTTTTACATAAATTTAATATTCTGAAATTTAAGTGAAAACAATACAGTAATTTCATATGCATCTCAAATAGTGAAACAATCATTTGAACATGAAGACGTACACTAAAATGATTTACAAACCGAGGACACATTTAAAAATTATGCAGCAATGTATCTGTGTGTCTGCAGCTAAAGAAAGTTGATATTTCCTTTTAATCGAATCAACACCTTTATTTGGCATTGAAAGAAATTAATAGCTAGAAGTGTAGTAACTACCTATGCACCTAACCTTGCTAAGTACTGTGTAGAAAGACATATTTGGCATGGTTTTTATTCATGAGGTAACAAATTATACATATTGAAACTGTCATAATGAAGCAGAAAATTTAATATGGCAAAATGTAAACAACTCATCGAGCTTATAAATTTTGGAAAATTAAATAAGGCAAGATCCTACCACTTAAGGGATTTCTATGAATTATAACATGCTTCAGTATAAGGGTTGCATTCGGATATAATATATAATTTTCTATTCATTATGATAGGTGAATATGCAACGGGAAGGAAAGACTGGTCTTCAGCTTGCAAGTTATGAAGGTCACACTGAGGTCGTCTCATACCTTCTGCAAAAGGGAGCGAATATCGAAATAGAAGATAATGAAGGAAATACTGCCCTACACTATGCATCATTTGGGTGAGATTAGTAATATCATTCTATATGTTCTTAGCTTCAACATACATGTACTGATTTAAAATTATAATTTTGAAATTACTCACACACCAGAAAAAGACCACAATTTCTTGGGCATGTAAAGCTGCCGAAAGGTTTCCTCTTAAACAGACTTTATAGATGTTTTAAACTTGTTCACAACAGTAACTAATCATAAACTGTTTATAAAACTATCTAACGCTGTAAATAGTATCGGCATTGGGGTTTGTTAAGCAATCTATTTTCATGACTGTAGTTACTGAGAAAAATCTCTGTACCACAACATTCTGTGTGATCAAAGGACGATGTGTCCAGGTTACTTTCTTTTATAAGTAAGATAATATTAGCATTAAAGCACTGATGCACTGGATTTCATCAAGAATGTTGTTAGATGAATGAGAGATACAGGAATTTTAATTAGGATAGTAATGAATTGTGATTAAAAAAATTATCGCTTTAACCTCCTACCTTGAAAATTTAGTCTTTTGTATCAATCACTGCCCATGGTCAAATGTCCATTCATCTTTCCATGCCAAGAAAGTATGTAAATAGTTATAGGGTTCGAATCTTAACAGATTTGAAGCTATGAGCTAAGTCCCTTTTGAAATGTCCTATGTATGAACTATGTCCCTTTTGAAATGTCCTATGTATGAACTATGTCCCTTTTGAAATGTCCTATGTATGAACTAAGTCCCTTTTGAAATGTCCTATGTATGAACTAAGTCCCTTTTGAAATGTCCTATGTATGAACTAAGTCCCTTTTGAAATGTCCTATGTATGAACTAAGTCCCTTTTGAAATGTCCTATGTATGAACTAAGTCCCTTTTGAAATGTCCTATGTATGAACTAAGTCCCTTTTGAAATGTTCTATGTATGAACTAAGTCCCTTTTGAAATGTCCTATGTGTGAACTAAGTCCCTTTTGAAATGTCCTATGTATGAACTAAGTCCCTTTTGAAATGTCCTATGTATGAACTAAGTCCCTTTTTAAATGTCCTATGTATGAACTAAGTCCCTTTTGAAATGTGGATGGGAGAGGTTTGAGGATGAATCTCTGTGCTAATGCCAGTTGTATGTATAACGTTTTGAAATGTATGCATGGTCATAGGGTGGGGATCTTAATAGTTTCAAAATTATGATCCAGGGCTATATGTTTTTATTATGGACCCTGGGGTCTATGCAATTTACATTCCTAAATCAGTCTGGTGGTTATGCCCAGTATGTTAGTATGGACCTTGAGGTCTATGCTATTTACATTCCTAAATCAGTCTAGTCATGCCCAGTATGTTAGTATGGACCTTGAGGTCTATGCTATTTACATTCCTAAATCAGTCTAGTCATGCCCAGTACCGGTATGTTAGTATAGACCTTGGGGTCTATGCTATTTACATTCCTAAATCAGTCTAGTCATGCCCAGTATGTACATATATGGTTACCATGGAGTGGATCTCAATAATGTACATGTTATAAACACAAAACTATGTTCGTAGGAGTGGTGGGGAAAGATATTGGGGCACCACTCACAAAATATTTAGATGTGTAACACATACAACTCCGAAGTTATTTAAAATATATCCTTTATTTCTTGTTCTTCCACTTGGGCATGACTGAAATTTAATGTGTCCAGCTTTAGAGATCAAACTTGATTCAAGGAATAACACAAGTATGACCATACAATTACGTATGATATATCACTATATCCCTTCTCCTCTTCAAAATAGTGGGTGATAATAAAATGGAACTTATTGCTGAAAACAATTTCTTTACATGAATAACATGAACAATGGCTGATCAATTTAAAAAAAGGCACAAAAGACAAACTTAATGGGCATTCTTCTTAAGATAGGCTCAAATGTTTGTTTTGAGAAGACAAACTCTTTACGGCATTTTTTGTAAAATTATTCTGAATTGTTCAAAAAGGCCAAAATGTGAAATTACATTTGTTCTTAAAGTTTAGCATACAGTAAACAATGTAGTGCAAAGTTTATGTTATAGGAGAGTTTTCCACAATTTTAAATTAATGTTTACTATGGAGCATAAGTGATGACCATCACAATGTTTGAATGAATTTTATAACAAAACGAAGGAAACATTTTTTCTTTCAA
Source organism: Unio delphinus (assembly GCA_029339505.1). Lineage (NCBI taxonomy): Eukaryota > Metazoa > Mollusca > Bivalvia > Unionida > Unionidae > Unio > Unio delphinus. Next base: position 6,048,926 of record JAQISU010000084.1, on the reverse strand, counting down.
CAATTCAGTATGGAGGCTGAAACATTACAAATCTTTGTATGATAATTTTTCAAAGTTTCCACCTTTAATGTCTATTCTGAATATTTCAGTACATAGAGTAAATACTGTGAAAGACAATGAGTTTGAACTCCATCGGAAATCTTTGTTGTTAAACATATCACAATAAACTTTGTTAACTTAAAAATATTCAATGGTAATTTGGTATTTTACTTATGATAAACAAGACTGCAAGTGACACAATATTCATTTACTCTTTTTGTTTGACGTGTACTTTTGTGCAATTCCTAGCACAAATACTGTGAAAGACAATGAGTTTGAACTCCATCGGAAATCTTTGTTGTTAAACATATCACAATAAACTTTGTTAACTTAAAAATATTCAATGGTAATTTGGTATTTTACTTATGATAAACAAGACTGCAAGTGACACAATATTCATTTACTCTTTTTGTTTGACGTGTACTTTTGTGCAATTCCTAGCACATGTAACCAGAATATTGTCATAAGCTCATATATTTGGTTGGATCATGTCGCCAGGCATTCCAAGAATGAAATTATGAGGGCACAATTCCTTGATGTTAAGCTAATGGTAATCCATTGGTTCCAGATATTAACAATGTTGGTTTTCTGATACAAAGAAGAATAAAGAAGAATAAGAGATGTCAGGAAAATTTTGTCTATTAACCTTTTAGTAAAGGGAAATATATTTAGAATTGACACCTTCCAGTTTTCTATTGACAGTTATATATGTATGTATGTATGTATGTATGTATGTATGTATGTATGTATGTATGTATGTATGTACATGTATGTATGTATGTATGTATGTATGTATGTATGTATGTATGTATACCTATGTAACTTGATGTCTTTCTAGCATTTACACCTTATTCAAAATGTTTTTCTGTAGGTACTCTTGTAATGCATTACTTTTTCATGTTGAAATGTAATGTACTTAACGGTCTTGAAATACTGAATACATCTGTCTTCATTTGCGTTGCAGTAGTCGTAATATATAAGAATGTGTTTAATCATACCCATATGAATGAGTGAAACATCAAAACAGTATATTAAAAATAATTGCATGATTTCAGCAATGAGAATGAAACTCTGACAATTCTACTCAACAAAGGTGCTAAGACTGAAAAACAGAATAAAAAAGGTCACACAGCCCTTCACGTTGCAATTGCAAGAGCCAGCATTCCTTGCATCAAAACATTGATTAGCAAAGGGGCCAAAGTCACTATCAAGGTAAGGACAGAATGCAATCATAAGGATTCTTAAAAAACAAAACAAATGGAGCTCTTTGGATCAGGAACATTTATTCTAACATGTCCTAGACAAAATGTGGTATGTCCTAATAATCACAAAACTTATTCTTTATGAATAAGTTTATAAACTTTCAGTCCATAAGACTAAAATTTTATAAACATTATAATAAAAGAGTAAGTTTATGATCAATACTTTTTACAGGTATTCAATTATTATGAATAAAAACTAAAATTATTTTAGAGAATATATGGTATTTGTGAATCATAAAATATCAGTATTCATAGGAATCACAAAATATCAAAATTTTAACATGATTAAAATATGAAATATTTTGTACAAGAAGCATACAAGTCTTGCTTGCTTTTTTATTTTAGACTTCTAGGATACAGTTTGTTGTAGAAATTTTACAAAATGACTAATTTGTGAGAGTTGACATAACTGGTCGATTAATAAGTGAACTGTTTTGCAGGATAAACAGGAAGACACTCCCATGCATATTGCAATAATCCAAAATCAGGAGCAGCCAGCTATTGTAGAACTTGTGCTGGGAAGCAAAACAGCAGATTTCACAATAACTAACAAAAGGGGATTCAATGTGCTACACTTCGCTGCATTAAGAAATTTTAGGCGGTATGTTTTGTTTGTTTGTTTGTTTTGATTAGGATTTTTAACATAGCTTTAACAATTTTTCAGTCATATCGCTACAATGTCTGCATTGAGGTAGTTTATAGTGATGTCTAGCACTGGGGCATCATGCCACAGACATGTAGCATGATGTCCCACCCAGTCACATTATCCTGATAACAAGCTTACCAGTCCTAACATTAACCTCTTAATTCTGAGCGTCAAGTGAGGCAGCTGTAAGTACCATTTTTGTAAGTCTTTTGTATGACTCGGCTGGGGATTGAACCCATGACCTCCTGCTTCTGCAACAGATGCTCTAACCACTAGGCCACTGGAGTGGTTCAGTATGTTTTGAAAACAAAACAACACAGTTTCTGTCATTTTGATAGCTTGTTATGTACGTTCTCAGACATTTAAAGAATTTTCAAGAGTGCATACGTGTTGATATGAATTCTGTTATAAAAATATATCCATATAATATACCATGTTGGGGCTAGTGATTGCAAAACTCATCATTGACTACTAAACCTGCTAATTAATGATTTATTTTAATAAAAGCAAGAAGTTTCTTGCTTTGACATTTTGAAGCACACTTTAAAATTCAGCAAGAAACAAGACATTAAGAGTACCATATTTTCTGGCTTGATGCGGAGTATAAGTTGAATTCACTTATTTTCCATCCTTCATCTATATATAAGTTGATTCGGAGTATAAGACGAGGCCAGGGGAATATCTTAGCTTCATATCTTACACTAGTATTGGTATTGTTGTATGATATTCCATATTACCGGCAATCGTGAAATTGTATTACCAATGCTAACATGCTAATGATTTTACTTCTGAACAAATCAATGCTATATTCTATTATCAATTGACACAGCTGAATAAACAGTCCATGCTTGTTTTATTATAATTGAAAGCACATCCATGTTGTAATTTATTTTATTACCTGCAGTTACGAATGTCACTGATATAAACTTTCAATGACATAATCCATATATGTCAAATCGGAGAATAAGATGAAGCCCCGACTTTCAAGTAAAAAAGTATCAACTTATAGACCGGAAAATACGGTATACAAATTGTCAATCAGAATTCATATTATAAGTTCTCTTACCAATCAATCAAAGTGGCATATATCATTTTGTCACCTAACAAAATAATTATTTTTATGCCAGAAAGTTTTATACTGATCAGAAACAAAGCAAAGACTGAAATAAAATGGCGTAACATTTGATCAAGATAGCAAATATTTGGGAAGTATGTTATTCAGATTGAAGCTCTGAAAGAGTAAACATTAAGGAAATGTCCTTTTTGATATAAAAATTTTAATATAATTTTTAAGTGCCGTGGAAGTCATAATCCCAAGAGGAAAGACTATGATCAATGTTGCAATGAAGGAAGGATACACAGCTCTACATATCGCAGCATACAACGACCATGTGGAGATTGCTAGTATTCTCATAAGGGAGGTAAGCGTTCAGACAAGTCAGCATTTATTTCTGATAAACTTAAGTACAAGGGTTAGTTGTATATATGACCTTTCGTTTTTTCAATTTAAAGTGACCAATGCAAGAGTGACAGAAGGATAAAAACAATGAATAAGCTTTGTTACCATATTCTGTAAAAGACTGTTTAATAGGTTTGGTAGGTGAGACCTTTTTCACAGCTGGTTTTCATTTCATCTTCACACCTAGTTTCTAAAGATTTTATATTTTAAGATGATTTTTATTTTGTGCACTATTTATGATGTTTATGAAAAGATTAGATAAACAAAACATTTTATCCCATTTCATAGAACAGACCCTTGGCATACAAAAGATACAAATTTGTATGTAAGTGAAAGAGGAATAAAACAACAGGCCTTTCAAATGTGAATATTTCAATAGAATTATATCGTATCGACATGCCATAAGTAATCTCGCATGTGTAACAGGAACATGTATTTATTTTCCATACAAGCAGAATTGAAATGATTTTTTTCATATTATGTTTAGGCAGGGGCTGAGAAAGATGTCCGTGACAAGAACCAGAGGACTCCACTTCATCTTGCAGTAGTCCAAGGACACATGAGAGTTGTCGAGTTACTGCTGACTGTGGGTATGATAAAACTGTTTAATTTCTTTACTAATAAGGAGCAGCAATATTTCAAGCATGACAATAATAATAATAATAATAATAATAATAATAATAATAATAATAATATAATCTTATTATTATTATTATTATTATTATTATTATTATTATTATTTAATTATTATTTTTATTATTATTCAAAAAATATTTCACAAACAAGGGCTAAATAAAAGACAAGAGTTACCAGATTTTGACTGTGGTGTCCTTGAGCAGAAAACTCTTAAAATCCATATGAATGTAACAGCTCATTTGAAGATCTAAATGTATTCAAGTACATTTTTGTTGTTGATGTCACTATACAGGCGCTCTCAGATTATCTACACTCCACAATAGCTTGTTTCCAAATAGACTCCTACCATTGTTGAATAATATAAAATAAAGTATGAGCCTAAATAAAAAAAGAAAAGCAGTAAATGATCTGATTCAGTTGAAGAATTTCTGTAGATAAAACAAATAGTGTCTTTTAAGTTCTGCTCATATAAGATCAATAGGAGCAAACGATTATAGATAAGACAAAATTAATATGTGGATTTTGAGCAGAACAAGACAATGTTCATATTTATTTCTGTTCCTGAATGTCTGACCTATAACATTTTAGGTTGTGACCTACAAGCTGAGGACGATCAAGGAAACACTGCATTACATTTGGTTCAGATGCGAACAGCAGGATTGCCAGACTTGGTTAGTGCACTATGACCTATTTTCCTAACTACAACACAGCTTTGAAAACAACACATCAACTCATTCGTAAATAAATTTGCCATCTACTGTTTTTGAAACTGAAAGAAGAAAGCAAAATATTTTGTTTCTAGAGGGATTCTACTCCTGTGTCACTGAGTTGTGCATGATGGTATAGTGTGTTCCTGAGTTATGCATGTGGTATGGTGTGTTACTGAGTTGTGCATGATGGTATAGTGTGTTCCTGAGTTATGCATGTGGTATGGTGTGTTACTGAGTTATGCATGATGGTATAATGTGTTACTGAATTATGCATGATGGTGTGGTGCATCATGGAGTTATGCATGATAGTATAGTGTGTTACTGAGTTATGCATGATGGTGTGGTGCGTCACTGAGTTATGCATGATGGTATAGTGTGTTACTGAGTTATGCATGATGGTGTGGTGCGTCACTGAGTTATACATGATGGTATGGTGTGTTACTGAATTATGCATGATGGGGTGGTGCGTCACTAAGTTATACATGATGGTATAGTGTGTTACTGAGTTATGCATGATGGTGTGGTGCGTCGCTGAGTTATGCATGATGGTATGGTGTGTTACTGAGTTATGCATGATGGGATGGTGTGTCTCTGAGTTATGCATGATGGTGTGGTGTGTTACTGAGTTATGCATGATGGGATGGTGTGTCTCTGAGTTATGTATGATGGTGTGGTGTGTTACTGAGTTATGCATGATGGGATGGTGTGTCTCTGAGTTATGTATGATGGTGTGGTGTGTTACTGAGTTATGCATGATGGGATGGTGTGTTACTGAGTTATGTATGATGGTGTGGTGTGTTACTGAGTATTTTTGTTATACAGGAACTTACGGTTGCATGTATTATTTAAGGAACATTAAAGAAAACATGTTTAAAGACTCTTACACATTTCTATGTAACATGCAAGTAGTCAAGACAGGGTTACCAAAGTAATTGTTCACATTAGCTTTACTAATTTAGACTACATTATCTAATAATTTAGGACCAAAATCAGCTAAAATGGAGAAAATTATGCATAGTTTATATACCTAGCATCAAATTATGCATTGATTTTTAAAATCAAAGTACATTAACTTTTTAAGATTTCAGTAGCTACAAACATTTGAAAAATTCTATCAAATATGCAATAAAAAGAAACAAATAATTTCTTAACTTAAACCATATCGAGTATCAAACAATAAACTTTCATCCCAGAAAATATAGTGACCAGTAATGTCTCATAATGAGAATTCAGCAGTAACAACACAAGACAGAATACTCACTGACTAATGTATTGTAAATAATTTTGAATATGGACAAAAATACATGTGTATGAATGAATCATGAAACCAGTCTATACAAAAACGTTTTATGTATGAATGAATCGTGAAACCAGTCTATACAAAAACGTATTATGTATGAATGAATCATGAAACCAGTCTATACAAAAACGTATTATGCCAAAATATGTATGGGACCAAAATACGATGGCTTTTATAACATCAGACAATGTTGGCTAATAATTTTGAGCTCAAACACACCACTACTGAGAACTGCTGTATATAACATACATGTATAACCAAAATTCAAAATATCATGAAAAATCAAAAGTGAACTTAGTACCCATTTAAAATAAGTATAACACAAGCTGGACATTTAAAAACCAGTATAAAAGACATGGTAAATTGCAATAAATACAGTTTGCAAAAACACATCTATGACCATTGACAGAGTACTCATTTTTAAATGTGAAGTATTTTAGTTGCAAAAGCAGGTAATATATTAAATGCCTCATTCTATATATGACTCTTTTAAGTAAAATTGTCAGAAATTCGTTTTGCTCCATGTATTTCCTGTCACAAGAAAGCGTACAGAATACATTTTGCAGGCACTAACCATCAAATCATTCAAAAATGAATTTGTGACCAGGGTCAAAATATTTATATTTAACAATAATTTATCTATGAAACATGGTTATCTAAACAGCAAACTAATAGTAAGTCATGGAACCACATCCTTGTGATTGAAAAACATTGACTGGTTTTCCAAATAAAATTTCACATTCACACACCACAGAAAGAAAGAAGCATATAAATGCTATTACAATGGATCCACAGATATACATACATACGTGTGTGTGTGTGTGTGTGTGTGTGTGTGTGTGTGTGTGTGTGTGTGTGTGTGTTTGGAAACAAAATCTTCAATGACAGCTCAGTGAAAACAAAACTGCACCAACAGGTGTTTTGGGGGTTTTCATTTTACATTTTGATTCTTGTGTTTCTTTTCCTTTCTTGCAATAAAATTGTTGTGATAGAATGAAAAGTTATATGATGTAATGAAGAAAGAAAGTAAGAGAAACACATACCTAAATTTTGGAATGAACAAGGAAATAAATGGAGAATTAACTAGCTAATAGGGATGAAAGAGAAAGGACAGGAGACAAGAGAATGGGAGGAAGAAAGAAAGAGGGATGAAAAAACGAATGATAGTAACATGGGGCAAAATAATGACATAAAGATCTCTACAAAAGTGTTTACAGGGACAAAATAATTTATGGGGACAAAAGGGTATATTCGGGCAGACAGGTTTATGGGGCAAAAGGGTTTATGGGGACAAATGAGAAGGGTAACGGTTAAAGGGTTATAGGTTCGAGTTGAATATATAGACTAACAAACAAACATAGAGACCCCGAGTGGCCAAGTGGTCTAAAGCACTCTCCATTACAGATCACTGCTATCTCACCTCTGTCTGCATGAGTTTGAGTCTAAGATTTGGCTAATGTAGTTATGTGAGAAAGTTTGCCAGTAGCTTCGTGTGGGTTGGTGGTTCTTTCCAGGGGTTTTAACGGGTTCTTCCTCCACCAATAATACTGGCCACCATGTATAGCTTATCATGTGCTGAAAAATGGCATTAAAGCCAACAACAACAGCAACAAACAAACATAAATTCACAAAACATAAATGGCAAATTAATTATTTCTTTTCATTGTGATCTAAATGGTACGAATAATGATTATCAGTGTTTCTTCTACTTCTTCTTTAACCACCTTTTCTTGACCAGGTCTTCCATGAGGATGTTTACAAGAGAGACATTCTATTCTTCCTGAGATATCCAGTCTGTATGACCCATCTTTCTAAATTTTTCCTGAGCTTTAATCTAATTATCATTTAGGCAATTGAAGTCTTCCTGTTTCTTCTTATTTTCCTCTTTTTTTTCTTCTTTTTCTTAGTCCAGGTAACTTCTTCATCAATCACACTCATTGATGAGGCCATTTCTTAGTCCAGGTAACTTCTTCATCACTCACACTCATTGATGAGGCCATTAGATTTTTTAAGTTCATCCACATCCTGGCAAACATGGCTTAAGGGTGTACCATTGAGTCCCTACTAGCTTTACTAGCTGCTCTCTGTCCACCATGATATCTACCACCTCCTGCTGCTTTTCAGTCTTGTTATAATCCATTGTTTCTTCTTGTTTGATGAAAGCGTTGCTTTATATGGTTGAAGCGCGAATGTGCAGAAAAACGTTCTTCACACAAAATATATTTTATATACAAGACCAAAACATCCCAAAAGAAATATCACAGACTTAAATGAAACTCTATAAATGTTTTTACATACAAAAACTCATTAGATAAGAAAAATGTTCCTTGAGGAAAGATATAGACAAAAACATAGATATGTATACAAAACATATTTTTGAAAGGTGTTTCTTTCGTAAATGCAAACACATACATACACTGAATCTACAAACCACACTAAGAGTATATTTTTTGTGGGTAAAGATAAAAACATATACAATTAAAAAAATACAAACCCCCCCAAAAAATGAATAGTTTTTTTTCTATAGATCTTGTCATCTCCGAAGGGGTCAATTTTGTTTTCTTTAGTGCACCTGGTTAATGTCCACACCACCAAGCTGAGCACCATTGACTCCATAGATTGTCACCACAAGGATTGCTGGAGATATGGAGTGCTGATGGGGAGGGGCTGTGTTATTTCATAGCCCCAATCTCCTTTTAAGGAATGCTGAAGGTTGTATCCCTGGTTTGTCTACAATCTGCCTGTGGATCCTGTGGTATTAGTATTAGCTGCTGTCATGGTAGTTCCAGAGCCCAATCTTTTGTGGTATTATCACCCACTGTTGTGCTGGTGCCCTTGCCAAACATTTCACCTCACAGGTCTGCCATATCATCAGATGGGGCAGTACAACATTTTCTTTTCTTCTTCATTTTTCTTGTTCTGGGCATCTAGAGCTACTACTTCGTGTATTACCTCCATGGCCAGTTCATCAAAGAGGCGACACGCATGTTCCAGGTACTCTTGTTGTTCCATGGGCTTCTGCATCCTACTCACTTTTCAGGAATTTGATACGTCAACGATGGGACCAGACTGACGAAAATACTGCTTTATAAGCATGGACGTGAAGGAAAACACCCTCACGCAAAGTACACATCACATCCCTAACATGGAAATGAAATATTGCGCTGGCCTAAAATAAACTATTTATCTACTTTATACAAACAAATTATATTACAACTAACACACTATGCTGCATACACATTTAGTACTCTACTTTTTCTTTCAAACAATGCAAAGAGAATACACATACAAATGCACTGTCACACACGCAAGAGTAGGAAGTGTTAAGGCACAATACTATACCCTTACAAACAAACACACTAGAGAAGGAAAGAAATTTTGAAGGAAATGATGCAAACAGACACACACACACACACACACACACTAAACATACAAACAAACAATTTATAGCACATTGATTACCGTAGTCTCTTTTCTTGAAATGTGGGTAGTCCTGTAAAAGGTTGTTTTGTTGTGACCCAGTCACCTTTAACATCTATGAGGATGACCTCGATTCACTGCAGGCTTGACAACTGGATATGGACTGTTTCTTCAGAAGGAGAAAGAGAAAACCTTTGTGTCTACTCTACATTCATTGTCTCAACCTTGTCTCTGTTGCCTTTGCTGCTCTCTTCTTTCTTCTTTTTCTTTCTTGATTTCGTCATGGAAGACCTCTTCTATTAGATATTGTACAACATTCCCACATTCTCTTGTTAATCAGTCTTTTGAATCAGGTTTTGCCCGATGAGGTGCAAATGCATTTATTCAATCTTGTTTAGTCAGAATGTTTGTTACTTTGTTAACGAGTCAAAGATGAAAAGCCAGACTGACAAACATACCGCTTTCTATGCCTCAGACAAGGGTGAGATGGTACACATCCCTATGATTTCATAACGTGAGCATGAAAGAAAACATGGCTAAGAGTGATAGAACGGAGAAAGAGTTATATTCATATAGTGTCAATAAAAACAACAACAGTCACCATTTTGTTCTACAAATATTAACAATTTTACTCATAAAAAACTTTTCAAATACAGAATACAAATCAACCATTCAGCGATTTCAGACAAGGTAGACGTTTACAAGGTTGACAATGTCTTAGGGTCAGAGAGAGAGAGAGAGAGAGAGAGAGAGAGAGAGAGAGAGAGAGAGAGAGAGAGAGAGAGGTATTAGGCAATATTGGATCTAAGCAATGCACTCAAGCAGCAGTGATGTTGAAATTGGATCAAGTTCACGTGACTTTGGTGCACTCTTCATCATGATCGTACATACTAAATCTTTAGAGACAGGTTCAAAAATGCTGAAATTCTGTATCGCAACTATATGGTGATGACGAGTCAATTGAAATTGTGTTGTCAAGCTTAACTCTAATAGTTTGTACCTTGTCAAGGAATAAATTTGCAAACAGGTACGGAAGATCTACTGGAGAGAAGGTAATTGGAAGTGGTGTACATTTGTTCCTTGACATTAGTTTCTTAGTTATTTCGAAGAGCTCTTTGCAGCTGGAACCTTCCCATGATCTTAGTACTGTAAATTGGATAAAATGAACTATGTTTGTGATGTTCTCCTTAGCGGCTTCATAGAGTTGCTTATAAATAGTGAGTCTGGTGGAAAGCTAAAACCTCTCAGCTTCTCGGCAGTCTCTTTTAGCAGTGCGTAGCTGGTCCCTAACACTGCTATACCACAGAGAACACTTTTGAATTGATACTTGGTGGCATGGACATGTTTTTCAAGCAATGATCATGGGCAGTTATCAAATTGTTCTGCTGTAGGAGGTATACAAGTTTTTAGGTTTGCTTGGAGGTCATGCATTAGTTTCTTTATATTTATCATACGGAGGTTTCTCTTAGTAGCGAATAAAGGTGGAGGGTTAGGGACTGATATGTCCAGGTAGCATATAATGCAGAGGTGATCTGATGCAAGTTCAAGGGATACAAGGGTGGACCGTAGAGTATTATCATCAGGTCTATGAAGAATTAAGTCTAAAATGTGACCACGTTTATGGGTGGGTTGGTTAACTGACTGTTTAAGGTTGAAAACACAAATACAGATTCCTTGAAAGTTTCATAATCATGCACCAACTTCTTGGCTGAGTACCATCTATAAAAAAAAATCTGCTATTTTTATCTAGCAAATTCGACACGAGTTTGTCCAGTTACTTTTTCTTAGATAGTTTCTGAATTTTTGCCGATCAGCTTCAGGGACTAACTCATAACCCTTTAAGATGTATTCTTTGACCGCATCATAGTCACCACTTTGGTGAACTGACAGCGAATGGTAAATATCACTAGCCTTACCAGCAAGTTCACATTGTAATAATTTAGTCAAATGCTCCCATGGCCATTTCAAATTTCTGCAACTTTTTCAAAATGAGTGAAATATTTGTATACTTCTCTTTCTCTGAAAGGGGGTACTAACATAATGTTCTTTGCAAAATCAAATCTTGAATTTGGAGTTGAAGTATGAATGTACTTTTTTTTACTTGCCATCTCTATTTCTTCATTCTACATTGTTATTCCCTCTCTTACTTCTCACTTTGCATCCGCATCTGTTTTTCTTCTTCATCAAACTGCATTTGTTTTTCTTCCTTATCTAACAGCATTTGCGTTTGTTGTCCTTCCTTATCTGACTTCAGTTGCATTAGTTTTTTTCTTGTAATTGCATTTGTCATTTGTTTTCTTCCTTACTTTCCTAAAGTTCGAGCTTCCTTAACTCGAATTCCATTTTTGTATTTTAATTTTAATTCTTTTACTTTTAGATCACAGTCTGATACAGACTAACTGATTGAAACGAAAGCACTTTTATCAAAAACATATTTTTCTACCAAATATTGAACAAAAATATTTATTATTTCTTGTTTCATTAAGTAAGCTTTCGCTTCGAAAAGATCATATTTTCTGGCAAGTTGAATTAATTCATCCTTCTTGAAATCGTCCAATTCTTCCTGAGTTGTTGATCTTACCAAATTTTTTAAAATAAAAACTAGAGGAATTCAAATGGAAAAAAAGCACAAAGTTTTCTGAAATATTTTAGCCAAAGTTCAAATATCGCGGACAAGCTACCCAATTCTTTGTTACGAGTTTAGACTCTAAAATACGGTTACAAAGAAAGAGTGAAAACAACAAGCTTTGTAAAATTTAACAAATAATTCATTTCCCTGTAAAAGATTGTAAAAATGGACAAAGAACTTATAGTTCTAAGAATCAAATTCGAAAATAATCCAAGAATAATCGACGAATTACAAAAGACCTTGTAATGAAAGGTTCTAACAGATTTAACTTTTCCTGTTGGAAAATCCAAGATGGAAGACAAAGACGTATGATGTAGTTGGTGCTGTGTTTATCTACAGTTACTTGTAAAATCACAAGATTTAACAATCCGGTGTTGGAAATCCGAATAAGATATTGATAAACAGTCTTTGTCCATGAATTTTGTATGAGCACATTACAATATTTCCAGAGATACGATTCAATCCTATTAATCCAAATGAACTGAATAATTATTAACAGGGATTAAAAAACGTGGCTACTAAAAAGAAAATGACTTAACGTCATTTGTAAAAACCCATAACTAACTATATTTCACTGAAACAAAGATTATATCATATTGTAATACACAGTTACAATCCCCAAATTGTGAAATCACGAAAACGGAGGAGTCATGACCCTTCACTAGAACCATCTTGACCTTGACAAGAACCAATCATTTAAAAAAGATCTAAAAAAAATACATGTTTATGTGGTTACCATTAACTTTGAATCACGGTCTGAATCTAGGTCAACATTACTTGTTTGCCAAAGAATAATTCAGTCAACCAATTTTCTGAAAAAAGCATCGTCTCTAGTGTATACATTTACATTACAAAAGCATGCAATGAAAAGTAAAATAGAATTTAATATATATCAGATAGGAAATTGCAAACGTTGGCAATATATTCCATATTTTTTAATAATGTTCTTACCCGTTTGATTATGGTTTTATTGTATTATTATATTCATGCAATTTATTCAGATTGTGTTTTAATGCACTTGATTATAATTTACATGGAATCAACATAATTTTGACAAAATTGACTAATCTAAGTGTCGTTCATTACATATGCAGAATACTCCTTCAACATGTCAGAAAATAAATCATGCGAGGATACAATGTCAGAACTGATCTGTGATAGTAAATGCAAGGATTGTACTTTAACATGTTTTCGTTGTCAGTAGAATGGGAAGCTATTCTGATATGAGAAGCATTCCTAGTTTGATATGTTGCCTTGTGTAATTATGAAATGTCTTTTCTTCTTATTCAGCTCGCTAAACTTCTTGGAGTGAAAATACAAGATGAGGCAACGTTGCAAATATCATCTTTACTAATCGAAGCTGGAGGTGACATAGGCAAGAAAAACAAAGCTGGAAAGACGCCTTTGGATCTGTGCACTGATGACAGGACAAAAAATTACTTGAAAAAGTCAGTGGACAATTTTAAATTCTTTGCAGTGAAACATGGTAGAAAGTTGCTGCTAATCTGAAAGCACACACACACACACACACACACACACACACACACACACACACACACACACACACATATATATATATATATATATATATATATATATATATATATATATATATATATATATATAATTAAAAGTTGTGCGTACATGACTGAATGTCGATCTGCTGCTCTATCTATCCTTTTTCACTTTATTACCATCATTTTAAAGTTTAATATGCTAGACACTGAAAGTGATGTACCATTAACTTGTGTTTATGTAATGAATTTATTCGACATTTATTTAATTAATACATACTGAGTTATACATTTCTTCACGTTCAGACATTTTCTTTTTGTATTGTTCTTTAATTATGTGCATTGATGATGCTGCAAACACCCTTTGTAATATTGTAATTTTTGCTTTTATTTTTGGGTAGGATTGCGGAGCAAGCAAAAACCAAAACATTTGCGACAACACAGAAAGGAATAACTCTACCCCCTTACTGGGAGAAAATGGATAAGAAGGAGGCTTTGAAGCGAGTGATGTTAAACAGCACTGACACGTTGCAAAAAAGAGAAATGGAGAGTGTCGAGACCATATTCAAGCATACTCTTCCACAATCACAAATTGTCCGAATTGAGCGCATCCAGAATCCATTCCTATGGGAGCATTACTTTCTGTAAGTGAGATGAACACAAACATGCAACATACTTTAAACTTTCTTCAAACATGCATGATCATTTTTGACGAGAGTCGGGAAACATTATCTTGAACAAAAGTAGCAATAGGTGTCACTTGAGCGTCAAGGGGAATTCAAGGTGCATGGAACACTTAAGCGTCAGAGGGGGGTGTTTGTGCACTTTACCCTCAAATATGGCACTTGAGCCACACGAGGACACTATACCCTTAAGGGGAATTTAACACAGAAAGAGTTATCGCTTCAGAAAGCGTGTATGGGTTCGAGTAGTGTCAGATGGAACAGTTTGGCTTTTCCACCTTTGTGTCCTGACGCAAATCTGTTGACTTAACCACCCGTGATTTGGCAAATAAGCAACATACAATAAGTAAACCATGGAGGCTCAATCCATAAAAGTATTTAAAACACTCACATGTTCTTGATACTTAGTATCGTATCTATATGCAGGCAGCCGTTTCTAGATCGATCAATACTTCCCAATTTATATTAGCTTGCCTTGTGATTACATCAGTTACTTACAACTGATGCTATTAAATCAAATCAATCGATATTGCATGCCGTAAATTTAGAGAGTGATAAACTATTATTTTTTTATATTTATTTGCACCGAATTAGAACAATTTTGCTAATGCAAGAAACTATATGAACATATTAGTGTGAAAGTGCTGGAAACAATTTATAACTATGTTTACCATCACACGAAGCATAACTAGTCATGCCATATTTTTTTATAAATATAAGCTGATAATGGGAGGGGCCCATCACGAGTTTCCAAACATTGTCTTAATGACAAGGACGTTGTTTTTATTTACAGTGACCATGACAAAAAAGAGCCGAACTATCTGACACAAAATTACTGGTTCGAATTCATGTTTAGGACAAACGTTTGGCGAATGTAAAAGTTGAAATCAAATTCGATGCTGCAAAGTCGATTTAAATATATGGTACGTGGCACGCATACTCTTTCAATCGTATCAGAACTTGATATTGACTGCAGACGTTAGTTGACATCCTACGAACACTCACCCTACAATTAGCCGCTTGTCAAAATTTCAAAAAACTAATTCAAAAGCACAGCTTGGACTGAAAGATAGCCTTTATATTAAAGAATTACTGTGGATTTTAATGGCAAAAATCGATTGACTCTCAAACTAATTTGATTGTGTTAATTAAAGTTCCAGAAATCGTCCTAAACTTCTAAAGGACTGGGATTTAAAGCATGTGGTAGAGAAACGCCAATCACTATTTGACTGTATGATATAGATTTAACAAAACGGCAGAAAAGATGTCTTACGCGTTTTCAGAGAGCTATTCAGATCACACTGATACACTGATTAACATTTGAGTGACCTTAGAAGTGGAACAAAACAAATAGGGCATGCATATGAAGAGAGCAAGAAGAATCTACATGATATACAGTTAGAAAATTAGAGTCTCTAACCTTATCGCCCACTAGTTACACCTTACATATATTAAATGCTCTGACATTGGAACGCAACAAATGCAAAGGTATCCTTTCACTAAGAATACTGTAAAACACATATACTAGTGTTACGTACTGGTCCAAGTGCTCTACCATGTCTTAAATGCAGCATCGAAGTCAAATCACATAATCAGCTCTGCAGGCCATGTGATTCTGGTCACTAATCTACCACCAGTGATGCAACAACAACAATAATGGTAATACAGCAAAAAGTATTTTGTACGTAAGCATAATATAAAACTACAAGGAGGTGCAAGAAAAACTGAAATAATTTTAGATATTAGACGTGTTTGGAACAAACAGTCGTAGAAATTAGGATGAAAATAAACTGTCGTTGTATTAATTATTGCTACTACAGCTGATAAATAAGTTCGTGACCGAGTACAGCAAACACAAGTACCTGAATTCAAATTTCATATGCGTAGTGGCGAGTTAACAAATCTCATGGCAATTATCTCAACCGGAACCCAGATACAAACCAGGCAAAGACACTCAATAAAGGTTGACAAATATGCTTACTAGACTCTCATCGGTGTTACGAAACCTTGTACACTCTAAAGTTAACTGGAATCACATCGATGTTACAAAACCTTGTCTACTCTGGAGTTAAAGCAGATATCATCCTATATGTGTATCTGGTTATGCCGCTACGTCATTACAAGAATGGATTTAAAACTACTACACCGTGGATGCATGGCAGTGCTCATTCAATAATAAACCATAACAACACCAGTGCCATCAATGATGAAATTGACAGAAGGGTATTGAAAAGAATCGTTAGACATTGGAGAAATACACAGGGATGAACTATCGAAAGATGTAGCCAAGTTCAGGAACGTATCTAAAAAAAACATCAACCGTTTCATGGATCCAGTTGCAAATCAAAACTAGAATGGGTTCCGCCAATGTCAATGATGAACGTAAATAATTTTACAAGTCTTAGCTTGATCTATTAGACGGGCTATGTTCACCATGATATCAACTGCTTCCTGAAACCTTTCAGTCGGGTAAGAGTGAGTTGTGAACTTTCTTATTTGATGGACAACAAATTCTAGAACTGACGAAAAAGTAAGATATCAAACAATTGTTATGAGTAAAGTTATGTTAAGTGTCTGGTAGACATGGTCTGGTCTCGAGTGAGACCTATCTTCTACACAAGAGGAAGTGTTAACACTCTAAAGGATTTTGATCGATGGTTCCGTTGAGTGCTGCATTGCTTACGATACCAACGAGTAAACGCTTGGCTAGCTGTCTTTGGAAAAGATTATCTTCAATCTTGGATCAGAGGCTTGGAGCAGCAGTGTAGGTTTCCACTTCCACTCGTCGTTTAGGATAATTGGAAGTTGTTCTGCTCAAAATGTCACAAATGTTTACCACTTTGGGTAACACTTCAGGATGGAACTCATAGAGTCTGGCTTCTTTGTAGTCGCAAGCATGAGCCATCAAATGGAAAACGGTACTGCTTCGTTTCTGTCTCAGGCAGACATTCATGCTATTCAAAAGATTCTTTTCTTGCAAACACAAATTAATTGCAAGTAACCAATCAGTTCTAAAATGCGTCATTGTTTGATTTTGCTGGACGATCATTAAATATTGCGACTGTGGGAGGTCAGACTTCACTTTTGATGAAGTTTTCATATTTGGGTGTCCTGAAAGAAATCTACAATGTTTGCATACCCAAAGATACAACGAACATACATCAATGTAATTGATTTCTACTTGAAATTTGTCCACGTCGTACTCCAAGCATTTGACATTCTTTCTTGTTCGTCCTCCGAATAAATTGACGTGTAGGTCCAGAGGTTCTAACTGTTCATTATGTGTCTAAACATGGAATCAATCGTAGTTGTGCTTCCACATTTCTACCACTCGGTTTCCTTATTGCTCAAACTTTAGGCATTGTTGGTAGGTATTCTTGTAGAATTGTTCATAGGTTATGTCTGAGGATTGAGTTTTCGCATAGCTTTGGCAGAGTATAGGCAATTAATGAATTGGGAAGTTTGAGAAGTTATGATAGCCAGTGTGTTTTTGGGCATGGCTTTGTTACAGAACACTAAGGAGAAAGATTTGGTGATGGTAGTGGCTTCCTTAAAAATATCAACCTCTCCGTGCTCCAGAAACAATGGTCTAAATGATCCAAGACAACGGCGTAAATATCCACATAGGATCGGCAATAATTTAACATTTCCTGAAAGTAAAAGGGGCAAGAAGCATATGAGTGATAACAAGCGTAGAAAGCTTCTGGTTCTTCGGTGTGCATATTGTCGGGGTCGTAATAGTGATTGTCAGACAAATACAGGAGGACCACGTATTGATTGGCTCCAGTATTGAAAGTGGAAAATGACATATGGCCATTTGTTACTCCAAACGTTTTAGGCATTCTACTCAAAGGTTTGGCCAGATAGCTCAATGAAGCTTCAAACTGTATTTGTCCCATTTTGCATGTTGATGATTTTGGCTATGTTTATGATGTCTTTGGGGTATTCGGTGCTTGATGTGAATAGTATTTCAGAAGAAATTTCACTGCAACATTGTGAGCTATCACCGTAACCTAGTGATGGCAGTCTGCTTAAAATTGGATATCCTCTTCGCTCCAAGTGTCATCGATAAATGTGGACTAACACCAAATCTTCTACGAATGTTTCTTTTGGTACATGTATTCTGTTCAACCGTACTACCCAATGTATGTAAAGGCATTGTCTAATTACGAAAATTAATGATATAGTACAATTGAAGAGATAAATATATGTTGGAAGACAATTATATCTAAAGAGGGTCTTGCTATATGGAGATCCCGTGAGACGATAGATAAGGAAGATAATAAAACTAATGAGATGCCAATTATTTGAATTAGATTTGGCTAACAAATTAAAAAGGCCTTTTATAGGCCATTCAAATCACTATGTAAAGAAACTTATATTCGCCATTTAATTTATGTATGTCTTTGTCTTTCTTTTTGTTTGTTTATGTGTTTATTCATTCATACGTTTCCGTTTGACCCTACGAACCCCTTCTGATCCCATAAACCATTTTTTAAGCTATAAACCATTTCCATGTTAAATATTCCATTCCCCTTTAGGCTATAGTGTTCCATGCATGTTTAATTGCCCCTGAAATGCGTCTGAAACAGATTGTCTCTTGTTTTAAAGCGTCATTAGATTTCAACCTGTCATAAAGTTTTACTTTAATATATGGATATAGTGTATTATACGTCATTGACATGTACGCCATTACAGTAGAGTGTGTGTCAAGTTGAGCATTATACAACTTTATGTTGTTGTTGTTGTTTTGGGATTTAAGGCCATTTTCAGCACAAACAAGGCTATACATGGCAGCCGGTATAAATGGTGAAGGAAGATCTCAAGGAAACCCTGGTAAGAATCACACATCCACTGGAAGCTGCTAGCAATCTTTCTCATGTACCAGCATTGGCTAAGCCCGAGACTCGAACCCACACAAAAATATGTGAGATGTCAGCTGTCTGTTACGGTGAGTGCTTTAGACCACTAGGCCACTCAGGGCCTCTCAAACAGTTTTTAAACGTATGAACCATCTTCAGTCTATCCATATTATCAAACACAAATTTGGTTTCAGTTCCAAATTCTTGAATTTCACTAATGTTCACAACTATTCTTAAAATGTATTGAACTTAAACGATTCTTTTTTTATCTGGTGCAATTTGATTACATTAATTGACAGCTCGATCACCATTTGCCAATCTTTCTTCTTATGCTTTGGAGAGTTTTGAAGGCAGAGGTCAGTTTGACCAAAACCTGTTGAGACATAATTTTGATAATTACACGCTGAAAAAAAAACATAATTTAGATATGGTTTGTGAACGTTAAAATATTTAACTAAATATTGCTTTGAAATTACACCAAATATTTGGCTATGCCTTGCATATCTATAATCTTTGATACATTTTCCACATAAAACTCATTGAAAGTAATGTATTTTTACTGCTTGCCCTCTGACCTATTCTTAACTTTACGTGATGCATCTCTCACAGCAAAACATATAGAGTGGTCAATGAGTTGGTTTTTCTTATTTGATCTCAGGTGGGTTTTAAGTTTAACAACTTAGAAAGACCTTACTTCATAATTTTGGTTGTGGTGGAATCAGAACAGGATTCGTAAACGTCAGTATGTAGTCGAAGATCAGGCTCTGAATGTTTTGTTATTGTGAAAACAGGATATACATGTATTTTCATTTTGTGGTTCATACACATGACTGAAATTTGTTGATTTTTAAAAATATTTAAATATTTCTTATGCTTTCTTTCTTTCTTTCTTTCTATCGATCTATCTATCTATCTATCTATCTATCTATCTATCTATATATATATATATATATATATATATATATATATATATATATATAATCTTTGCATGAAGTTTATAGAAATATTAATATTTGTTAAATGAAATAGACATACATTTACCGCACGTATTTTTTTTTTAATAATCGATTTTTACAGAACAAGAAGAAGGTTTGAGATACAATACGGTCCTGGGTGTGCCAATGAATTGGACCTGTTTCACGGCACAATGCCAAAGATCATTGAACCAATCTGCAACCAGAACTTTGATTTCCGACTCGCCGGAGATAGAGTTGGAACTCTCTTCGGTAAAGGTGCGTATTTTGCTCGCCATGCAAAATACTCAGATGGATATTCAGCAACAGACGAAAAAGGTCTAAAATACATGTTTCGCGCCAAGGTTTTGGCTGGAAATATGACCGTTGGAAACAGAACCTATACTCGACCCCCACTGGTCAATCCTGCGGATGCCACTTCCAGGTTATATGACTCCTGCGTGGACAACGTAATCTCTCCCAACATCTTCTGTATTTTTGACCAAAATCAATATTATCCTGAGTATCTCATTGTCTACAAATAATTTTGTATTATAGACAAAAATACTGTAATTTATTTAAACATTTGGATACATTTGTTTTAAACAAAAGCTGACTGTGATTGGAGTATTAACTTTTTTTTTAAAGTTAGCTACGTGAGAGGCTTGAATTTCATGATTTATATTCTTCAGATCCTTTGGTGCCATAGATTACACATTATTTACTTTAGGGAAAATTATTTAACTTGTAATTACTTGATAAATGATATTCTTGGTGTACATAGGTTGTTTAATATTTATGTTTTTTTGTTTTTTCTCTTTTCCTTTGTTTATAAGCATTTTCACACAATAAATGACTATTTTTTTTAATACCATTTTAAAATAAATATTATATGAATAGAGTGTTTAGATACAATGTGATAACTTTTGCACTATTAAAATGTATTAAACATTCGATGTACGTGTTGATTAAACCATTTGACTGTTGAGGTCAATAATCGTAATTTTATATGTATTAATAGTTTAACAGTCAAGAAGCTGGAAGTGTAATATATTCTGGTTGAATACTGCTATTCTTTTCAATATATTTTTAAAATATAAATATTTTTGATAAATGCAAATATGCAACACCACAGAAAGTAAAGTAAATATCACTTCAAAATCCCTTGTCAAGGTATGTAAACGTAATGGTATATATACCATAGTAAAGTAAATATCACTTCAAAATCCCTTGTCAAGGTATGTAAACGTAATGGTATATATACCATAGTAAAGTAAATATCACTTTAAAATCCCTTGTCAAGGTATGTAAACATAATGGTATATATACCATAGTAAAGTAAATATCACTTTAAAATCCCTTGTCAAGGTATGTAAACGTAATGGTATATATACTATTGCTGCTGATAGCTTTTTTAATAAGACCAGGATGGGGAGATCACACATCTTACGTCACATGGAAGAGGACAGCTGTGTTTTCATTGGTTGGTTTTAACCAACAGCTTAGAAAGTTATATAATTTATGCTTGCCAGCCTCGTTTGCAACAACTGTCATTCATAGACAAATATTGCAGAGTACATATGCTTGGTATTGCAGGGTCTCCATTCAGTGATTTTCTATCGCTTATTTTGTATATAACATGTCGCTGAATTATGGTAAATTACACATATGTCGTAGTAAGAGTTTTTCGATTCAGTACAAAAGCAATGCAAACTGCACACTGTGATATTTTGCTGATAATAAACTCACTTGATACATATACTTCCACAGTGTTCATTTCATGATTCTTGTGACTTAGCATATCAGAGAGAGAGAGAGAGAGAGAGAGAGAGAGAGAGAGAGAGAGAGAGAGAGAGAGTGCTGTGTCAATGCACCTTATCTACCTACCCCACCACCCCCTCCCCCAAAAACAAAATTACCCGAGTAACTTGACAATCAAAAATCATTTTATAAAATAAGAACCAAAATTATCATAGTACCGCCTTCTAATTATAATATTTAATATATCTATTCATTTTAAAAAGGTATAAAAAGTGAAACCAGTGAAGAAGGATCATTTACACTGATAATTGTCATCTACCGTATAAACTCAAGAATAAGTTGAATGCAACTGCAAATAGCATAAACCCTGATCTGCCAGCAGATCAGTACAATTAGTTTATAATGATCAGTAGAATACATAACTTATATCCTAGAATACATAACTTATATCCTTGTATCTTGGGACAAGAGATGGTCAATGTATCTTGGCCTTGGAGGCATCTTATACGTGGTCATGTGTGGTACATCAAATGAGATGGTCTGATGTTGACTGCAGTTGGATACAACTTATACATGGGCATATGTGGTGTATCAAAATCTGTTTCAAGCTTGATTTGAACAATAATAATTTACGATGAACTTGGACACATAAAGTAAATCTTCACAAAAGTGAATGACATAAAAAGAGCCATTTTTTATTTCTAAATATATGTCATAATAACATTCCAAGAATTAAAAATTGCATGGCTACGATAAGAATTCTTTTGAAAATATATAACCAAACAGTCGCTTTGTAAGAGAATATAACCTTGTTTGGCTAGAATTTACAGCATATCTAACTATCGCCATGCTCTACTCGGTCATATTTAGTTCTTCCCCTTTGTAGCCCAATTCCAAGCCATGTTACACGGGTTAATTTTCTTTTGTATATACATGGTGATGTTTGTCTTGATCATCATCATCGTCATCATCATCAATCTATTGACCTAGTGTGGTCGTTGATGTGCTGTGCTACTGAATATCTGACCAGTTCCAGACACCTGTCTCGATCATGTGCCCATTCCTGTGTCTCAGCAAAACTTTTTTCTGGTCCATTCTGTGATGTTGTCAATCCACTTTTTTCTCTGTCTACCTCTCCTTCTACTACCCTGAACGCTGCTCTGCAGAACTGTTGTGTATAGACTGTGGCTCTAGTGACATGGCCATACCATTTCAGCTTCCTCTTTTTGATGATGGTGAGGAGGTCTTCATATTGGCCAATTTGTGCCTGATAGTGTTACGCACTTCTTCATTTATGATGTGGTCCATGTAAGAGATGTCAAGGATGGTTCTGTAGCATCTCATTTCATGTGCCTGGATTCTGCGTTGTAATTCTGGTGTCAGGGTCCAGGCCTCATGAAGACAAACCGATTGAGATAACTAGTGCTCTCAATAGTCTGATTTTGGTTTTCAGACAGATATTCCTGTCTCTCCAGATGGGTCTTAGCTTTGATGAATCTGCCGTTGTTTGTGATGCTCATGACAACATTTCTGCTCTTGATCACTCTTTGGTGATCATGGAACCAGTATATTTGAACTGGCTCACTGTTTCCAGTTCATGTCCTCTGACTTTAATCTTGGTTGAGAATTGTTTGCCACTATTTGTCATCAGCTTTGTCATCTCAGTGCTTAACAAAATATCAAATCTGGAAGATGTTTCATCCTAGTTCTTCACAAAAGTGGCAAGCTCATCTTCACTGCCTTACAGCCCTTCAATGTAATCTGTAAAGCGGAGGTTGGCAATGTTATGCCCTCAAATGCTGACTGTCCCACAGTTGTTTTCCAGGGCTTTGCTCATTTCTGTCTAAGTAGATGTTGAAAAGCATGGGTGACAGGTTGACCTACTCCAATTGTTGTCTGGAACCAGTCCCCCACAGAACGTTGAGCAATTACTGCACTGGTAGCTATGGCGTATAGCTGCTTGATGAGTCAACTTTTGACTCATGTTGCACTTCTTCATTGTGGCCCACAATGCCTCATGCCACACTCTGTCAAATGCCTTTTTACAATCTATGAAAACATGATATATGTCTTGTTGATGTTGCGAGTACTTTTCACACAGAACCCTGAGATTGAATATTTGTTCTGTTGTGCTTCTTCCACTCTGGAGTACAACCTGTTCTGCAGTGATTACTTTTTCTGCTGGTGTTTTCAGTCTGTTCAAGATGATCTTCAGCATCACCTTACTAGCATGGCTGATCAAACTGATTGTTATGTAATTTTAGCACATCCGGAGATTGCCTTTTTTCAGGAGTGTTATAATCAGTGACTGGGACCACTGTGTTGGCCATTTACCTGTCTGCCATATCTTGTTGCATATTTTTGTTAGAAGCTCTATCACTGACCCCTCCCCCCAATTTTGTTTTTAAAAAAACAAATAATTCTTGATAATTTCAGCTGGGATGTTGTCTACTCCAGCTGCCTTCCGATTCTTCAGTGCTCTTATTGCTGACTCCACCTCTTCTTTGACAATGGGGAAATCATCATCATTTGAGAAGTTTGGAACTTGAAGCACCTCTGGGTCTCCTGGTGACTGATGGAGTTCTTTGCAATACTCAGTCCACCTGTCTGTAGTGTCATTCATTTCTGTTAGGCATTTTCCATTTTCGTCTAGAATGGTACTAGCTCTTGGTTGCTTCTGTCTGATGAGGTCTTTCACACAATTTGGAATGCCTTTCTGCTGTTTTTCTTTATCATACTGTTCTGTATTTCTGTGCACCTTTGTCCAATCCAATCTTGTTTAATTTCTTGAAGTTTTTTTCCCCCTGATATTCTTTTTTATTTCTTGGTACTCCATTGCCCCTGTTGTGTGTGTGGTGTGTTTAAGGTCTCTTTGGATATCACACAACTTCAGAATCTCTTCTGTAACCCAAAGTTTCTTCTTTGGTCGATGGAGGCCTGTGATGTCCATGGCAGCTGCTGTCATGACTATATCAAAAGTGTATGTTATCTCTTTAACATCATCACCCATTGTCTTGATAAGTATATGTATATACTGTTAAGAGCTAGGATCACGTATAGTTTCTAGATTGTAGCCATGGGGCAACTCCCTACCCCAATGATAATTTCAAAGAGATTCAAGCATATCGGTTTACATGAGTACCTCTATAATCGCTAAGTACAAAGTTTCACGGCCTCCGTGTACTAAACTCTTGAAGTACCTACACAATTTGTAATAGTTGATATTTGCACGCCCTCCACACCTACCCTATGTCAAACCTAAGGGGTAGATAAGTTAAGAATTTATTTGAGACAACATTGTGCATACATCTAAATTAACATATGAAAAAGTATTTTAAAAATAAACGATTTATATATATATATATATATATATATATATATATATATATATATATATATATACCTTGTCATGTGGCCATTTGAATTTCATGCTTGATATAGCAATTACCAAATACTGGTAAGTATCTTAAATGTGTGCACATGTTCCAGAAAGATTTGCATGCAGCAAAATTGCACGTTTTAATAAATATATAACATCATACTGACAGATTGTCCGTCAGTGTTAATACAGATCTGGTGTTTATGTTTTGATTTATCTGATTGCGGTGCATCTAGTAAACTGTGGTTTTCCGTTCATATTAAAATCAAAGTTATACCCAACAGCGGAGGTGGTGAAGTTATATTTGTGTACTGTGGACATATATAAAGAAACAGAAAAAACTAAATCCTTTTATAAATGTGGCACATATTGGACTAGATTGTGCATAAATGAACATGTATCAGACCACCTATGCCTCACGTACCACCTTGACTTGTCACTAAACAACCACTTGTATACACTTCAAAACATAATATCAGCTAAATAACATAACTTATTTGATAAACGGCATTATTTCATGCCTAGCAATGGTACAAAATATAACTGCTGAACAACTCTACATTTGCCTGCGCTCAATACCTGATAGGCATTCCCCTTCCCCCAACCTTCGCTCGAGTCTTTGTAAAGTAAAATGCTCCATGGTACAGCAGTATAAGTTACATGCTTCTAAGAGGGAACTCCGTAATGCTGAGAAACAGTGTGTGATAGTACTCAAACAGATTTACGAAGGTACCAAAAGGAATGTCACAAATGTAGTCCATGCAGCAAAATCCACCTAGGTAAGTACAAAATTCACTAATAGTATCAACTGCAAACAACAATTTTGCATCACGGCCAAATTGTTGGCGAACGAACAAATCTACATCACTTCAAACAAACACCGCCCACACCCCCTCAGACAGTCTACCAGATCAGTTTGCTAATTTCTTCCACGATAAAGCGAAAAACTATCAGAGATCAACTCAACAGTATTGTACCACCTGAGTCGTCATCACCTTACAGAATAATCTTCAACCTCCATTCACAACATTTCAGCCTGAATCATTCATGAACTATGAAACGTATACATATTGTTTTTAATTAAAAAGAAGCAAAACTTGCTGAGTTTTGCTTAAATGAAATATTTATAAAATGAGTGGTATATCAAAGATACATAACAAATACTATACATATATTTTAATGAAATTGCCCTTGCCAGAGTACTGAAAGTACTCTTCTGAAAGTATTTAATGACATTCTCTCTGCTTTGGATAGTGGACAGATTACTGTCCTCGCTTTCCTTGATTTGTCTGCAACATTTGAGTCAATAGCCCATGATATATTACTTCACCATTTCCAGCATGTATTTTGTCATTTACAATACAGCCTTACTGTGTTTCAAGTCCTACTTAGTCAACATTACACAAATCGTATCTGCAAATGGAATACACTCCAGCCGGGTTGATCTATGTTGTGCTGTTTCATAGGGGTTTGTTCTTGGACCCGTTCCCTTCATTCTGTACACTCAGTAGCTCTCAAGTGTTATAAACATCATCCAGTGTACGCTGATGACACCCAGATATACAATTCTAGCCACCAAACTGAAGCTGATGCTACCATCCAAGAAATAGAGAGGTGTATTTCTGATGTGAAATCATGGATGACGTGTAACAAACTGCAGATGAATGATAATAAAAATGAGGTCATTCTGATCACAACACAAAGACTTTCTCATTAAAATATTTTACCTCAAACAATAAATATCAGCAACACTAACATTAAATTCACAGTCAGTATGAAACCTAGGTGATACTCTAAACAGTTCTCTCACATTACACCAACATGTCATGAACATATGCAAGGCTGCATATCTTGAGACACATCAGTTCCATTCGCAAATATCTTTCAGTTGATGCCACTAAAAGACTTGTGCGTTTATTTGTACTTTCAAGACTGGACTTGTGTAATCAATTCTGTCTGGTTCATCTCAATATCTACTACGATAAAGTTAGTAAGCTTATATCAGGTATTATTTTATCTGCATTGTTCCACTAACCTTACTTTTTCGACCATGACAAATAACACGAGATTCTGGCGACAATTCATTTTACCAACAAAGGCTTTCTTTGCCAAATTTGTATATTCTATGACACGTAATGAGATGTTTAATAAGATACATTTACGTTTGCTGTTAAGGCAGTAATGTCCTTTTATGGCAATCGAAGAAATAAGGGGTCTCACTAAATACCCCAAGACTCTCCAATAACACCTTAGACTTTACATAATCCCCACTTTAAATTTCAACAACAGCACAAAAGACAAAAAAAAAACAAAAAACAACCAAACAAACAAACAAAAACTGCGAATATTTAGTGATATTTTGTGTAACAGGAAAATTAGTAAGGTCAGCAGTTGCCAAGGGAAATAACTCCTGTTTTGACGAAGAGTGTTCCAGTACAGTAACGTGAATATATATCAACATTTATGAATAATTAGCAATACATGTACCACAAATAAGTCGTTAATTAAGTGAAACAAAATAGCAAATTTATTGTATATAAAATTATTTATCTCAATAACAATTTAACTATTCCTCCATTCCTTTATTTTGACAAATAATAACATAGAGCATAAACAATTCAAATAAATGAAAAGCATGGTGCATTGTCATAGTTTCACTTATTTTATTTTCCCCACTCCTTTAAAAAATGTACATGCCAGTAAGAAATGGTTGTGCGCTCATTGTTTAAGAAGCTAATTATACTATGTTTGCAGTGCTCAACTTTCTTCATTTAAACCATCTTTCATGGTTGAAAAACAATTTTATCTGATATTTATTTAATCAAAATGAATTCAAACAGAATCTCAGCAGAGATGTAACGTATCAATTTGGAAAAAGAGACTGTTAATTGCCGCAAAAGGTAAAGATCAACATTTTGCAGCATTACCTCACACTTTTTTAATTACCATTTTCCCTATTTGCTTCTATTATTCTATTCTTTATGCGATTATAAAACTGTCTTTTATATACTACCAAATATAAGAAATGTTTGTGTCATTTGCCAAACATAGCCATCACTTTCTATTACAAAACAATGTGTTAGAAGGTGCCCTTTAAACCAACTATGAAACAAAATCCTCTATGCAAGAAACAAAATTAAATTCCACACTTATCACATATTTCATACATATTCACCTTACTTATAACTTTGTTACTAGCCATTACTATTTTATCATCTCATGGTACTTTTCTACTATATTAGTTTTATTCTGGCTTTTCTATTTAAGATGAAGATGCAGCATGGGGTGGAGAGTATTATGTAGTCACGATCATTTATGTCCCAAAACCGGACGCTTCAGATGGTATGGTTACAGTTGTATGGGACACAGGCAAGAAGTCAAATATAGGGCAGGGCTAAATGGGCAATATGACCTAAGGCTACTTGATAATGCTGCTTCAAGTAATGTATTTTGTTCTGTTAACCCTTCAATATCAAGCACAAACATACTGTATATGTAGATACATAATAACACATACTGTTAAATTATTCCAGAAATTATAGAAGAGATTTTCAGAGTAGAACCAGCAAGAAATATCCATTTTCATGTACATACTCTCAACATCTTCTGTATTTTCGATCACAATCAGTATTATTCAAAAAATCTCTTTGTACAAATGACCTAGATTGATGCCTTACTTGAATATTCTGACTTGTTTTACTCCATGTCATTTATAGTTCAAAGGATACTTGCAATAGCTAAGTTCAAGGAAATTAATATTTGTTACTTTCCCCAAAAAGTTATCACAATGTGTAATCGTTAACAATCACTTTTACTGTATGTAGCCTTTATTATTCTAAACTCTGAATTGTATTTAAGTATGAAATAGCATTTATTAAGTCGTCAAAACATATAACATAGTGTTTCTTATGATTACAAAGCAATAGTTTTGGTGTATGAAATAGCAGTTATTGAGTCGTCAAAACATATAACGATATCACCAACCCAAAATTGCTCAAGGTACATGATGACGATCAAAATCCTTTTTGTTTGAAGAAACAAACAAACATCACAAATTTTGTCTTTGCAAAAATTTCATGAAAAGCTAGTCTTTCTTTCCCAAATCTAATAATTTGAATAAGATATAGGTTCTAGAAGATATGAAGAAGAATTTCACTGATTACAAAAGTGAACTTCATAACCTTTGTGTAAAACTCATGGAGTACCTGAACTATTTATAATAGTTTATATGTGATCGTTTAGTAGCCATTACCGTAAAGACAACTGGTGTCTACAGACTGGCAGAATTATATATCTCTTTAGTAACCCTTTCCGTAAAGACAACATACAAGAACAGACAGGCAGTAGAAAATATCCCAGTAGTAGCTCTTACTAAAAGTTCTCTTTTCAGATTGGGAAGATGCTACTATCCATTATTATTCCTTGTACTGGTAACATAAAATCTGATATACATGAAATTTGGAAGCTATGATTCAGAAATCTTCATCTATAAACATTCTGTGTCTACTATGAGACAAGTTTCAATTTTATGCAAGGTCAATTTTTACAATCTATCACTGTTAAATATTTATCTCACAATAATGTCCTATCAAAACGTATTCCTCAAACATATGAATCAAAATTAGAATACTTTCCCAGATACACTGACTGCATAATGATGACGAACTTTCCAAACTACCCACAATCCTTTTGATAATCGACGATCTAAATCATTTCATTGTCAGATTTCATATTTTATCCAGCCTTAAAGGACACTTGATATCTTGAGCTGAATCTTATTGTAAATTCACACTTGAACTCCAAGAATTATAAATAAATCCTATATCAGCTCTATACATGAATTATTGCAAACATTGTTTTCGATGCCAACCTAACGTGTTCAATATACCATGAAACTTTGCAAACACTGACTAAGTAAGTGAACGATATATCAGACTTCGAAAAGCTCTCACTCATCAATTCAATTATCATATGTAAAACTAAATTTAAAAAAACCACACATTGTTCCAGAAAAAATGACTATCTCAGTCCACGGCATACATCATTTTGGCACATATACCGGTAATACAAAATGAAAATATACATGAAATATGGAAAGAAATATCTCAACCTTCTGAAGATTTGTATTTACTTATTTAAGCCATATTGCACAAATGTGTAGATTAACGCACATTCATTGATAACTATATAGTTATTTTGTGTGCATGTTTACCTATTATAATTTGTATGTTTATGAGAAGCTATTTACTTCAAATAAACAAAGATGGGCAGATTATCAGATTTCATCTCAAATACTCTATAGTCAAAAGTTTGATTTTAATATCTACTTCTAGAATAATTGACAGTGTGGGCTGATTTCATCTCAAATACTCTATAGTCAAAAGTTTGATTTTAATATCTACTTCTAGAATAATTGACAGTGTGGGCTGATTTCATCTCAAATACTCTATAGTCAAAAGTTTGATTTTAATATCTACTTCTAGAATAATTGACAGTGTGGGCTGATTTCATCTCAAATATTCTATAGTCAAAAGTTTGATTTTAATATCTACTTCTAGAATAATTGACAGTGTGGGCTGATTTCATCTCAAATACTCTATAGTCAAAAGTTTGATTTTAATATCTACTTCTAGAATAATTGACAGTGTGGGCTGATTTCATCTCAAATATTCTATAGTCAAAAGTTTGATTTTAATATCTACTTCTAGAATAATTGACAGTGTGGGCTGATTTCATCTCAAATACTCTATAGTCAAAAGTTTGATTTTAATATCTACTTCTAGAATAATTGACAGTGTGGGCTGATTTCATCTCAAATACTCTATAGTCAAAAGTTTGATTTTAATATCTACTTCTAGAATAATTGACAGTGTGGGCTGATTTCATCTCAAATATTCTATAGTCAAAAGTTTGATTTTAATATCTACTTCTAGAATAATTGACAGTGTGGGCTGATTTCATCTCAAATATTCTATAGTCAAAAGTTTACCGGTAATTCTGATATCTGCTTCTAGAATAATTGACAGTGTGGGCTGATTTCATCTCAAATATTCTATAGTCAAAAGTTTAATTCTGATATCTGCTTCTAGAATAATTGACAGTGTGGGCTGATTTCATCTCAAATATTCTATAGTCAAAAGTTTAATTCTGATATCTACTTCTAGAATAATTTACAGTGTGGGCTGATTTCATCTCAGATTATCAGAAGTTCAATTTTGATATCTACTTCTAGAATAATTTACACTGTGGGCCGAAAGTAGCCATGAAAATCTTTTGGAAATCGGGGCACATTGAAATGCACTCTGGCTAGCTCCTTCATGTCCCTGGCATCAAGTATCAATAGAAAAGCTTGGCGGCCTTCTTCGAAATCTGTGTCATTTACGGCTGATAGTA
Source organism: Unio delphinus (assembly GCA_029339505.1). Lineage (NCBI taxonomy): Eukaryota > Metazoa > Mollusca > Bivalvia > Unionida > Unionidae > Unio > Unio delphinus. The sequence continues at coordinate 6,017,280 of JAQISU010000084.1, read as the reverse complement.
TCACACCTAGAAATTAAAATTTTACACTGTGACATGTATGTAATCAACTGTAAAATGTTTTCTATCTATTTATCTATCTATCTATCTATCTATCTATCTATCTATCTGTCTGTCTGTCTGTCTGTCTGTCTGTCTGTCTGTCCGTCCGTCCGTCCGTCCGTCCATCCATCCATCCATCTATCTATTTATCTATCAGTAGCAAGTGTATATCACTGCTTCAACTCACACAAGCATATTAATTAAATAATTAGCTTAAGATATATACATTTAATTGTGAGAGCATTTCATTCATGAATAATTTAAATGATTCTTTGAAATCTCTAATCATGATATTACCACAACAACTAACACGATGTTATTTATGATATTATTACAGTGGTGTACATATACACAATAGTGTATGTATTCACAATAGTGTATGTATTCACAATAATGTTATGTATTCACAATAGTGTATACATTCACAATAGTGTGTGCATTGACAATAGTGTATGGATTCACAATATTTTATGTATTCACAATATTGTATGTATTCACAATAGTGTCTGTATTCACAATAATGTGTGTATTCACAATAGTGTGTGTATTCACAATAATGTGCGTATTCACAATAGTGTATGTATTCACAGTAGTGTATGCATTCACAATAGTGTATGTATTCACAATAATGTATGTATTCACAATAGTGTATGCATTCACAATAGTGTGTGCATTGACAATAGTGTATGTATTCACAATAATATGTGTATTCACAATAGTGTATGTATTCACAATAGTGTGTGTATTCCCAATAATGTGTGTATTCACAATAGTGTATGTATTCACAATAGTGTATGCATTCACAATAGTGTATGTATTCACAATAATGTATGTATTCACAATAGTGTGTGCATTGACAATAGTGTATGTATTCACAATAGTGTATGTATTCACAATAATCTGTGTATTCACAATAGTGTATGTATTCACAATAGTGTGTGTATTCCCAATAATGTGTGTATTCACAATAGTGTATGTATTCACAATAGTGTATGCATTCACAATAGTGTATGTATTCACAATAATGTATGTATTCACAATAGTGTGTGCATTGACAATAGTGTATGTATTCACAATAGTGTATGTATTCACAATAATCTGTGTATTCACAATAGTGTACATATTAAAAATAGTGTACATATTAAAAAAAGTGTAGATATTCAAGAACCTAATCCATACTGAAGCCACATCTATTTTAAGTTTTGACTAGTGTTTAGTCTGTATAATTGATGATGATATGTGAAATATATACAGAAAGACTCAGGCAAGTTAATCATCCATGAAATACTAACAGTTACTCTGTCCCAGCATGGTGTAAAGAGTAGTGACAATCACTAATTAATAACTTATTTCACATAATTAGCCAGAAAAATCAAAAGTATTTCTGAAATAGTCAGATGTCTTTGTATAGTTATACACCATGTGAGTGAATTGTGTACATATTAGCCAGACATATGTAAAGTAATTTTCGATATTATAGGAATGGCTATTGGTTATATATGTAAAGAAGAAATACCATCGTCCTCCTCAGCTCCATTAGGGTTCGGAACAAATATTGGTTCTGAGGGATAGCAATTGTCTTCAGCCCATTCTAAAGTCTTCTTGGTTGTCAAATCCACCTTCAATACCTAGAAGACAATAACATGATACATGAGCGTGTTTTGCAGGGCTAAGAAATATAACCTTTTTTCAATTTAATAAGGCTTATGATGTGTCATGTCAAAAATTTTAAAAACAGCAAATTGAGTAAAATATTTGGTATATTAATTAAAATTTCTTAAAGTCTATGCTATGGAGACAAACATTGCCAATATTATTAGATACATATTTCTTTTATCTACTATGGGACATGATTGGTTCACTAAGAATAATATCAGATAAAGAGCCAGAAGTGAGTCACACCGACTCAAAAAATCTCGTATCCCCCAGTAACAAATTATCTTACTGATATTCTTTTATTAAGCATCCATGGACGATATTGATTAACAAAATCAATAAGTCTGTCAGATATGCACCATACTGTACATACAGTTTTAAATAAGAATGATGATTCTAGCTTTGCATTCATACACACTTTAATGACAATTGCTTTTTAATTGTATAATTTGCTTCAATTTTTCAGACTAATTTCAGAAGTGATTCCTTTCTTTGAATGTATTTGAAATAGTACTGCTTTGTTTCCGTTATTGATTGCTTTATTTAAATCAAACTACTTTATAATGCATTCCTACTTTACATATTAAATATTTTAAAAAATCGTATTGTCTTTCCTTTATTTTCTGAGCACATTTGCCATTATATAATAATATTACATTCATATCATTGTTTTTGTTTTGTCATGTTAAAATAAAGTCATAATTGTACACTTGGCGCATGTCCGTATCAGGTGGATTGCTATTCTAATACTGAATTGTATAAAGCAATCACCTAATTTTAATTAACCAGTGTAGAAAGTTTAAAGATGAGATTTTTATATCAAAGAGTATGAGATAACTATAAAATGCTGATCATCTCATATGGTATGAAGCAAATATACCACATGAGATACTGATGGTCTGATGCAGTATGAAATAAATATACCAAATGAAATGATGGTCTGATGCAGTATGAAATAAATATACCACATGAGATATTGATGGTCTGATGCATTATGAAATAAATATACCACATGAGATACTGATGGTCTGATGCAATATGAAATAAATATACCACATGAGATATTGATGGTCTGATGCAGTATGAAATAAATATACCAAATGAAATGTTGATGGTCTGATACAGTATGAAACAAAAATACCACATAAGATATTGATGATCTGATTAAATGGGGCATATTCCACGATAACTTCATTTTGTTTGGTTTTCCAGTTAAAACATTGAGGAGTAAGGGTGTCAGAAACCAAGCTGACTGGGTTGGAAACCAAGATGACCGGGTCGGAAACCAAGAAGGCCGGGTCAGAAACCAATACGGTCAGGTTAGCCGATGCCACCTCAATTTCTTCACGAATTAAAAACATACAGCATGAAAGCTCACCCTACCTAAAGAGAGCATCCAAAATGCAAAGATTGTTCCCACACTGGCGAAAAATATGCATTATCAATAGACAATCTCATGCCCGTAAAATCAAGGCATTGCCATTGACAAATGAAATATACTAACTAATTGTTTTAATAAGGTTGGGCTCTCTCCTTCTAAAATATTGTTTTTTTATATTATATTTTGGCAAAGATGTTAATTATATTCTCACAGTTCCTCTGTGGTCATTCTACCATGCAGTTTAGATAAATGACTTGAAAAAGGCCAGCAGAAAACATACATTATAAATAATTATACATACATTATAAATAATTATACATACATTATAAATAATTATACATACATTATAAATAATTATATATATATTATAAATAATTATATATACATTATAAATAATTATATATACATTATAAATAATTATACATACATTATAAATAATTATATATACATTATAAATAATTATATATACATTATAAATAATTATATATGCTATATTAATCTAATTTGCATAATATAGTAAAAAGCAATATATACAATTGTTAATAAACTGCTTTAGAATAAGAAAACTTTTTGTTTGTTTTTTAGTTTCTAAAGCTTCACTCAAAATAAACTAGTTTACATTGTAACAGCCTTATAATTGGATTGGACAGCACATTTACAAATGCCAAGCACACCATACTGATCCTGTATTCTAACAACAGAGGTCACTTATGATGGGTGAGTAACCTCAGTGTTTAAGGATCAATTTAAAATACGAATGTGACAGTTTTACACTTTCATTTTTGGTGACGTTTTATATACAAACAAAATAGATTCTTTGTTCAAGTGGCAGTTAATATTATAAAAGATATTTATATCTATTTGTTGTTAAAGTAGTGTAATCCATATACTACTAGTATTTCTGGTTAATACAATTAATACAGTTTTAAATTAATTGCAATGCATTGTTTCGGGCATGCTCCTTGTTACGTTGTAGAATTAAACCAGATTTTAACATCTGTATGTTAGACCCTGAAGCTATAATTTCTCACCGTCAAAATGCATGAAGCTGTCCAGCCAATTAATTGACAGCCTTAAAACTAGAGACCTGCACATTATTTTTGCAAAGCCAGTTATGGAACACTGTTCACAGGTAAGTGACAATTTATTCTTCGGAACAAGGAGACCTCAATGAGGGTCGTAAACATCTTTAACAGTTTGGAGGGGCCGTGTCTGATCATTATGAACCGATGTCCAATCGGAATTGAGCAAGGCGTGCCAAACACTAAAATCTCAAGTTTAAATATATTATCTTGAGAACTAAAATGCTAGTAGTGCTACAACTATTTTGCGGGAAGTAAGGCAAATAAGCTACTCCAATGCCATTTGTTATTGGTGGGATTGTTATATTCTGGGAATAAACAGGGGCTTTGAAACAGAAGTTTTTAGGGACTGGAGGGAATTACCCCAGCAGTTGGTCCGAGTCTCTGGGAGACAAAATAGAAGAAGAACGTAGGGAGAGAAAGGAAAAGAGAAGGAAGAATCATACAGATGAGTAGGAACTCAGGACAGAAGGGAAAATTTCACAACTAATTCAAAGGATGAAATAGGCTGTCACTTGGCCGAGTGATTGGGGTTTAGTTGAATTGTATTTGAGAGATGACTGTTTGAATTATATTAAATTGTTGTTATTGGAATTTCATGATTTGTGTATTCATTTAATTTAACTGTTGGCACCACTGACTGGAGGCTCAGAGCTTTGCATCTTTCTTACACTTTTTCAATTTCTGACAAAAACGAGCCAGGGTGGGTCTTCTGTACTAATTTAAATAAATTGGGAGCACCCCACCCCAAACTGAATAACCCCAACCTTTACACTCATTTAAAGACATATGACCAAGTTATGGATATAAACTTTTAAATTACACTTCTCATTATTTTAGCATCAAACAGGTGAAGGACTCAAAAGTATTGTTCTTGATGAATGAATTAGGAAAAGAATTTTAGGTAAAAGCATACAGTCTTGATCAATGGAGAACAATACATCAAACACAATAATTTTATACTTCCTCCAAAACTTAAAATCTTACTGTATTGAAATGTGGTCCATCATTATGAAACCCTACACCATAAGTGTACTTGTACTTCTTTCCATTGTAGTTGGAGTAGTTGATCTGAGGAAAGTCAATGCCTGTAATAATAATAATAATAATAATAATAATAATAATAATAATGATGATAATATTCATATGAAGAGGACAAAGAATAATGACATCATCATGGTGATGTTAAGCTCCTGCTGTATGACATATCGAAGTCTGTGAGACTTTAACATTAAAGGTCAGATTTATTATTTTATTTTCTGTAACCATTAATAACCACTTCAAACTAGACCACTGAGAACTGAAGGATTCCGCATGTTCTTAAAAATTAACATCTCAAATTAACGGTTAAAAAGTTGAGTTTATTCAACTTCTGAAGACTAATTTTCATACGCACAAAGATAAATACCTGATCTTTCCTTCCAGCTGCATACGAGGTTGAGCAATTAAAGTATATATTCTCTACTTCGAATCTATGCCAAAAATCAGAGAGAGAGAGAGAGAGAGAGAGAGAGAGAGAGAGAGAGAGAGAGAGAGAGTTGTTTATTTAAAAATTTTATTTGCCTGCTCAGCAATGATTCTTTGTTATGCCACACATAATTTCAGAAAATTTTATTTATAACAAAATTAGAGGTAACTGGTATCTTGGCTAGAGAGGTCGTTTCGAAATAAGGGTTTCCTTTAATTTTGCTGTAAGTCATGATGCGAAAAATTGATGTATGGCACCAAGAATACTAAAGTAGCAGCTATTTATCTCAACCGGATTCCTTATCGGAGCAGATTTTTATACAAGCAGCTGAAGAAAATGTTGCAGTTGCTTCTAACACAAGGTGCTCTGCAGACATTAGGAACTTCTGAGAGAATGGCAGGTCTAAGGTAAAGTTGTTTGCCGTTTGCAGCATATACAATTTGCAAAATGTTGACATACTTCTATCTTACTTTGATGCAATGTGGTTGAAATTACTTTGGATATTGTACCTGTGGATATTGTACATGATCTAAGCACACAGCTAATCAAAATCATATATCCCTTGTGCTTGAGAAAATCAACCTGAATTAGTCTAAAGTAGACTACAATTAGCAGTGATTAAAATATGGAAAATGAATTTTGCCAGACTAGTCAATACGAGATTCTGAAAGTGCAAGGAATGAATTATCAAATGTAAAAATAGTTATTGGCTCGTTATATTAAAATTTACCTCTGAAGACCAGGAAGACCTCGGAAGACCTAATATGACCATCAATCAGACCTCAAAATAAAGGGAACTAAAATTGCGTTGAAGAATAAATAAGATATAAGGGGTGATCTGCAGATATTATGAATTTTGTAATGTGGCTCATGTAAGGTGAAGTTATTAGTGCACATGAAGAGTAGAGAAGTGCATTTCTGATGTGAAATCATGGATGACATGTAACAAGCTGCAGATGAATGATGAAAAAACTGAGGGTATTCTGATCACAACACAAAGACTTTCTCATTCACATCCTTTACCTCAGACAATAAATATCAGCAACACCAACATTAAATTCTCACAGTCAGTATGGAACCTAGGCATTACTCTAGACAGTACTCTCACATTGCACCAACATGTCATGAACATATGCAAGGCTGCATATCTTGAACTGAGACGCACCAGTTCCATTTGAAAATATCTTTCAGTTGATGCGACTAAAAGACTTGTGCGTTCATTAGTACTTTCAAGACTGGACTATTGTAACTCAATTCTGTCTGGCTCGTCACAATATTTACTCCAGAAACTTCAATAAGTTCAAAACACAGCTGCACGGATCATCTTTAGAGTACCTCGATCAGAGCACACCTCACCACTGCTCTGTACCCTACATTGGCGATCAATGTGATACAGAATCAAACACAAAATTTGTTCTATGTGCTATGTTTTAATGACAGACTCCAGTCCAACATACCTATCCAGCCTCACCCATGTGTATACACCAGCTAGATCCTTATGCTCTTCTTCTGATAATCGTATACTCATTGTTCCCAAACTGAAAACAAAGTCATATGGACAACGCTCGTTTGTACACCAGGGCCCGGCGATGTGGAACGAATTGCCTATTGATATTAGACACAAAGACAGTGGTCCCTTTTAAGAGTGCTCTTAAGACTCACCTGTTTTGACTGCAGGGACAAACTTAGCGACCTAATCATGTTTTGTATCTTATATGTTTTCAGCATGTTTTCATGTTTTCCAATTTCATCGTTTTTGTCATTTATTGTTCTGTAGTGTAGTCATATCATTATTGATGGTGTAAAGCGCTTAGAGCTTCAAAAGATTAGGCACTATACAAAGTCCTCATTATTATTATTATTATTATTATTATTATTATTATTATTATTTACATTGATAACAAAGTGGAGAGAATGTTGGTATACCTCTTTGTTCTTTTCATGTGCTGTGGTTGAAATTAATTTAATACCTGTGGAAATTGTACATGATCTAAGCACATAGGTAACTAAAATGACTGATCCCTTGTACTAAAAAATCAGCAAGAATTAGTCTAAAGTACGCTATCTTTAGAAGTTATTAAAACAGGGATGCAAAGTTTGCCAGACTAGACAATATTTTTAAAACAAACTAATGCTTTTTTTCTTTTACAATTTACCACTGAAGTCCAGGAAGTGAAAATGACCACGCGGAGCTAGCATTTGTTTTAAAGATGCACATCTGAAGTAAGATCAAGCTGTATACTCTATAACCCAAACTACACCCATCAATCATACACCAAAATAAAGGGATACCCTATAACCCAAACTACACCCATCAATCATACACCAAAATAAAGGGATACCCTATAACCCAAACTACACCCATCAATCATACACCAAAATAAAGGGATACCCTATAGCCCAAACTACACCCATCAATCATACACCAAAATAAAGGGAAATAAAAATTTCTTTGAACAATACCTAAGATATGCAAAGGCTTTTTTTTTAAATAGCCGGTATAAATTGTGAGGAAAACCGGGAAAATGTTTTAAAAAAATAATCTAAGCCTATTGAAATATGACACTGTAGAGCATCACCATAAGTATATTTTAAATAACCAGTATAACCAATGAGGAAAACCTGGGATATTATTTTTCTTTAAAAATCTAACCCTAAGCAAATTTGAAAACTATAGAGCGCCACCTAAAGTCACTGACAAGAAATTTGATGCATCATGCATACTAATGACATAGAATTTTAAGATTGTTTAAGATTGTAATATGATGGTATGGTATATATAGCATTGTCTCTATTATAGATATAAATATTGTAATATCTGGTAACTGTGAGACCCCACTCCCAAACTGCAAATTAAATAGACCTAATTTTAGACCATTCTTGAGGCTTGCTTATTCACATATACCAAAGATCACTTTCACTTAGAGAAGATAATGTCAGTGATGGTAATTCTGTCTTCCCAATTGTAACTCTGTATCGCATTCAAACACTCATATATACATTGTCGCAGAATTAGGCGAAAATTTAATTTATTTTCTAATTGAATTACAAACCAATCTCACCATTTTTTTTGTTTGTTTCGTCGTACATGCGTTACCTGGGGTGAATAAGTGGTTTTCTCCAAGGTAAGCGGCGTGTAACGATTTGCATGTGCCTGACTTTGAATTACATGAAATCCGGAACATTTAGATTCACAGGGTGCACGGTAATCTTGCCGTGATTTCTGCTCACCTATTTGAGGGTATATAAGGCAGAATATTTATGATCAATATTATGGGACCTAAAGTATCTAATCACAGGATAGATAGCTCGTCTTTCAATCTCCAGCCAAAGGGCTGATAGCGCATCTGATAACGTCGGCTGATAACATCTGATAATCTCTGATAACGCATCTGATAACGAATCTGATAACATCGTTGATATCATCTCTGATAACGTCTCTGAGATCGTAGCTGAAATTGTAGATGATTTTTTGCGGAACATCTCTGATAACATCTTTGAGATCGTAGCTGAAATTGTTGCTGAGTTATTGTGCAATCGAATTGAAGTATCTGACTGTCTGTCTGTCAGATTGTCTGTCCGTCTACATCTGTCGTGACGTGTAAATATTCGGAAATCTAGAAGTCCGAGTGTCTGAGCTGTCTAGAGTTGTAAACATCCGGGGTGACATCTAGGGTATTGAGGAACGTTAGTTCTAGTAGATGTTGTATGCTGTCTGTACGTATAACTGTGGTGGATCCGTGAAGGGCAAGTGACCGATAAAAGTATTGAGTCAACCCTAGGTTTTCAGGGAAACTGGGCAGCGATTCAACTGTTGGTGAATCGTACGGTTATACAGGGTCGAGACACATGTGTGTGTTGCAATTGTAGTACAATCGAATACATTGTTGTATTTACATGGTTACTTCAAATCGCAATAGTATTTCAAGGGATCGCATGAATCTCAATAAAAGCTAGCAACTTGATTAAATACATATATATGTTCGTGCTAGTTGTCGCAATCCATACGTGCGATAGTATAGTTTGATGTTTGTGTTTATTATCGTAATTTATACTTGCGTTAATATAACTTTTGTAAAGGTTCCTTGGATCTGTGTATAGTCCAGGAGATTCCTTTGTATATGTGTTTTATTTTGTATTAATTTTTAATTTATTCATGTATTGTGAATGGTTGTGAGTGTAATTGTGGGTTGAACGCATGAGTTATTGTGTTGATACATCATTATTTTTCATTAATAATTTATTTCATAAATTTATATTTTCTTTCACATATTGTGTTTGTGTTGTTCATTTAATCCACCATCCTCTCGGTAACAATTCTGTTACATACATAAAGAATGATAGTCTTCTAAACTGAACATATTAAAGTCCCTGGAACTCAATGTTTAAGGAAATAATTTGCAGCAATTGGTCATGGGCAATAAAAATAATGTGGCATCTATTCAATAATTTATGTTAACAAAGGCTTATCATCCATGCTCTTATATTTAATTATTTCCACTTATTGTATCTCACTGTGTACAACATACACATTAATCTACATGTGTACTGGGCTAACAAAGGCTTTTCACCCTTGCTCTTATATTTAATTAATTTAATTTAATTTGCTCTTATATTTAATTATTATTTCCACTTACTGTATCTCACTGTGTACAACATAAACACTAATCTACATGTGTATTGGGCTAATAATTTTGAGAATTGAAGGAACGGAACTAACTGAATGTTGGTGTTTGATCATTTAAATGGCATAAATTGGAGCTTTATCAACTGCAAGATTTTTTTCCATTCCATTTATTTTTTAGTATTGATCAGATTATTCATCATATTCTAGTGGACACCATTTCCCATGCAACAAATAAGGTCACTTGTAGCATTGGATGTTGTTCCATTTATGCCAGATTGTTCGTCATATGGTGGTGAATGTCCTTCTCATTTAACAAACGAGATCTCTTGTGGCATGTGCCGTTTCGTTTTATTGACAGATTGTTCCTTATACTGTAGTGTGTGTGTGTGTGTGTGTGATTAGGATTTTTAATGTAGCTTTAAAAAAAATTAGTCATATCGCTATGATGTATGCAGTGAGGCAGTTCATAGTGATGTCTATCTAGCACTAGGGCATCATGCTGCAGACATGTAGCATGATGTCCCACCCAGTCACACTATCCTGACATCAGCCTGACCAGTCCTAACACTAACCTATTTATGCTGAGCACCAAGCGAGGCAGCTGTTAGTACCATTTTTATAACTCTTTGGTATGTCTCGGCTGGGGATCAAACCCACAACCTCCCGCTTCTCCTGTGGATGCTCTAACCACTAGGCCACCAGAGCAGTCATAATTTTGTGAATGCCCTTCTCATGTAACAAACGAGATCTTTTGTCGCATGTGCCTTTTGTTTTATTGACAGATTGTTCCTCATAGTGTAGTGAATACCCTTTTCGTGTGACAAATGAGGTGACTTGTACCTTTATATTTTTTAAAATCTAAATAAAACTTATAAATGAAAAAATTAAAATGGAAACGTTAATTTTGCACTGTTCGTGTCACCTTATGTGGTATGTAAGAAAATGTTATATTTGCACAACCAAGCCAAACATTTTCAAAACTTGTCAATAATTTGTTTAGAAATAGCTACTACTGACTGACGCAGTTGGCTTTGATATATACATATATATTGTCTACAAACGTTTTGCCCAACTTATGTATGTATGTATGTATGTATGTATGTATGTATGTATGTATGTATGTATCTATGTATGTATGTATTCTTAAACTATAAAACATTTATTTAAGGAAGATATTTTGCTACTTACTTATAGGAGAAAAAAGCTCTTGGTCACAGTGAACAGCATTTTGTGATATCTTCCTTGCAGTTGCTTTAATTCCATCAAGATTAACTAAATTCTGCCCGGTCGGAGTCTGTTTAATGAAAGCAATGGTTATACTATCAATACTATTGGGGAATTCGAAAACATCGATAAAATTACTATTCATATAATATATTGTATAAAGTTTATTATTTTAACGCTTTGTCGTGAAGGATTTAATCACAACCGAAAATCTCATGACATGAAGACAATATTTAAATCACAAGGAAAACGATCCAGTGCCAGAAGATATACACAATGATTATATTTCAACAAAAACACGCCATGAATGTCAGACTGTCACCTCATAATCTCAGTCATAAAGTATAATGGAATTTGAAAAAAAACTTTCAATACCTTGCACAATAAAAGGTTATGTTAGAGCCAACTTTTGACAAAGCTCAATAACATTTCTTTTTATATGTTTGAACAGATTTTAATGCTATAAAAAACAATTGCAATTCTCAAGCAAGATGAAACTGTGAAAATAGTTTTTTTTATCCCCGTTATGTCATAACGTCATAATCTACAGCTGATAATCTCCATAGCTTCTAATTGAGTTTCTCACCTCTTTGGTGACATTAAGAGGTAGGACGTATCTTCTGCCTGTGGAACTCTCCTGCTTTTTCCAGTTCTTAAGACAGTCCTCATGCTGCAAGTTCTTTAGGTAGGCATACTGCAGAGGTTTGTCCGTGGAAATGGCGCAAAGATCCAGAACTATATGTCCTTCAAGACAACGTTAAATATACATATCGTCTCCAAATTATAAATGATGAAAAATGTCATTGAGTGGTATCTTAGAAGAACCGTCACAGTCCAATAACATTTTCGTTTGGAAATACACATAGGAAACAGTTTATACATACTCTAGACTTATGTTTTTCTTCCTTACAATATGATCTACTTTCCGACTATAAACAGATGTTTTTACCAAAGTAATTATTACTATATAGTATGCAAATAGAAACTAAAGAGGAGATTTATCTCTTGATTGTTATCATACGTGCAAATAATTAAATTGATGCAGTAATTTAGAGTTACTAGTATAATTTACTGATTGAATATATATGAAGCTGACAAAGACATAAGACACTTCATGTTTGTTCATTCTGTCTTTGCTATAAGAAACAAAATCATTACCATTATCTTCATAAGCATTGCCATGATGGAACACTATAAAAGCATCAGCTTCATAAGAAATGCCAGCATTGACTTCCTTTCCTGTCTTCTTGTCAAGAATGTGGAATTTAGCCTGGATGAAGAAAAACAAATAGTCTCAATTATTAGTCTGTCAATATGGAGACAAGTTATATATGAAATTGAGTGATATTATTTAGAATCGCACATTTTCAGATAATTTTACAGAGACGGATAGAGAAGTACAAGAAACTCTTTCATCTTGCACCAATTATCCGACACAGGATAAGAAAATTATTACATAGAGTTAGTAGAGAAAACAAGAGCAATAATTTCTGTGGTAACTTTTCTAATTTCACTGTATTTTAATAAAGGTACACTAATTTAAAATGAAGAGGTACAACCTCAAATCTCCTTCGATATTATCATTCATTAACTTATCACATTTAATAAAAAAATGTACTAGCAGTATGAGTATTGAATATTCAAATTCCAGATTTACAATTGATGAAAACATTGCTTCTTTTCTTTTTAGTAACTAATAATTTGCGAAGTTTAAACCAATCCGTTTATAATGACATCATGTGTCCAGTAAATAAAATGAGATGTAAAGAGAAGGAATACTATTAATATGGGCAAGGAAACAGACAAATAAGTAGCAATTATATTAACACAGTAAGTATAAAGTGTTGTGAAATATGCACGAGAGCGTCAGAATTGAAGAGTCAAGTTTATCATTAAAAGTATGACTTAAATATTTAAATCCTCTATTTATGAAACTGTTTATGTTTTATCCAACACTGAAAATCTCTCCTACCTTCAGTTCTGGCTTCCATTCCATGGCAGACAGCATTGATGTACCTCTGTATTTTGCCAGCAGAATTTTCCATATGTTAATGATTAGCGGCTGTTCTACGAAGACATAGTAGTTGTCCGTCATGGCATAACTATGGATATAGTTCATTGCCATTTTGTTGGACCGAATGACAGTAGCAACTATTTCTCCTTGTGGAAATTTCTCTGCTGAACTCACTACAATGATATTGTAGGAGGTATAATACATTTACCATATATATATATATATATATATATATATATATATATATATATATATATATATATATATATATATATATATATACCATATCAAATATACCATATCAAATATACCAGCAATAGATAATTATGATTTGAAATGCATTTCCTGTACAATGAGTCCATTTAAAACTCCGTGTGATGAATTAGAAAATGCATCTTGGAACGGGAATTTTAAATTTAATTAATTTCACTTCTGGTCAGTTTTGCAGAGTTCGGGAAGAATTATTTTCATGACATTTACACCAATACTATATAGTATCACCATAAGAAAAACAAGAAACACTAAGAATTTATTAAAAAGAAAGTAATTATCGGAATATAAGGCATCCAAGTTTAAGAAAATAATCTTTCATGCAAAAATAATTACCGCAACTATGACTGTCATTATAATTCAACTGTAGGTGACAGTAGGTCACATACATTTTAGCACAAAATATTTGTTGAAGTTTTGACTTTTATCATTTGTAAAAATTGAGAAAATTAAACATTTGGAAGAATATTACATTTTGGCGGGAACTTTGCAATGCAGATGGCTCCCTCCTTGTATACATTTCCAATCATATGGACCGTCCCATCTTTATCCCAGTGAGGATGGGCTGAGGCATTATTAATCGCAACATACTGGGTCAAATCAACCTGAAAATACACCCATATAGACTATATATCGAAAAAAAAAAAATTGTTAAAAACTGTAAACAGGAAGGGACAAATCTCATGATAGCGATAATATCGTTTCACATGTTGTGTCATGCACTAGAAGCTCCATGTCTAAACATCATATGGAAAATATAAACCATTGTCATAGATGACACCATTCTTTTGAAAGACCAACACACCATCAAAAGGCAAAATGGTGTTTTGTGTTTATTTTTAGCTGTCATTATAGGTGCATAGAGCTTAGATAAACTGTCGTCTTTCCCATTTTTAAAAAAAAACTTATTCAGGCATGTAGAATAAATGTCCTTTTGGGAATTTTCAGATAGAAGTCGACAAAAGCATGCTAGATATCAAACAAAATTTATATGAACAATTTTTTTTTCTGTAAAGGCAGTTCAATTTTAACCCTCTCTCTTCACCAAAAAATAAATAAGTATTATATTACTGCGTCTTTATTATGAATCTTTACTCATGAATATCACTTTTAAACTTAGTTTCTGCAAATGATATCGTTTGTCAACTATAGTCCTGAACATTTATGTCACTATTTTAGTGCTTATTTGGTCGCTTTGTTCATATAATAACTTATACAAAATTAGGTAAGAATACTTTCAGCCTGAACAATTCCAATATTTTCTTATTTATGTTACGATAGATTTTTTAGTAAAATTAATAAGATTGCTATTTTCTTTAAATTGTATTAAAGTAATGTTTCTTCATTTACATTAAAGTAAGTTTCTAAAATATATTAACAGTAATTTTATTTATTATATGGAACGAAAATAGTTGTTGTGTAAGCGAAAAATAAGCAATGTATATTGCCAAAAACTACTAAGATAACTGAAACTTACCAATGTACAATGTGTGTGGAATTAGGTTACAAAAAAAAAACATTTTACTGGCCATCTCGTTGATTCAGCTAGGAACTCCTAAGTCTTATCAATAAAAACATATTCTGTAACCCAGGCATTGGCAAATTTCCAATTCGGTTAGTGAAAGTGGGTCGATCTTTCTAAGAACATCTAGTAGCATAAAAATAAAATGGTTCCCAACTAACGGATAACCATATTTGGTGTGACGGTGCTAGATGAATAAAAATAAACCATAAGACTAAGTCTTATGACGTAAAACAAACTGATTCAAACCTGAAAAAACTGGTTCTTGCCTGATGAGAAGCAAGTATCTTTTTCTGACCGGTACGCTAGGGCTGTGACCTTGTTTGACCTGACACGAGTCGGATGTGTATATATAGATCATGCATCTGAACTCTGGTCAAGTTTCCGTACCAATGAGAAAATAGATGTTTGTCTTCTTATTACAGGTAAGAACTGTAAATATCGAAAGCTTCTTTTAGGAATAAGTACTTTTAATGTTTGAGATTTTACTAGTAACATTGTTATGTTAGCAACATTGTTCACTTAATACTTTTAATTATAATATAGTTTAATGGAATATTTAAATGTTTTGAAGAATTCATATTTAATTATATTTATGTAATTTTCATTGTAAAGGTTGAATTCACTACCAACTTCATGTTTTGATTTAATGATCGAAATAAAGTATTATTTAAGCAAGAAAGAATAATATCTAGCAATATATTATAAATCTATATTCTATTTTAAAATAAGTAAAATGCTTTTCTTTAAATTAATTGTTACATTAATTATAGTTATTACAGTTTATACTTTGGCTATATTGAAATTGATCGAGAAATAATTATTTGTATAATATTCTCAAATGAATCAATGAAGTTGGAAAGCTTAATAAGGAAAATATAATATGTATTTCATGAATTTTTATTATAAAGTTTTAGATGTGTTTCTAGAATGTAGTCAATATATATGTGCTGATTAATTAAATAAAAGTTTCCGTACCGACGAGAAAATAGATGTTTGTCTTCTTATTACAAATGCTGCTGTATCTTATCCTCGTGGCGACACTCTTTTAAGAGAGCTGAACTCTCTCTCTCTCTCTCTCTCTCTCTCTCTCTCTCTCTCTCTCTCTCTCTCTCTCTCCCTCTCAAAGATGTAGCCGTATCTACATCGTTATGAGTAACTCTTTCTTTTGAGAGAGTTATTTCATAAAAGTTATGGAGAAGATTCTTGAAAAAACGACATTAGTGGACTAACATCATAAATAAAGAGTTTCCGTATCAGCAAAAAAAAAATAGATGTCTGTCTTCTTATTACAGCTTCGATTCCGTACCTGAATTTTCCCCAAGACATTTCCATCATCATGTGACATCTTTTATATGGAAACTCATTCCTTTCTTCTTTCTACCTTCCTGAGTTCCCAGCATGTGTTTATGAGAACAAACCGTAATTCTTCCCACGAAAGTTCTCATAAAATTTACAACTATGGAAAGTAAAGTCAACTTGAAAAATAAACAAAAGCAAACAAAAAGCATGGTAAATTATAAGAAATATCCGGTATTGGAAACAGCTATAAATCAGTTAATACGTACCGTGCCCATGGTGTCAAGAGTATCAGGGTCAACTCGGTGAATTATATTGGTTTCCGTAGTGGCATACAACTCGTCCCCAACAGGATAAAACGCGACATTGGTATTATCTCCAAGGCTGTCGTCTGCTTGAAAGTGGGATAAGAATCTGACAAGAAAGTAATGTACGTAAGGCAACATCAGGATACATTTGTTTATAAATTATACAAATCTACGCAAATAGATAACACTTTGAATTTTGTATTTCTTTATTTATGTAATATTGCATATAAGTTGAACAGAATAGTCGTTAGATTGCCTAACAATCTTGTAACGATACAACTGTTGCACGGTTTGTAAAATAAAATATTTATCAATTTTATCGAAACATTTTACATGATTTTAGACTTCACAAAACACAAATACCATGCTTGCCCGTTTTACCAGCAAATTTTGGTAAAGCCTATTGGTCAAGCTATAAGGACTAGGGCTGACACTGGCACTAATGTTATGTGTGCTTTTCTCTTTTCATGTGAAGCACGTGATTATTAGTGGGAATCGTCATAATTGTAATGCGTTGACCTAAAGAATAGATCATTACGGGATAAAATATGACCAAGGGCTCTGTATAGGTTGCATACCTGATTTGGTCTTTACTTTTCATGCCAAGTAAGTGTATATATGGAGATCTCTGTAGTTATGAATCGAAGTGAAAAGTTCCTGAATGACAGAATGTGTAGTCTCATAACGAGTGCTGGGATATTTGGTTAGGGTGAGGCTATAAATCGTGTGTAGTATATGACTCAAAACATTTTGTCCATGACGACAACGACAGATCACGTACCAATGTTGAATGTGTATCTGAACTCACCTTTCATGATTGAAAAACGAAGCGTTAATAATTGCAAGTTTCATAAACAAAATTTTATTCAAAGCATCTATTAACAATAATTGCTCTTTTTATCTCGCTATCTTTTGACTCAACCACTGGTTCCCAATGTGATTGAAACTGGAAACAAAATAATTGTTGTATCACTTTACATCATGAAGGAACCATTGCAACAGGATTCGTGAGTACTTATACAAAACTGTAGGAGATATCTTGGCTATCTTGGGAGGGAGTAACACCTATAGCTGGCTAAGCAGTCGTAGTCCTTCGGGGATAGCTCGCCCACTTTTGGTTCTACTTGGCACTCAGCTCTCACCTGTGGCTCTAAGAAGCTATGGCATGCGCAGCTGCCACATCTCGGAAAATGGCATCGAATGGCCGGCTAAACCAGGCTGAGGGTAGCCGACGGGTTTGAAACCATTGGTTAATTAGCCTTTGTCTATCTAGTATGTGAAGACTGGATTCAGCAGCCTGCGCGGAGGAACCACCAGCTGATCAACAGGCAGAAAGGTGATTCCCAGCAAAGCGCCGTAGAGCGTTTAGAGCACAATGATCCATGTAGGACATCCTGGTCATCCACTGCACTCAACTCTGTCTCCGACCATCTCGATGTTGTCGTGCTGCTGGATCCAGATGGTTTTGGGCAATAGAGGTCGACGAACTGCGCAACTCTTCTTCACTTTAAACAAAGTCACTGCGCAAATCAATCTTGTCATCCCCACCCCCATCACATTTAATCACCCACTAAAGTCCTGCGATGACAGGCAAGCGATGAAATGGCAGATGTGGGCACACTGGCAGCCATAGTCACAAACCTGCACACAGGCGGCTCAGGCATTTGGGGTCGTTCACAACTGACATGGAGCTGCAGTGGAGTCCGGCAGCCCACTGAGTAACTGAGCAGCCCTCTTCAGGAATGCACTGCTCACCTCCCTGGCATGAGAAAGGGGCTAGAAAAGGCGCCCTAAACATTGCCTGCGCTTAACTGCCCAGACTTGCATTCTGAGGATGGTGGGGACCCTACTTCAGCGGTCAAATTACAAAAAAGGAGGATTGTTTATCTCACACTTGGCGCATGGACTGTGCGCACCTTAGTGGACAGAGATGATGAAGATAGTCCGCAGAAGAGAACCGCCCTAATAGGAAAGGAACTCGCCAGATACAGTGTGGACTTGAGCGAGACCTGGCTTATAGGAGAAGGTGAACTCTGTGAAAAGGGCTCTGGATCCACTTTCTCTTTGAGGGGCAGAGAAAGTGAAGAATGCTGTGAGGCTGGTGCTAGCTTTGCAGTGAAGAAAACATTGATTGGCAAATATGGCTGGACCTCCCTAGGGAGTAAACGACAGACTCGTGACCATGACCCCCCCCCCCTCTTGTCTGGAAGAAACCATCTTACCATCATCAGTTGCTTTGTTCCATCCATGACCAATCCAGATGAAGTGAAGGTCAAGTTCTATGAGGACCTTTACTCCATAATTGCTGATGTTCCAATGGCAGATAAGCTCTTGGCGATTTCAATGCAAGAGTAGGCTGTGATCACTTTGCCTGGGATGGAGTACTAGGAAAGTATGGAGTGGGTCACTGTAACAGCAACAGTCTCCTTTTGCTCCAGACTTGCGCCGAGCATGAAGTGCTGATCACCAATACAGTCTTCAGCCTCCCTACCCGTAACTGGAAGTCAATGAGGAACCCACGCTCTAAGCATTGGCACCTCATCGAATATGTCATTGTCAAGAAGAGGGACAGGTATGATGTGCGTATGACCAAGTCCTTCTGTGGCCCTGACTGATGGACAGACCATCACTTCATCATCATTAAGCTCGAAATCCGCATTCAGCCCAAAAGACGCCCACGGGAAAGAAGGCTCCTAAACGACTGAACATAACCAAGCTGAAATGCACCAGTACCAAACAGTATCTCGTTGATGCCCTGGAAGAACATCTTAAATCTACCCCTCTTGGCAATCAGAATGTGGAGACCGACTGGGCATCATTCAGAAAGCTGATCTACAGCACAGCTTCGGTAATCCTAAGACCCTCAACCATAAAGCATCAAGGTTGGTTTGATGAGAAAATCGACGAGATCAATCAGTTGCTGGATGAGAAATACCGCCTCCTTCAAACCTACCTCAACAACCCCAAGTTCACCTCTAGGAAAGATGCGTACAACAACATACGCAGAACTATAGAGCAGAAGATCTGTCAGATGCGTGACACATGCCTAAGAAACAAAGCTGATGAGATCCAGTGCTACGCAGAACAGCATGACTTGAAGAACTTATACAATCCCAGAAAGAAGTACATGGACCTACATCCTCTGGATCATTCCCCTTTTTCAGCTCAGACGGGATCACGCTAATTACTGACAAAGAGAGGATACTTCAACGATGGAATAAACACTTTGATAGAGCCCTGAATCACTCTTCATCCATCAGTGATGAAGCGATTTTTCGTGTCCCCCAATGACCCATCCACAAAGCATTGGATGACCCTCCAACCTTGCTGGAGACATAAAAAGCGTTTTATCTGCTCGACAGTGGCAAAGCACCTGGTTTAGACTCCATCCCAGCTGAAGTTTATAAAGAAGGGGGCACATCCCATATAGAAAGGCTCCACCAACTGTTTTTACTTATGTCACAGCAAGAGACGATCCTACAGGAATTCAATAAAGCTTCCGTAATTCACCTGTTTAAGAGCAAAGGGAAGCGCCGAGGCTGCAACAAACACCGGGGTATATCCTTACTCTTAATTGCAAGACAGATACTCTCCAGAATCCTACCGAACCTCCTCACTACACACCTTGACCAGGAACTACTGCCAGAAAGCCAGTGAGGATTCAAAACAGAATATGGGACCATCGACAAGGTGTTTGCTGGGAGGAAGCTACAAGAGAAATGTCAAGAGCAAAACACCGACCTTTTATCCATGTACGTCGACTTGACAAAGACCTTGTTACTGTAAGCAGAAAAGCTTGTGAAAGGTAAAGGCAAAGTAAGGAAGCCCAATAAAATGTATAGCCTTGGTGCAGTATTTCCACGATGGCATGCAGGCACGAGAGTAGGACAATGGAGAGACATCCGAGTCATTCCCAGTAACCAATGGCGTCAAACAGGGTTGTGTTCTGGCACCGACACTGTTTAGTCTATTGTTCTCCGCCATGCTGACTAATGCTTTCAGAGACGGAGAGGTTGGAGTCGGTATCAGGTACCGTACAGATTGAAAACTATTCAATCTCAGGAGGCTTTAAGCGAAAACCAAGGTCATGACGGACACCGTCAGGTATTTCTTATTTGCTGATGACTACGCCCTCAATGCTGGTTCAGAAGCCGACCTGCAATGCAGGGTTGACAAGTTCTCCGGCTCCTGCACAAGCTTTGGTCACACTATCAGTACCAAGAGGACTGAAGTTCTGCATCAGCAGGCCCTTGGAAATTCCTTTGTAGAGCCCAACATCACCGTGAACGGCCAAGAACTCAACGTAGTGAACCGCTACACCGACCTTGTCAGCACACTCACAGAGCGTCACTAGTGAGGACTAGGTGAACCTTCGCATTGCCAGAGTCAGCGCCACTTTCGGCAGATTGTATTCCAACGTCTGGAATAGAAGAGGCAACAGCATCCAGACCAAACAAAAGGGCTATAGGGCAGTTGTGTCCCCCACACTATTTTATGCATGCGAAACGTGGACGGTGTACCAACGCCACGCCAGGAAGCTGAACCACTTTCACACCACTGATGCAGTGCCAGTTACGCTGGGAGAGACGTGCTGTAAGCATGCCAGACTACCGGCTGCCTAAGAGACTCTTCACTGGCGAATTACAGCAAGGACAGTGATCCCAGGAGGTCAGAAGAAACGCTTCAAAGACATTGAAAACATTCAACATAAACTCTGATTCCTGCGAACAAACAGCAAGTGATCGAGTCACTTGGCGTTCCTCTGTGCACAAAGGCCCTAAGTTGTGCTATATCTAGCAGGACAGCAGCTGCAGAGCTGATCAGGCAAGCCAGAAAAACACGTGCCATCAACCCTCCTGGAGATGTCCCACTCATCCCCTGTCCATTATGCAAACAAACATTCCGTTCAAAAGTTGACCTCATCAGCCACCTGCGCACGCACAGAACATAATCAGTCCCTCCAACTCTCGGATGACTAGAATCCTTGTCGAAATCGATGGACGAACAACAGGAGATGTCTGGATTCGTAGGGATGATCACACTATCCCCGATGCTTTGGAAATGGCGTCGAAATAACAAGTTTAATACCTACCTTACTGAAGAGATTTACATACCTTTGCGTAATGATATGACAATATAATATTAATGCTATTGCTTTATAGATGTTTTGCTTATATCACTCATTTAATCTCAATTTAACCAACTTCAAGACGTTTCTCCAGACCACTGACGGCAAGTGGAAATCAGAGCGTTTATTTTTTTTCGGACCAACATGGAGAAAGCAGAATTATTTAGATTCTTATGACCACTAATCATTTTACTTTTGAGTTGAAAAATAAAGAAATCAATCGAAATATGATAATTTTGTTATATGTAGATAGTGGTTGGTTCATTGGTTGGTTTTAAAAGGCCATTCTTATTAATTATTTGTTAATATCAAGTCCAGAAAATGAGCTAATTGCCTTTGTCAAGGACACGCTGTGGCAGCCGACTGGAGCTTTCTGGCCTTGAATTGACCCCATATCCTTTGGATTACGAGTCAAACGTTCTACCAACTGAGAAACTGAGGCATATATGCTGAAAATTGGATATAGAAGTAAACCAATACAAAGATTATTCAGTCCCATAAACATTATTCCGTGTTTGATAATAACTGGAACCTCGCCAAATTCCAAATCGTTATAAATGAGGTCCAATTAAAATGTCCTTTTTCGTGATGCTGCGGGCAAGCATGATACACGGTACTCAGGGACAGAAAGTCCGCATCATTTATTCTGCAAATTGGCTTTTTTCCTTTTCGTCCAGATACCTTCGGAACATATTCTTGCAGGGATCAGGAAAAGCGACAGTTCCAAACTGCGAGACGACAATTCTTTTTTCAGCCATATTTTTTTTGTAAGTGTCACTCCTCAGGTATTTGCTCTGGTAATATGCCTTCCCATCCTCTGAAATAGCACATACACATAAATACATATAAATATACATAAATATCCAAAAAGTATATATAAATGTGTATACCATTTTTCACCATTTGTATAGATTAGTGACACTAAGTTTTAAAAATATTTTCCTCTAAACCATGGATAGTGTGAAATATAGTGAACGCTCGATGCCTTTTTACCTATGCTTAAAGTGAGCCAGACCAATACACATATTTGTCATCTAATACATATTTGTCATCTGATAATATATTTTTTAAAAGAAAAATACATTATTGTCAAAACATGGTTAGAATATTTAAATATAGCCCTAATATGCATGTTTCTTTCATATCAAATAATAGTTACATTTAAACAAAGATGCATAACAAACGTTCATCATGTATGTCTTCAATGTTAAGGTAATAAGCATTTAACATCTGTACTTATAAAACAAAAATTAATTTGAAGCATAGGTTGTTGTTGTTGTTGTTGTTGCAGAGTTTAACGCCATTTTTCAGCACACTATAGGCTATACATGGCGGCCAGTATTATTGGTAGAGGAAGAAACCGGGAAAACCCCCGGAAAGATCCACCGACCCACGAGAAGCTACTGGCAAGAGTTCTCACATAACTACATTAGCCGAATTATAGACTTGAACCCACGCAGACAGAGGTCAGATGGCAGTGATTCGTAACGGAAAGCGCTTTAGACCACTCGGCCACTCGGGGCCCCTTTAATCATAGGTAAAAAGGCAGCAGGCGTTCAATATATTTCACACTGTTCATGGTTTAACACCGTTGTTTAAGCGTTTAGAGGAAAATATTTTTAAAACTTAGTTCATGAATGAATAAGGAAATGAATGAAACGATTTTTGTGTCACTAATCTATACAAATGATGAAAAATGGTACAGCATTTTATCATGACGAACACGTTTAAATTTACAATACACATTTCCACCTACATGGAAACTAACGAGAGGCGAATTGAGAGTACGGTATAATGATTAATACACATTAGTGCACACTAAAACACCGACACACGAATAATCAAACTTAAACGAAAAATAGGATGGGTAAATGTGTGTACATTTTTAATACCACCACAATTACTCAATGACATACAAACAAACTGACGGGAAACGTGGTATGGCAAAACAATTGTTATTTGATTTTTATACAAAACACAAAATCACATACATAAACAGATAGTCCAGCATAGGATGGCAAATGAATGACATATACATCTTTTGTGAGATACGTGGATGACCACTGATGTAAACTTGACGTAAACTTTTTTGATCATCAGTCGTCATTACTTCAAGACTTTATAAAAGATAATTGACTCTTCAAGTAAACTCATCTCTCAAAACATTGCTGTCTCTGTATAATGTTTGTTACACTTAATGCATCAAAGTTAATATACCATATTTCTTGGAGAACGATTATTTAGCTTGCATGGAAAACAGTTTTTACTGCTAAATGGATGGAATTTGGAAGGGAAAACTGGACACCAGGTACACTATAAGCCTAATCAATACGGGGTCTACTACTTCGAATTTCCGGTTCAGATAGACTCACTTTCATCATGTAATAGGCTTGCGCAGATTTATAAAAAGAAACGTTATAAGACTTTAATTTAAAGCAAAGACCTCACTCATTTCAATGTATGTGTGTCTTTAAGAAATGGTTTTTGCATTTCTGTTCTGAAGAAACGTTTGATTTAGTAGATCGCTGTGAATGCCACAACGGAACTGCACAGTACATTGCAAATAGACCCGCCCTTATCGTCCGTGCGTGTGCCACAAGCTTATTGATTGAGATAACGAATCACTCGACAATCTTGTGCAGTTATCTAGCTGAGTTGAAACAATATTATCATATGGTTGAATGAGTGTGGTTATTGCAATGAAGAGCAGATGCTGTAAGAGTTATCTGAATAAAAAAATGTGACATGTTCACCTTTTCCTCGTGTCATTGCATTGGTGGCAGTTAGTAGTAGTAGTAGTAATAGTAGTAGTAGTAGTAGCAGCAGCAGCAGCAGCAACAGTTATTGTTATTTTTGGATTTAGCGTCATTTCCCAGCGCGAGATAAGGTATAATTGGCGGCCATTACGACTGATGGGAGGAAGAAGACGGGAAATACATTATAAGAAAAATTTACCTACTGGAAGCTACTGGATGGCAGTGATCTGTAAAGACATGCACGTGTGAGCACTCGGCGACCTACATCCCCTAATAGTTTGTTTGTTTGATTAGACTTTTTAACGTAGCTTTAATAATTTTTCAGTCATATCGCTACGATGTCTGCAGTGAAGCAGTTTATAGTGATGTCTAGCACTTGGGCATCATGCCGCAGACATGTAGCATGATGTCCCACCCACTCACCCAGTCACATTATCCTGACACCAGGCCGAGCAGTCCTAACACTAACCTCTTATTGCTGTGCGTCAAGCGAGGCAGCTGTTAGTACCATTTTTGTAAGTCTTTGGTATGACTCGGCCGAAAATCGAACACACGACCTCCCGCTTCCGCGGCGGACGCTCTAACCACTAGGCCACCGGAGCGGTTCATCCCATAATAGTAGTAATAGGTTGTAGTAGCAGTAACTGTAGTAAGGAATATAGAACAATGTTGATACAGGACATAAAACAATCATTAACCAACATAAAACAGTATAAAGCACAAATAGCATTTAAAATAATACATATAGAATAATACAGCATAACACAGTATGCCAAGTATATAATACACGAGTAAATTATGATAAACATAGGATTACCCATAAAACCGTTGTGGGGCTTATTCCGGGTCAAACGTTGTTTAATCTTAATTTTTTTTTTAGATTATTCTATCTGGCAGAACATCCTGAGGATTTTTTTCCTACGGGATATTCTGATCTTTCGTTTGATATATGTTGAGGTTTACGCAAATGAGATGTCTTAACAAAGAAGTAAGGCTCTGCAGTGCACCTTAGTTTTCGTTTTTAAGTTCAGGATATATATATATATATATATATATATATATATATATATATATATATATATATATATATATATATATATATATATATATATATATATATATATATATATATATATATATATATATAGTAGGTCCAAATGTCAATGTTTTCTTTATGGTTGCTTGTCCCCATATTCTGAATGTGCGGAATAGACTTTAGTCTATTTATCTTTTGTCAACAAAATACACAGATTATGTTGGCCGGTTTAGTTTTATCTGTTTTTATCTGTTATCTTTGCTGATTTTAAATGACGCTACTTGTTACATCTCTAGGACTTTAACAGCTGAAGCATTTTTTTTTAAATTACTTAAAATGTCTTGACAATTTTTTTTATTTTGAGATGGGTATGAGATTCGCTTAGTTCACAGATGTGTTTCAGATTATGAGAGACGACTAAGAAATAGAAATTGGGAACTATTAAAGGATAAGAACATTATAAAACAGGATACCAAAATTAGCCCTTTTTAAGGCGCAAATAAAGGACTTGACCATCATTATAATATGATTGATTTTGTAAGAAATGAGATACATGAATAGTATACGCACACATTAAAGTGAATTTCAATAATCACGTTCCAGATATTCTCGACCTATTTTCTTCTTTTCATGGAAACACTGTATGTACTAATCACTAATGTTAAAAACGATACAGTAAAATACAGTATCTCGGTCAAAGTCAATACAATGATGACAGGTCCGTTTCCACACCCACGCTAAAAGTAATGCAATATATAGAGTTTATTGGCATTTAAAACCTTTACTGATAAAAGCGTTTGGGATCAAATGGTTAATCTGTTATAGAACTTAATATCTAATCCTGCTCAACCCACGGAGCCTAGAGGGACTTATTATCAAAGGGATACTGGCATGGCCTGTTGTCTCAGTGTTATTCTATGTTTGTCAACCGTTATCTTCGTTATTAGTGTCCATGTGTCTTATATCATTAGCGTAGCTAAAAATTATTGTAAGCTTCAATGTCTACTCTTCCGATATTTATTTTAAAAAAAACTAATGTCAGTACAATGTCTTTTAAAGGGTGACAGTTCTAGTGTACTATTAATCATCCCAATTAAATTACAATATTTAGGCAACAAAGTATACAACAGTTAACATACACATAGCAAACACATCTGCCACAAGGTACTGGCCATTTAAGTTGGAGGGGATGTCTATGGGTTCCTTTTGAACTGAGATATTGCATATGTATTTATCTCAAAATAATTTTTTCAAATAATATAATGGCATATATTTGCTATAAATCAAAGCAAGATTCATTCCAGCTATTGATAAATAGATGTTTTTAAAGTCTCAGGCTCCAGCCCCATAACATTAAATTGTTGGTCCTTAAAATATAGGCCGAATACCGCGGTACAAAAAGGCAACCAACTTTAATGTGTGTGTATGTTTGTGTTTTTGTATCAACACAAAAATAGTGTTATACAATAT